>OZ024864.1:37320979-37370979 GCA_964017155.1 Oasisia sp. SBJ-2009 | reverse complement strand
GGGGCAGGGGCAGGGGCAGGGGCAGGGGCAGGGGCAGGGGCAGGGGCAGGGGCAGGGGCAGGGGCAGGGGCAGGGGCAGGGGCAGGGGCAGGGGCAGGGGCAGGGGCAGGGGCAGGGGCAGGGGCAGGGGCAGGGGCAGGGGCAGGGGCAGGGGCAGGGGCAGGGGCAGGGGCAGGGGCAGGGGCAGGGGCAGGGGCAGGGGCAGGGGCAGGGGCAGGGGCAGGGGCAGGGGCAGGGGCAGGGGCACATGGGTTTGCTATATTTGTAAATATAACAAATAATTAAGTGTGGTTTGCTGTTGAATACAATTTTTAGTGACGCACGTTTGAGCTGTGCCTATTGAACTATATTTGAATAAAATGTTGATGGTTGTTTCTGTTGCTGCTACTTCAACCCAACTGTTGTCGTTTGCAAGTCAACACTTAGATTAATCACAAGTGATACAGCTCATGATGCAATATGCTTATCGGTGAAAGTAGCCTGCATTATCATGCCTATTTAGACTGAATTTTGCACAAAATTACATCACTCATAGGATATTTTGAAACATTTGAAGATCGTTGCATTGTTAAAATCTTCTTGCCAGACCAGAAAATCCAGGGTTGTGACACTTGAGTGGCAAATTATGCCACCGTTGTTTTAAGACCGTTTCTGCACAAACTATGTCAGTTACCTTTGCCATAAAGTGGGACTCCAACATTTACATGTTGTATTATGGATGTATTTATTGGCTTTGCTTGATGAATTATGTTTGCTAATGGATTGTCTGCAGGTTGTCTTGTATTAATTAATTTCTGCTATTCCCGTTTAGGTAATACCGTGGTCCATATCAATGTTTATGTTTTTCTAGTCTTGTTTTTAGTATTATACTTTTTTCAGAAGCATTTTGTGAGAGCTTTCACAGGGGTAACACCTGCTAGATATTATACTTAGTACATTGAAGTAATGGGGGCAGATTTGGGACATTGGATTCTGTGATGAGAAATATGCAATTCTGCATGCGTGTATGTTTATAGTTTGTTGCAAAGGTATTTAAAATTTGTTTTAGGGAAGTGTATGCTGTTGTGCATAATATAATTTTAAAATCTGGAGTGTCCCAATTGCGCATGCTTTGCATGTCATATTTGTAGACTGGAATAAATATTGTAAAACACGACTTTGTTTTCATAGTGAATTTGTATAACTAAAATCCCCGAGTCACGATTCTTGTGCACTAGATATATTTGTAAATGTCAACTGTGCCAGTAGTAGTTGCTAAATTAAAATTCGACTGACGTGACAACACCATGGGGCCTCGTTCTGGTATATTCGGTCGTGCCAAATAACAATTTATGTTTCTGTCCACGTACCGGTGTCGTGGTCCCACTGGGACCACGACGGTAGCGGACTAAGATTTTCCGTTACAGTAGCACCCATTTAACCCCCCGAAATCGGAGTGGAGAGGTCTTAAAATAAATCTCGTGAGGGGTTTGGTTATTTTGATGTTTTGGATTAATTCATACATATATGCATATCATAGTAAGAAATGTCCATATAGCATGTATATGATAAAAAGCTACGTAATAAAATATACAAAATGAAAAGTATAAACAATTAGACAACAGCATCAAGAGTCCCACAAGAACCTGCATCAAGAGTCCCACAAGAACCTGCATCAAGAGTCCCACAAGAACCTGCATCAAGGACAAGAGTCCCACAAGAACCAGCATCAAGGACAAGAGTCCCACAAGAACCAGCATCAAGGACAAGAGTCCCACAAGAACCAGCATCAAGAGTCCCACAAGAACCTGCATCAAGGACAAGAGTCCCACAAGAACCTGCATCAAGGACAAGAGTCCCACAAGAACCTGCATCAAGGACAAGAGTCCCACAAGAACCTGCATCAAGAGTCCCACAAGAACCTGCATCAAGAGTCCCACAAGAACCAGCATCAAGGACAAGAGTCCCACAAGAACCAGCATCAAGGACAAGAGTCCCACAAGAACCAGCATCAAGGACAAGAGTCCCACAAGAACCAGCATCAAGAGTCCCACAAGAACCTGCATCAAGGACAAGAGTCCCACAAGAACCTGCATCAAGGACAAGAGTCCCACAAGAACCTGCATCAAGGACAAGAGTCCCACAAGAACCTGCATCAAGGACAAGAGTCCCACAAGAACCTGCATCAAGGACAAGAGTCCCACAAGAACCAGCATCAAGGACAAGAGTCCCACAAGAACCAGCATCAAGAGTCCCACAAGAACCTGCATCAAGGACAAGAGTCCCACAAGAACCTGCATCAAGAGTCCCACAAGAACCAGCATCAAGGACAAGAGTCCCACAAGAACCTGCATCAAGAGTCCCACAAGAACCTGCATCAAGGACAAGAGTCCCACAAGAACCTGTATCAAGAGTCCCACAAGAACCAGCATCAAGGACAAGAGTCCCACAAGAACCAGCATCAAGGACAAGAGTCCCACAAGAACCTGCATCAAGGACAAGAGTCCCACAAGAACCAGCATCAAGGACAAGAGTCCCACAAGAACCTGCATCAAGGACAAGAGTCCCACAAGAACCTGCATCAAGGACAAGAGTCCCACAAGAACCAGCATCAAGAGTCCCACAAGAACCAGCATCAAGGACAAGAGTCCCACAAGAACCTGCATCAAGAGTCCCACAAGAACCAGCATCAAGGACAAGAGTCCCACAAGAACCAGCATCAAGGACAAGAGTCCCACAAGAACCAGCATCAAGGACAAGAGTCCCACAAGAACCAGCATCAAGGACAAGAGTCCCACAAGAACCAGCATCAAGAGTCCCACAAGAACCAGCATCAAGGACAAGAGTCCCACAAGAACCTGCATCAAGAGTCCCACAAGAACCAGCATCAAGGACAAGAGTCCCACAAGAACCAGCATCAAGAGTCCCACAAGAACCAGCATCAAGGACAAGAGTCCCACAAGAACCTGCATCAAGGACAAGAGTCCCACAAGAACCAGCATCAAGAGTCCCACAAGAACCAGCATCAAGGACAAGAGTCCCACAAGAACCAGCATCAAGAGTCCCACAAGAACCTGCATCAAGGACAAGAGTCCCACAAGAACCAGCATCAAGGACAAGAGTCCCACAAGAACCAGCATCAAGGACAAGAGTCCCACAAGAACCAGCATCAAGGACAAGAGTCCCACAAGAACCAGCATCAAGGACAAGAGTCCCACAAGAACCAGCATCAAGGACAAGAGTCCCATAAGAACCGGCATCAAGGACAAGAGTCCCACAAGAACCAGCATCAAGGACAAGAGTCCCACAAGAACCTGTATCAAGGACAAGAGTCCCACAAGAACCTGTATCAAGGACAAGAGTCCCACAAGAACCTGTATCAAGAGTCCCACAAGAACCTGTATCAAGGACAAGAGTCCCATAAGAACCTGCATCAAGAGTCCCACAAGAACCTGCATCAAGGACAAGAGTCCCACAAGAACCTGTATCAAGAGTCCCACAAGAACCTGTATCAAGGACAAGAGTCCCACAAGAACCTGCATCAAGAGTCCCACAAGAACCTGCATCAAGAGTCCCACAAGAACCAGCATCAAGAGTCCCACAAGAACCTGCATCAAGAGTCCCACAAGAACCAGCATCAAGAGTCCCACAAGAACCAGCATCAAGAGTCCCACAAGAACCTGCATCAAGAGTCCCACAAGAACCAGCATCAAGGACAAGAGTCCCACAAGAACCAGCATCAAGGACAAGAGTCCCACAAGAACCAGCATCAAGAGTCCCACAAGAACCAGCATCAAGAGTCCCACAAGAACCTGCATCAAGGACAAGAGTCCCACAAGAACCTGTATCAAGAGTCCTGCGAGAACCAACACCATCAGTGCCACTTGTTATCTAAAATTGATTGCGCACAGATAAGAGGTTAATAAAAGTCTGCATGATGTCGCGCGACGCAACCTCTTGTGTGACTTATTGTGAAGTGACATTTTAAAGTAAATGCAATTTCCCTCTAAATTTGGGCCAGTAATTTTGTTTGGGCGGAGACAATAGCTTTTCAGTGGACGCCACTGATTGGAAAACATTAATGACGTGTCCGGCATTATAGTAATGTACCCTGATATGTTAGCCCACAATACCAGTTGTTCGCAACCGTGAAGCAATCGTTCGAATTCCACCCACACGAAAGCACACACAAAACCAAACCGTTTAAATATATAATTTATTGCAAAGTTCCAATCCTGGGTGCACAGAAATAGTATTGACACCACATACGTCACAGCCTTATGACGAAACTCATCGAGATTCATTTATATATATGGCAACTAGACCAAGTTCACGTCCACGAGTTGTTGGAAGCACCCTACTTCATAACATTACGGCTGTTCCAACACATGTCATGTGCAACACTACTTTGATTCACACGTTTCAATTTCATATGGACATACACTTATTTCGATAGATGCAAACCAATAATTGTTTGCACCAGTTGCAGCCTCACCTGACGCAGTTTTGAAACAGCTAAACAATAAGCAATTTAATTCTGGGGACCGTTTCACTAATATAAAGAGCTCTTACCAATAAACGAAAACCGTTATTAAATAAGGCGTATCTGTAGGAACACTATTTCCAACCAGTATTTTTATTACCGATATTATTTAATAATGTAAATTTTGCTAGTGTGACTATTCTAGTTGATAATTACAGTTTCACTGACACTGACAGTGGTAATGTATAATAAATATATAATCATAAATATACATGCATTTTTACGTGTGCCAACATTAATATTTCACTAAAGTGTGTAAACATTGCTTGTCAATTCCACGATATAACATTGTGCTCTGTAAACAAGCATTAAAAACATATAGCATTGTGTGTTTAAACGACACTCTACCAACATGTTAATTTAATAAGGTTATACAGATTTGAGCATGTGTTATTGTGCCCTTGAAACATGCAAATAAAACACTGCGGAGAATTTGTATATGTGGCTTATGATAAGACTACCTTTAACTGCATTCCCTTCCACATTCTACATTATTGATGGTAAATTAGTTTGCATTCCCGCGTGAATATATATATATATATATATATATATATATATATATATATATATATATATATATATATATATCACATATTATATATGTATAATATATATATATATATATATATAATAAATGTTATATACACTATGTATATTATATATAATGTTAAAATCCTGGATAAAATTAATACATCCGTAAGATTAAAATAAACACCTTCTTGGATAAATATAACATGCTGCTTACATAAAATCCACACGCAACACAACATTGATCATTATTTATCAATCCTCTACAGCAAATATGTAGATAATTTTCGCAGACTACACGTTCACACATTGCAGTCGTCTAACCCCAGGATCTCAAAAGATCAAGTTTGACATATAATTTATCCACCATTTGTTTTTAGCTACTAATGTAATAATTACTTACGAGAAGATTAAAGTAACCACTGGAAATCGGTGACAATAAGTGTTTAATATTAATATACTACTCCATGCTAATAAATCCGAATAATTTAACTTTAGTTATAATCGATTTTTCAATTCACGTCATTCATTCGACACCACCATAACCGTAGATTAAACAACCGGAAGCATAATACCCAGCGTTTAAGTTCAAAAAGAACAATACGGTAATTGTTTTCAGATTGCTATGTCATTGGTGCGTTCTGCTTCAACATGTTGTCTACTAGCATTTGAATCTTCTTTTGCATCTGAAACAAATATTGTAAACACATCATTGAATGTAGTGTATCTTGGCGTACCCGTATAAACAGATAATACAATAATATATTTATAAAAGAAAACAATTACAATACTATATGGCTCTATTCAAAGTACCAGCGCCATAGTGCGTGCTTGACCCGTTACCTACATGGCTGTTAAAATACGTTAATGATAACTCAGTACCATTCCTAACACATCCTATCAACTCTTCCATAGCATCTGGTGTTGTTCCGTGCTGCCTGAAACACGCCAACATCACTCCTGTGCTCAAGAAAGCAAATATCGATCAGGATAATATGAACAGTTATCGACCAATATCAAACCTGTCTTTTGTATCAACGCTACTTAAAAAAGACGTTGCATGCTGCCTTCTTGAACACATGACTGCTAACAATCTCCTTGAAAAATACCACTCAGCTCACAAATGTCATCACTCCAACTAAACTGCTCTTGTTCTGGTAAAGAACGACATCATCGGGCCGCTAGTAATTCTAGTTCTACTCGACATGTCGGCCGCCTTCGACACAGTTAACCACGAAATACTTCTCAGCCGTCTTGAATATCGCTTTGGAATGGCTGGTTCCGTGCTAGCATGGATGCGGTCACATCTAACCGGTTGGTCGCAGTGTGTGTACCACAAGGTGGTGCTTCCGGCAGAACCAGCGTCGCTTGTGGCGTACCTCGAGTCAATGATCGGTGCTGGTACCTATGTTGTTATTTGCGTACACATGCAGCTCCTCTCGGTGATATATTCAAGAGACACGATATCGGATTCCATCTAGATTCGCTGACGATACCAGCTATACATCACATTTGAGATGACCGAATCAACTGATTGTTGTTACCACGCTGAATCGAGCAATGCATAACGATGTTTGTGCGTGGATGATCGACAATCGGCTAAAGGTGAGTGACGACAAAACGGTCGCACTTGGGTTATTATCACGCAACAATCGAGTGAAGCACGTGTACATTATCACCGTGATAAAAATTGGCGGCTGCGACAAAATGCCAAATTCTACTGGCAGAAGCATCGGTTATTTAGCACAGAAATATCAATGGTCAGCCGTGTAAAACATGTCTGCTGCACATCATATTACCATCTAAGGAACACTGCGTTGATCAGATCATGTTTCACCCAGAAACCTGCAGTCCGCCTTGTACGTTCTCTTGTCATATCAAGAACTGACTACGCGAACTGTCTGCTGTATGATCTCCCAGGCTGCCTAACGTACAAGTTACAAAGAGTGCAAAACGCTGCCGCTAAGCTATAGTGATCCGTTTCCACAGATGGGAACATATCACACCAGTTCTCTTGAAACTGCATTGGCTTCCAGTGAAACAACAGGTTCAGTTGTCAATCCTGCTAGTGGCGTTTCTTGCGCAACATGAACTGGTGCCACCTTACAGGCTTACACCACTGACGTACTCGAGAACAAAGAGCCACTAGAGTGTGGGGCTCTACCTCGAACAATGACTTGTACGTGCAGTCATTTCGCACCCGAAACGGTGACAGAACTTTCTCGGTATCTGCTTCACGACCGTGGAATTCTCTTCGAAGAAAAAGAAAACTTATTGCCTCGTGACTTTTAAATGTATGGAGTACAAACACATGTCAGTTTATTAATTTTTTTATTAATTATTTATATCTTACCTATTTATTATCTTGTACATGTTTTTACGCTAATTTTACCAAACGTCTTCATTCATTTAATGTATGTTTATTTCAGACAAATAATCCATATGTAAATTTAGCATAGTCCATATTTCATTTATTATCAATACACCCTTTATTTTAATAATTGTCTTTAGCTAACTTATTTATTATCACTATTATTTTGTGTACATATTTTATCTATTCATTTACTTAAAAAATGTGTGTTATTAATCTTACGTAGCTTATTAATATTTTCATATATACATATTAATGTGCAGCGCTGCCGGATGAATTTTATATAGATTTATGGCGCTATATGTGTTCTTCTCCTTATTATTATTTTAAAAAGCTTCCCTGTGTTAAAGATGAAACGCAGGTATTTTCATTTGTATTATACATTCATGCACATCCATTTACCAGCACATTTACAAAAGGGGCCGATACGCAATAATTCCAACACGTAATTAGTCATACATACTTGCATACACCTTTTACTTATAATTAGATATAACTGTTACAATGGATTACTTATTACACATATGCTGATGTGTACAATTTCATCCGTAGACAAACATGCCACTGTCCACTGCCGAACTACACACCTACCTCGTCATTCATATTCACCAACGCATCAATCCTCTCGTCACGCATGGCTGTCCGCTCTCTCCTGCAATGATGTACAGTGAATACGGCGGATGCAACTATTTGTACTAGAGATCGACACAGTGGAACCTCGCTGTTAAAACTACCCTACTACTGGAGCAATATGTTATGAATATCGATCGAGGTGACTAAGTTCATATGCGCTACTGTTATATTCTGAGTTTAATGACTAGAGAATTAGAAAGAGTGGACACCGATGACGTCACACAATCTAACAGTGACACTCTTAGGGCGATTTAAGTGATATATATTCAAAACAGATATTCTAGTAAACTGCTCGTATTATATTCTTATTTGTAGTGCTGATGGTTAGTTTCTGTATAAATAGTGTTTCAATCATTTAGTAAATTATTTTAAAGTAAAACTATTTAACGTTATGGTATATAACGTCGACAAGTTATTTGATGGAATGCATGAGCAATTTGTGAATAATGTGAATGTTTGATCTTGTGTGATAGAACACTTTGTGTGTGTGTGTGTGCGTGCGTGCGTGCGTGCGTGCGTGCGTGCGTGCGTGCGTGCGTGTGCCAGGCCTCGTGCATATACAATGATAATTCGATAACCTGTTTTAAGTACAACAAATGATATAATAATAGCAATGCAGTGATTGTATACATATTTTATCAAATCATAATTTAGCGCAGAATGCTTTATTAAAGCATGACTATTTTTTATACAATACATCAATGATTACCTATTAATGGTTAACATATTTAACCATTTTATATCAATTATAACTGCAATTATATTTCCATAGACATGTTCATCATGAGGCGTGCGAACAGCAGGAGAGAGCTCACATGAAAACGTTTTCGAAGGTATCACAAAAAAGGACTTTTGGTCTATGTTTAGGACAACTCTTGGATTGTAAAATCCTCTGCTTTGTATGAAGATTCTATGACACTTGAAGAAGATTAAAATGGCATCGCTAGAACGGTATCGGTGAAGTGGCAAAAACAAACTTTGAAGCTCGTTTTATCAAAACTTTAATTGTGTGGGTTCACCCATGTCATTCCCAACTTCTCTTAGGGTAACATGTTGTTGAGTCTTGTACCATGAAACGACACATCTCAAAGTTGACTTATATTATATTCTCACCTCGTCTCCTGACTGTGTTCCACGTCCATCTGCATCTGACGTACATACTCTTTTGCGCAGAAGCGTTCCCACATAATCAGCTCTCTGTTCTTGCACACGGGGTAGTCTGTGTCTGGGTCACAACAAAGCCAATGCTACGAGCACAACTGTATTTGATATTTTATGTATGAATGTTTTCTGTATATCATTATAATTGTTTATTTGATTATTAAAGTCAAAAAGAGAACAAATGACGTATAATATATATATATATATATATATATATATATATATATATATATATATATATATATATATATATATATATATATGTATATATATATATATATTATATCATCATCATCATCATTGTGGAGCCATAGTGTCCCGTGGTTGGGCTAAGGCCTCAACATGCTGCTTCTACATCTGTTTATCTTGCGCTATCCTCTGCCAGATGGTACCCTTGCAGTAGTCGTCTAGTTCGTCGCTCCAATGTCTCGCCGGTCTTCCTCTAGGTCTTTTCCTTTTGTAGGGTTTCCAGGTGGTGATACGCAGTGTCCATCGGTTATCTCGTATCCTGCTGACGTGCCCTGCCCAGGTCCACTTCTGTCTTCTGACTTATGCAGTCACGTCTGTTACCACCTTGGTCTTTCCGCTTACCCAGATGTTTGTTTTTCTGTCAAAGTATGATGTTTAAGATACTCCTTTCCATCTTTGTTTGTGCGGCTGTTGGCTTGTTCTTTGCATGGGTGATGAGTGTCCATGTTTCCGCGCCGTATGTCATTGCATTGTGTATGCATGAATTGTACTTTTTTCTCTTCAAGCATGTTTCAATTTTACCCTTGAAAAAGTCGCGGTGCTTGGCGAATGCTGTCCATCCGGCCGTGCTTCTTTTTTGAGTCTCCTTGTCTTGCTTTTTGTCTCTGGTGCTGTATCTCTGTCCCAGGTAGATGTAGCTTTCAACGTTCTTGATCTGGGTGTTGTTGACATGTATTGATAGGTGTGTCGGTTTACATCATCACCTTTGTCCTCGACTTGTTCACCTTCAGACCCTGATTGTCACTTTCATCAGCTAAATCCTATAGCATTTGTTGTAGCTCGTGTGGTGTGTTAGCGCATATGAGTATGTCGTCGGCGAAGCGAAGATGACTACGATATCCGCCATCTATTTTCAAGCCTCTGATTTCCAAAATCTGTCGTCGGAATATGCTTTCGAGTGATGCCGTGAACAGCTTGGGCGATATGGTATCTCCCTGTCGTACACCTCTCCTGATGTTGATCTTTTTGCTTTCTTTATGTAGGTGTACTGTCATCGAGCTGTTGGTGTAGCTTTACTTCAGGAATTCGATGTACATATCTTCTATCGCCTGTTCTTGAAGCGAGGTCAGTATTGCTTAAGTTTACACTGAGTCGAAGGCTTTCTCGTAGTCGATGAATGCGATGCATAGTGGGATAATATATTATATGCGCTTCTTCAGTTGGTTTACGACGTGGATATGGTATGTCGTTGAGTATCCGCTTTTGAATCCAGCTTGCTCTCGTGGCTGATTTTCGTCAAGTGTCTTCTCTAGCCTTTTCGTTAGTACTTTCGTGATTATATTATACGTCATTTGTTCTCTTTTTGACTTTAATAATCAAATAAACAATTATAATGATATACAGAAAACATTCATACATAAAATATCAAATACAGTTGTGCTCGTAGCATTGGCTTTGTTGTGACCCAGACACAGACTACCCCGTGTGTAAGAACAGAGAGCTGATTATGTGGGAACGCTTCTGCGCCAAAGAGTATGTACGTCAGATGCAGATGGACGTGGAACACAGTCAGGAGACGAGGTGAGAATATAATATAAGTCAACTTTGAGATGTGTCGTTTCATGGTACAACACTCAACAACACGTTACCCTAAGAGATGTTGGGAATGACATGGGTGAACCCACACAATTAAAGTTTTGATAAAACGAGCTTCAAAGTTTGTTTTTGCCACTTCACCGATACCGTTCTAGCGATGCCATTTTAATCTTCTTCAAGTGTTATAGAATCTTCATACAAAGCAGAGGATTTTACAATCCAAGAGTTGTCCTAAACATAGACCAAAAGTCCTTTTTTGTGATACCTTCGAAAACGTTTTCATGTGAGCTCTCTCTTGCTGTTCGCACGCCTCATGATGAACATGTCTATGGAAATATAATTGCAGTTATAATTGATATAAAATGGTTAAATATGTTAACCATTAATAGGTAATCATTGATGTATTGTATAAAAAAATAGTCATGCTTTAATAAAGCATTCTGCGCTAAATTATGATTTGATAAAATATGTATACAATCACTGCATTGCTATTATTATATCATTTGTTGTACTTAAAACAGGTTATCGAATTACCATTGTATATGCACGAGGCCTGGCACACGCACGCACGCACGCACGCACGCACGCACACACACACACACACACACACACACAAAGTGTTCTATCACACAAGATCAAACATTCACATTATTCACAAATTGCTCATGCATTCCATCAAATAACTTGTCGACGTTATATACCATAACGTTAAATAGTTTTACTTTAAAATAATTTACTAAATGATTGAAACACTATTTATACAGAAACTAACCATCAGCACTACAATTAAGAATATAATACGAGCAGTTTACTAGAATATCTGTTTTGAATATATATAACTTAAATCGCCCTAAGAGTGTCACTGTTAGATTGTGTGACGTCATCGGTGTCCACTCTTTCTAATTCTCTAGTCATTAAACTCAGAATATAACAGTAGCGCATATGAACTTAGTCACCTCGATCGATATTCATAACATATTGCTCCAGTAGTAGGGTAGTTTTAACAGCGAGGTTCCACTGTGTCGATCTCTAGTACAAATAGTTGCATCCGCCGTATTCACTGTACATCATTGCAGGAGAGAGCGGACAGCCATGCGTGACGAGAGGATTGATGCGTTGGTGAATATGAATGACGAGGTAGGTGTGTAGTTCGGCAGTGCGCAGTGGCATGTTTGTCTACGGATGAAATTGTACACATCAGCATATGTGTAATAAGTAATCCATTGTAACAGTTATATCTAATTATAAGTAAAAGATGTATGCAAGTATGTATGACTAATTACGTGTTGGAATTATTGCGTATCGGCCCTTTTTGTAAATGTGCTGGTAAATGGATGTGCATGAAAGTATAATACAAATGAAAATACCTGCGTTTCATCTTTAACACAGTGAAGCTTTTTAAAATAATAATAAGGAGAAGAACACATATAGCGCCATAAATCTATATAAAATTCATTCGGAAGCGCTGCACATTAATATGTATATATGAAAATATTAATAAGCTACGTAAGATTAATAACACACATTTTTTAAGTAAATGAATAGATAAAATATGTACACAAAATAATAGTGATAATAAATAAGTTAGCTAAAGACAATTATTAAAATAAAGGGTGTATGATAATAAATGAAATATGGACTATACTAAATTTACATATGGATTATTTGTCTGAAATAAACATACATTAAATGAGTGAAGACGTTTGGTAAAATTAGCGTAAAAACATGTACAAGATAATAAATAGGTAAGATATAAATAATTAATAAAAAAATTAATAAACTGACATGTGTTTGTACTCCATACATTTAAAAGTCACGAGGCAATAAGTTTTCTTTTTCTTCGAAGAGAATTCCACGGTCGTGAAGCAGATACCGAGAAAGTTCTGTCACCGTTTCGGGTGCGAGATGACTGCACGTACAAGTCATTGTTCGAGGTAGAGCCCCACACTCTAGTGGCTCTTTGTTCTCGAGTACGTCAGTGGTGTAAGCCTGTAAGGTGGCACCAGTTCATGTTGCGCAAGAAACGCCAGTAGCAGGATTGACAACTGAACCTGTTGTTTCACTGGAAGCCATTGCAGTTTCAAGAGAACTGGTGTGATATGTTCCCATCTGTGGAAACGGACCACTATTGCTTAGCGGCAGCGTTTTGCACTCTTTGGAACTTGTACGTTAGGCAGCCTGGGAGATCATACAGCAGACAGTTCGCGTAGTCAGTTCTTGATATGACAAGAGAACGTACAAGGCGGACTGCAGGTTTCTGGGAGAAACATGATCTGATCAACACAGTGTTCCTTAGATGGTAATATGATGTGCAGCAGACATGTTTTACACGGCTGACCATTGATATTTCTGTGCTAAATAACCGATGCTTCTGCCAGTAGAATTTGGCATTTTGTCGCAGCCGCCAATTTTTATCACGGTGATAATGTACACGTGGTTCACTCGATTGTTGCGTGATAATAACCCAAGTGCGACCGTTTTGTCGTCACTCACCTTTAGCCGATTGTCGATCATCCACGCACAAACATCGTTATGCATTGCTCAATTCAGCGTGGTAACAACAATCAGTTGATTCGGTCATCTCAAATGTGATGTATAGCTGGTATCGTCAGCGAATCTAGATGGAATCCGATATCGTGTCTCTTGAATATATCACCGAGAGGAGCTGCATGTGTACGCAAATAACAACATAGGTACCAGCACCGATCATTGACTCGAGGTACGCCACAAGCGACGCTGGTTCTGCCGGAAGCACCACCTTGTGGTACACACACTGCGACCAATCGGTTAGATGTGACCGTATCCATGCTAGCACGGAACCAGCCATTCCAAAGCGATATTCAAGACGGCTGAGAAGTATTTCGTGGTTAACTGTGTCGAAGGCGGCCGACATGTCGAGTAGCACTAGAATTACTAGCGGCCCGATGATGTCGTTCTTTACCAGAACAAGAGCAGTTTAGTTGGAGTGATGACATTTGTGAGCTGAGTGGTATTTTTCAAGGAGATTGTTAGCAGTCATGTGTTCAAGAAGGCAGCATGCAACGTCTTTTTCAAGTAGCGTTGATACAAAAGACAGGTTTGATATTAGTCGATAACTGTTCATATTATCCTGATCGATATTTGCTTTCTTGAGCACAGGAGTGATGTTGACGTGTTTCAAGGCAGCACGGAACAACACCAGATGCTATGGAAGAGTTGATAGGATGTGTTAGGATTGGTACTGAGTTATCATTAACGTATTTTAACAGCCATGTAGGTAACGGGTCAAGCACGCACTATGGCGCTGGTACTTTGAATAGAGCCATATAGTATTGTAATTGTTTTCTTTTATAAATATATTATTGTATTATCTGTTTATACGGGTACGCCAAGATACACTACATTCAATGATGTGTTTACAATATTTGTTTCAGATGCAAAAGAAGATTCAAATGCTAGTAGACAACATGTTGAAGCAGAACGCACCAATGACATAGCAATCTGAAAACAATTACCGTATTGTTCTTTTTGAACTTAAACGCTGGGTATTATGCTTCCGGTTGTTTAATCTACGGTTATGGTGGTGTCGAATGAATGACGTGAATTGAAAAATCGATTATAACTAAAGTTAAATTATTCGGATTTATTAGCATGGAGTAGTATATTAATATTAAACACTTATTGTCACCGATTTCCAGTGGTTACTTTAATCTTCTCGTAAGTAATTATTACATTAGTAGCTAAAAACAAATGGTGGATAAATTATATGTCAAACTTGATCTTTTGAGATCCTGGGGTTAAACGACTGCAATGTGTGAACGTGTAGTCTGCGAAAATTATCTACATATTTGCTGTAGAGGATTGATAAATAATGATCAATGTTGTGTTGCGTGTGGATTTTATGTAAGCAGCATGTTATATTTATCCAAGAAGGTGTTTATTTTAATCTTACGGATGTATTAATTTTATCCAGGATTTTAACATTATATATAATATACACAGTGTATATAACATTTATTATATATATATATATATATTATACATATATAATATGTGATATATATATATATATTCACGCGGGAATACAAACTAATTTACCATCAATAATGTTGAATGTGGAAGGGAATGCAGTTAAAGGTAGTCTTATCATAAGCCACATATACAAATTCTCCGCATTGTTTTATTTGCATGTTTCAAGCGCACAATAACACATGCTCAAATCTGTATAACCTTATTAAATTAACATGTTGGTAGAGGAGTGTCGTTTAAACACACAATGCTATATGTTTTTAATGCTTGTTTACAGAGCACAATGTTATATCGTGGAATTGACAAGCAATGTTTACACACTTTAGTGAAATATTAATGTTGGCACACGTAAAAATGCATGTATATTTATGATTATATATTTATTATACATTACCACTGTCAGTGTCAGTGAAACTGTAATTATCAACTAGATTAGTCACACTAGCAAAATTGACATTATTAAATAATATCGGTAATAAAAAAACTGGTTGGAAATAGTGTTCCTACAGATACGCCTTATTTAATAACGGTTTTCGTTTATTGGTAAGAGCTCTTTATATTAGTGAAACGGTCCCCAGAATTAAATTGCTTGTTGTTTAGCTGTTTCAAAACTGCGTCAGGTGAGGCTGCAACTGGTGCAAACAATTATTGGTTTGCATCTATCGAAATAAGTGTATGTCCATATGAAATTGAAACGTGTGAATCAAAGTAGTGTTGCACATGACATGTGTTGGAACAGCCGTAATGTTATGAAGTAGGGTGCTTCCAACAACTCGTGGACGTGAACTTGGTCGAGTTGCCATATATATAAATGAATCTCGATGAGTTTCGTTATAAGGCTGTGACGTATGTGGTGTCAATACTATTTCTGTGCACCCAGGATTGGAACTTTGCAATAAATTATATATTTCAACGGTTTGGTTTTGTGTGTGCTTTCGTGTGGGTGGAATTCGAACGATTGCTTCACGGTTGCGAACAACTGGTATTGTGGGCTAACATATCACGGTACATTACTATAATGCCGGACACGTCATTCATGTTTTCCAATCAGTGGCGTCCACTGAAAAGCTATTGTCTCCGCCCAAAAAAAATTACTGGCCCAAATTTAGAGGGAAATTGCATTTACTTTAAAATGTCACTTCACAATAAGTCCCACAAGAGGTTGCGTCGCGCGACATCATGCAGACTTTTATTAACCTCTTATCTGTGCGCAATCAATTTTAGATAACAAGTGGCACTGATGATGTTGGTTCTCGCTGGACTCTTGATACAGGTTCTTGTGGGACTCTTGTCCTTGATGCAGGTTCTTGTGGGACTCTTGTCCTTGATGCTGGTTCTTATGGGACTCTTGTCCTTGATGCTGGTTCTTGTGGGACTCTTGTCCTTGATGCTGGTTCTTGTGGGACTCTTGTCCTTGATGCTGGTTCTTATGGGACTCTTGTCCTTGATGCTGGTTCTTGTGGGACTCTTGTCCTTGATGCTGGTTCTTGTGGGACTCTTGTCCTTGATGCTGGTTCTTGTGGGACTCTTGTCCTTGATGCTGGTTCTTGTGGGACTCTTGTCCTTGATGCTGGTTCTTGTGGGACTCTTGTCCTTGATGCTGGTTCTTATGGGACTCTTGTCCTTGATGCAGGTTCTTGTGGGACTCTTGTCCTTGATACAGGTTCTTGTGGGACTCTTGATGCTGGTTCTTGTGGGACTCTTGATACAGGTTCTTGTGGGACTCTTGTCCTTGATGCAGGTTCTTGTGGGACTCTTGTCCTTGATGCAGGTTCTTGTGGGACTCTTGATGCAGGTTCTTGTGGGACTCTTGTCCTTGATACAGGTTCTTGTGGGACTCTTGTCCTTGGTGCAGGTTCTTGTGGGACTCTTGATGCAGGTTCTTATGGGACTCTTGATGCAGGTTCTTGTGGGACTCTTGTCCTTGATGCAGGTTCTTGTGGGACTCTTGATGCAGGTTCTTATGGGACTCTTGTCCTTGATACAGGTTCTTGTGGGACTCTTGTCCTTGATGCAGGTTCTTGTGGGACTCTTGATGCAGGTTCTTATGGGACTCTTGATGCAGGTTCTTGTGGGACTCTTGTCCTTGATGCAGGTTCTTATGGGACTCTTGTCCTTGATGCAGGTTCTTATGGGACTCTTGATGCAGGTTCTTATGGGACTCTTGATGCAGGTTCTTGTGGGACTCTTGATGCAGGTTCTTGTGGGACTCTTGATGCAGGTTCTTATGGGACTCTTGATGCAGGTTCTTATGGGACTCTTGATGCAGGTTCTTGTGGGACTCTTGATGCTGGTTCTTGTGGGACTCTTGATGCAGGTTCTTGTGGGACTCTTGATGCAGGTTCTTGTGGGACTCTTGATGCAGGTTCTTATGGGACTCTTGATGCAGGTTCTTATGGGACTCTTGATGCAGGTTCTTGTGGGACTCTTGATGCAGGTTCTTGTGGGACTCTTGATGCAGGTTCTTATGGGACTCTTGATGCAGGTTCTTATGGGACTCTTGATGCAGGTTCTTGTGGGACTCTTGATGCTGGTTCTTGTGGGACTCTTGATGCAGGTTCTTATGGGACTCTTGATGCAGGTTCTTATGGGACTCTTGATGCTGGTTCTTGTGGGACTCTTGATGCAGGTTCTTATGGGACTCTTGATGCAGGTTCTTATGGGACTCTTGATGCAGGTTCTTATGGGACTCTTGATGCTGGTTCTTATGGGACTCTTGATGCAGGTTCTTATGGGACTCTTGATGCAGGTTCTTATGGGACTCTTGATGCAGGTTCTTGTGGGACTCTTGATGCTGGTTCTTGTGGGACTCTTGATGCAGGTTCTTATGGGACTCTTGATGCAGGTTCTTATGGGACTCTTGATGCAAGTTCTTATGGGACTCTTGATGCAGGTTCTTATGGGACTCTTGATGCAGGTTCTTATGGGACTCTTGATGCAGGTTCTTGTGGGACTCTTGATGCTGGTTCTTGTGGGACTCTTGTCCTTGATGCTGGTTCTTGTGGGACTCTTGTCCTTGATGCAGGTTCTTATGGGACTCTTGTCCTTGATGCAGGTTCTTATGGGACTCTTGTCCTTGATGCAGGTTCTTATGGGACTCTTGATGCAGGTTCTTATGGGACTCTTGTCCTTGATGCAGGTTCTTATGGGACTCTTGTCCTTGATGCAGGTTCTTATGGGACTCTTGTCCTTGATGCAGGTTCTTATGGGACTCTTGTCCTTGATGCAGGTTCTTATGGGACTCTTGTCCTTGATGCAGGTTCTTATGGGACTCTTGATGCAGGTTCTTATGGGACTCTTGATGCTGGTTCTTGTGGGACTCTTGTCCTTGATGCTGGTTCTTATGGGACTCTTGATACAGGTTCTTGTGGGACTCTTGATGCTGGTTCTTGTGGGACTCTTGTCCTTGATGCTGGTTCTTGTGGGACTCTTGTCCTTGATGCAGGTTCTTATGGGACTCTTGTCCTTGATGCAGGTTCTTATGGGACTCTTGTCCTTGATGCAGGTTCTTATGGGACTCTTGTCCTTGATGCAGGTTCTTATGGGACGCTTGTCCTTGATGCAGGTTCTTATGGGACTCTTGTCCTTGATGCAGGTTCTTATGGGACTCTTGTCCTTGATGCAGGTTCTTATGGGACTCTTGTCCTTGATGCAGGTTCTTATGGGACTCTTGATGCAGGTTCTTATGGGACTCTTGATGCTGGTTCTTGTGGGACTCTTGTCCTTGATGCTGGTTCTTATGGGACTCTTGATGCTGGTTCTTGTGGGACTCTTGTCCTTGATGCAGGTTCTTATGGGACTCTTGATGCAGGTTCTTGTGGGACTCTTGATGCTGGTTCTTGTGGGACTCTTGTCCTTGATGCTGGTTCTTGTGGGACTCTTGTCCTTGATGCTGGTTCTTGTGGGACTCTTGTCCTTGATGCTGGTTCTTGTGGGACTCTTGTCCTTGATGCTGGTTCTTGTGGGACTCTTGTCCTTGATGCTGGTTCTTGTGGGACTCTTGTCCTTGATGCAGGTTCTTATGGGACTCTTGTCCTTGATGCAGGTTCTTATGGGACTCTTGATGCAGGTTCTTATGGGACTCTTGATGCTGGTTCTTGTGGGACTCTTGTCCTTGATGCTGGTTCTTGTGGGACTCTTGTCCTTGATGCTGGTTCTTATGGGACTCTTGATGCTGGTTCTTGTGGGACTCTTGATGCTGGTTCTTGTGGGACTCTTGTCCTTGATGCTGGTTCTTGTGGGACTCTTGTCCTTGATGCAGGTTCTTATGGGACTCTTGTCCTTGATGCAGGTTCTTATGGGACTCTTGATGCAGGTTCTTATGGGACTCTTGATGCTGGTTCTTGTGGGACTCTTGTCCTTGATGCTGGTTCTTGTGGGACTCTTGTCCTTGATGCAGGTTCTTATGGGACTCTTGTCCTTGATGCAGGTTCTTATGGGACTCTTGATGCAGGTTCTTATGGGACTCTTGATGCTGGTTCTTGTGGGACTCTTGTCCTTGATGCTGGTTCTTATGGGACTCTTGTCCTTGATGCTGGTTCTTGTGGGACTCTTGTCCTTGATGCAGGTTCTTATGGGACTCTTGTCCTTGATGCTGGTTCTTGTGGGACTCTTGTCCTTGATGCTGGTTCTTATGGGACTCTTGTCCTTGATGCTGGTTCTTGTGGGACTCTTGTCCTTGATGCAGGTTCTTATGGGACTCTTGTCCTTGATGCTGGTTCTTGTGGGACTCTTGTCCTTGATGCTGGTTCTTATGGGACTCTTGATGCTGGTTCTTGTGGGACTCTTGTCCTTGATGCTGGTTCTTGTGGGACTCTTGTCCTTGATGCTGGTTCTTGTGGGACTCTTGTCCTTGATGCTGGTTCTTGTGGGACTCTTGTCCTTGATGCAGGTTCTTATGGGACTCTTGTCCTTGATGCTGGTTCTTGTGGGACTCTTGTCCTTGATGCAGGTTCTTGTGGGACTCTTGTCCTTGATGCTGGTTCTTGTGGGACTCTTGATGCAGGTTCTTGTGGGACTCTTGTCCTTGATGCTGGTTCTTGTGGGACTCTTGTCCTTGATGCAGGTTCTTGTGGGACTCTTGATGCAGGTTCTTGTGGGACTCTTGTCCTTGATGCTGGTTCTTGTGGGACTCTTGTCCTTGATGCTGGTTCTTGTGGGACTCTTGTCCTTGATGCTGGTTCTTGTGGGACTCTTGATGCAGGTTCTTGTGGGACTCTTGTCCTTGATGCTGGTTCTTGTGGGACTCTTGATGCAGGTTCTTATGGGACTCTTGTCCTTGATGCTGGTTCTTGTGGGACTCTTGTCCTTGATGCTGGTTCTTGTGGGACTCTTGATGCAGGTTCTTGTGGGACTCTTGATGCAGGTTCTTGTGGGACTCTTGATGCAGGTTCTTATGGGACTCTTGATGCAGGTTCTTGTGGGACTCTTGATGATGGTTCTTGTGGGACTCTTGATGCAGGTTCTTATGGGACTCTCGATGCAGGTTCTTGTGGGACTCTTGATGCAGGTTCTTGTGGGACTCTTGATGCAGGTTCTTATGGGACTCTTGATGCAGGTTCTTGTGGGACTCTTGATGCTGTTGTCTAATTGTTTATACTTTTCATTTTGTATATTTTATTACGTAGCTTTTTATCATATACATGCTGTATGGACATTTCTTACTATGATATACATATATGTATGAATAAATCCAAAACATCAAAATAACCAAACCCCTCACGAGAATTATTTTAAGACCTCTCCACTCCGATTTCGGGGGGTTAAATGGGTGCTACTGTAACGGAAAATCCTAGTCCGCTACCGTCGTGGTCCCAGTGGGACCACGACACCGGTACGTGGACAGAAACATAAATTGTTATTTGGCACGATCGAATATACCAGAACGAGGCCCCACGGTGTTGTCACGTCAGTTGAATTTTAATTTAGCAACTACTACTGGCACAGTTGACATTTACAAATATATCTAGTGCACAAGAATCGTGACTCTGGGATTTTAGTTATACAAATTCACTATGAAGACAAAGTCGTGTTTTACAATATTTATTCCAGTCTACAAATATGACATGCAAAGCATGCGCAATTGGGACACTCCAGATTTTAAAATTGTATTATGCACAACAGCATACACTTCCCTAAAACAAATTTTAAATACCTTTGCAACAAACTATAAACATACACGCATGCAGAATTGCATATTTCTCATCACAGAATCCAATGTCCCAAATCTGCCCATTACTTCAATGTACTAAGTATAATACCTAGCAGGTGTTACCCCTGTGAAAGCTCTCACAAAATGCTCCTGAAAAAAGTACAATACTAAAAACAAGACTAGAAAAACATAAACATTGATATGGACCACGGTATTACATAAACGGGAATAGCAGAAATTAATTAATACAAGACAACCTGCAGACAATCCATTAGCAAACATAATTCATCAAGCAAAGCCAATAAATACATCCATAATACAACATGTAAATGTTGGAGTCCCACTTTATGGCAAAGGTAACTGACATAGTTTGTGCAGAAACGGTCTTAAAACAACGGTGGCATAATTTGCCACTCAAGTGTCACAACCCTGGATTTTCTGGTCTGGCAAGAAGATTTTAACAATGCAACGATCTTCAAATGTTTCAAAATATCCTATGAGTGATGTGTACAACTTGTGTTCACATTACTGGCTCTATAAATATACAGTACACCTTCTATAACCTACCCGTGGCTTGCTAACTTGACTAATTACCCACCCTTGTGACGACAGTTTCAACACGACATAAGAACATTCCTTCAATCTGGTAATCTTAAATGTCCACTTTTGTAACTCCGGGTTACAGCACTATAGTAATTTTCACACACGATCAACATTGAACATTCTAGAGGGTGAAGACATAGCAGAACCCAAAATGCCAACTCATCTGATTGTCTGGGACATGTGAATAAATTTCTACTGATTATCCACGATCAATATCAACATAAATTTCTCTGGTGATCATTAATAATTAAACATTATTAATACATCTCAATTGTTGTTTGTAGAAGTTATTTTTTAAAGTAATTTCACCATAGGACAAACTAACTACCGTAAGGACAAGGGAAATCTTCAATGTATTGGACAAGTAGATAATATATAAGTTAATAAATTTTGAACCCTCCATAAACAGTAATGTGCCATGCGATGCACCACACAGATTAGAGCAAACACTCAAGAGCTTTGAACTGAATTCGTTGTTGCCGACAGAACCTGCTGTATCGTTCATTACGGTTTAGATCTTCGGGTCGTCACCGATGTTAGCGACAGCGTCTTGGATGGCGTTGGCGACGTAGTCGATGTTCTTCATGGTGAGTGCGCACATGTTGATGCGGCCCGACTTGAGCAAGTAGATGTGGTACTCCTTCACCAGGTGAGCAACTTGGCGAGCTGAAACGCGTAAGACAGGGTGCACCACCTGGTGAGCTAAACCGTAACAAGATGTTTTTTTGACCCCAAAATAAGTACATGAATTCATACATCAATAATTTAAAACAGTGAAATGAGGGTCAGTGACTCCTGTTAAGACTGAAAAGTCACTATCACAGGAGCCACCCGTAGTAATTATACATTTAGTTAACCTCTCAATATACGTATGTATAGTAATTTTTACTTCAATACGATTTTTTATCTCTTAATAGTTTATTCTATCTCTGATGCATGTGTACATGTTTCTCTGTAGTATGAGTAAGTAGAACTAATTAAGTAACAATAATAAAATACATATAACATTTCATTGCATCTAACCATATATGTGCATATTAAATGTCTAATGACTTTGTGTATTTAACTGACATATGTAACAATCAGATATTGTATTTGATATTTTTGTAAGAGATATATTTTAAAGTAATACGCAAACCCACGTAAACTGTGAGTAATATTTTTTTCCAAAACTAATTCTGGAGTGTCATTTATGAGGCAAATTGTATTTAAGGCACCATAGCAACATACAGTGTATCATTGTAATTACACTTTAAAATAACAATTACTTCAATAACAGATAAGTTTTACCGTTTTAATGATAGCTGTGACAGGACAAATAATCACAATATTTTCATTTTTTTTTAAATCCCAGTCTACTAGAAGTGTGGAATTGGTGTAAATATCATATTGACATGTGGTGTCACAATGAAATTCTTGCTCGGGAATACTTGGCTATGATATTTCTGCCAGGAGTTGGCACAGATGGCTACATGGATTTAAGCAAACCCGGATTTAGATTACTTCATAAAATAGATATACCCCATAGAGGGTATTCAGGATTTAGGAAAGGTAATTTTTTTTTAGTATTTCAGGGGTCAAAGTATTTTACCTGACAACAGTACCCCATTGTTCCTGGGAAACAGTCAGTTGTATCTAATGCACTCAAAAGGAGAATGAACTTATCTATAACTCAATAACTCATGAATACTTGCAAGGGAGAGAATGTAACCTGATCCATATAGACACAAGATAATTACGTATAATATTTGTCATCATTTTATCCAAATTTGTGTTAAATGCTTAACACTGCCAAATGCGTACCAACAGTGTAACTTACCTCAGCCCCTGCTGCTGCTACACACATTGCCTTCTTGTTTTTATTATATTTTGTTATCACATTGTTTTAGCATATTTATTCCAATATTTGATCATTAATTTTTTTGCTGCTAGTTCCACAATTCTATTTTACTGATATACCTAGTACCTACTACTAACAGTTACCATTTACATATTTATATACTTCATTGTATTGTGTACATACATCACTACGTGATTTAAATATTACATTTTTATGCACCCTCCTAAGTGCAAAATGTATATCCATTCTATGGATGGACAATAAAGTTATTATCATGAACAAGGCCACGTACGGTTGAGCCCGGTGTAGCTGAACATCCCGGTCTGACGCACGATGTGGTCCCAGTTCCCCGGGACCCCGAGGGCCCTCAACTTGTCGTGGAGCTGCTGCCTCATCAGAAGGATGCGGTCAGCCATTGTCTTCACGTTCTCCTTCCTGCAAGAAACCACTTTAGTTCTGAACAAATCCAAAAACACTTTGAATCTGACAAACAAATCAGGGGAGGGGAGGGGAGGGGAGGGGAGGGGAGGGGAGGGGAGGGGAGGGGAGGGGAGGGGAGGGGAGGGGAGGGGAGGGGAGGGGAGGGGAGGGGAGGGGAGGGGAGGGGAGGGGAGGGGAGGGGAGGGGAGGGGAGGGGAGGGGAGGGGAGGGGAGGGGAGGGGAGGGGAGGGGAGGGGAGGGGAGGGGAGGGGAGGGGAGGGGAGGGGAGGGGAGGGGAGGGGAGGGGAGGGGAGGGGAGGGGAGGGGAGGGGAGGGGAGGGGAGGGGAGGGGAGGGGAGGGGAGGGGAGGGGAGGGGAGGGGAGGGGAGGGGAGGGGAGGGGAGGGGAGGGGAGGGGAGGGGGGGGGGGGGGGGGGGGGGGGGGGAGGGGAGGGGGGGGGGGGGGGGGGGGGAGGGGAGGGGAAGGGAAGGGAAGGGAAGGGAAGGGAAGGGAAGGGAAGGGAAGGGAAGGGAAGGGAAGGGAAGGGAAGGGAAGGGAAGGGAAGGGAAGGGAAGGGAAGGGAAGGGAAGGGAAGGGAAGGGAAGGGAAGGGAAGGGAAGGGAAGGGAAGGGAAGAAGGGAAGGGAAGGGAAGGGAAGGGAAGGGAAGGGAAGGGAAGGGAAGGGAAGGGAAGGGAAGGGAAGGGAAGGGAAGGGAAGGGAAGGGAAGGGAAGGGAAGGGAAGGGAAGGGAAGGGAAGGGAAGGGAAGGGAAGGGAAGGGAAGGGAAGAAAGACGGATACAGACAGACAAACGGACGGACAAATCAACTGACCAACAGACAAACCGAGACAGAAATACCGTACCATTCAGCAAAGAGGGCGGGGTTGTTGAGCACTGTAGCCACCACCCTGCAGCCGTGGGCGGGGGAGTTGGACCACGTCGTCCTCACAACCATCATCATCTGTGATCGCACCTTCAACACGCTCTCTGGGTCGTTCGTCACAAACACCAGGTTGCCCACTCTCTCGTCTGAAGGCACACAGTGTCACAGAAATGATGTACCGTGTAAACTATTACCGATATTACTGTCAATTGAAATACTGAATTGACGCGTGTTCAAACTGAAAACAAGGTTGAGATAAGAATGAATTTGCACTTTCTTCTAATGCAAATTTATCATAAGTTTAATATTTGTATGATACTACACTACAATTTTCACACTTTATTTGCTAAAATTTCATTAAATATTAAAAAATTTGAAAACGAATGACTAAATCAAATAATACGAATATGTGTATGTACTGATCAGAATTTAAAAAATATATATACACCATCACTTTCTAGTTACTCGGGCCAAGTGTTAGAGGCAAAAATGTGTCTATTTATCCTGGTGTCATCTTAAAGATGTACACAGTTATAGAGTTTTTAACTTGGTATTTATAGAAAAAAACATTGTGTGTAATCAAGTTCAAAACTTAGAGCATTCCCATGAAGGTAGTATACAGTTTAAAAGTCAATTTTTATTACTTGTAGGCAGTTATCGGTAAAATACATTTAGATTCAATAGAAAGCTTGCATAATAACTTCTTAACAACTTTTCAGTTTCATTTTGGGCACACTTTTCAAAATGTGCACTAAAGGTAAACGTTGGTGAGGATCACGTCTGTGGCCTGGATACTCACTGTAAAGACCAAAGTTCTTGGAGAACGACTGAGCACCAAACACCTCAAACCCTTCACTGATGAAGTAGCGGATGGCCCACGGGTCCTTCTCCAGAATACCCGAGGAGAACCCTTGATATGCGCAGTCAAAGAATGGGAAAATACCTTTCTCCTGTGGAGAAAGAGACACATCACATTACGTCAGTCACTCTGTAAGAACTTGCTAGTCTTTTTCCCCGTTTTTTCCGTTTCATGAACTTGCTAATTACAGTATAACAGCAGTTGTATCTATGTCTACATTACTCACATTCATACATTGCATTCAAAGGGAAATGACTGTTTAGCCTTGAGACTGAATGTTTTGTTTGCCATATAACTTGCTCTAGAGTTGTTTTCCCCAGATTACAAACATTAATAACAGACTTACTAAACACAACCTGGTGGGTGGTGTACATTCATCACAGTCATCACAGTCTTAAGAACATTAAGCACTGACAAATCACATCCAATGAAATGCAATTTTATGATGCGAACAGGTTGTTACATTGGGATTACCACCAGTTGTATACTTGTCTTCAAAATGGGGTGTGTATTTGCACTGTGGCGATTGGCAAAGTCGATTGGTAACATTTTATATGCTCATTCCCAAGGTTTTTGGACGCGATCAGCCATGGGTACAATAGGATAAAGTGGGTACAGGATGATGTCACTAAAAAACTCTAGAAACAGACTGCCTCGTTTGACGATGTCTAGGCCGGTTCTTACCCGAATGACTTGGGCCAGCATCTTCCACTCGTCATGACTGGGGTCAATGCCGGTAGGGTTGTGGGCACACATGTGTAGAATCACTACAGATTTCTCGGGGGCATTCTACAAGTACACATATACATCATGTAATATCCAAGCCAACGGATCTTAAAGATATTGTTATTTATTGTATTATCTATGTTAGTAGTAATTTATCGGTTGTGATATGGTTACTGTGAGATACAGCAAGTAGACGTTGAATATACTTTAGTTTATAAACATCAGTATTGGTTAATTAATAAAGTCTCTATGTAACCTGTCAGGGCAGCCTATATGCCAGCAATCTCCAAGGTCTTAGTGCAGGTCTCTCTGAGTCAATCCACATTTATTTTCAATTATGTGTTGTAAATATAAATTCTACGAATATTGTATGTTTTAATCTGTATGTTGTATGATTGATCCGAATAAATTCTTCTTCTCCATTGTTTTGTCTTTATCCACTTAGTGGTATATTCAAGGCCAGCGACAGAGGAATCTTTTACGTAGAATTACGTCAAGCAAGATGAGTTGGGACATCAAGCAGCATCTTAATTTGAAGATTGACCTGGTGAAAAGAAGCTAGAAAGATACAGGAAGTACTGGCAATTATTACAGAAAATGACAAAGTGAAACACGCATCAGTCTGGTGAGGCACGTGATTATCCCTGATACTAAACTGTGGCATAAATAATCTACACTGTAGACAGAAAGGAATGTGTGAAGAAACTAGGCCATTGAAATTGCTGTACTACGGAAATAAATTAAATCTAGTACCTAGAAGCAAAGTTCACGAGTTACAAAGAAACATAACACGTCAACTTAATCATGCATCACAAAACATTTATAATACCTACCTAGGGAATACCATATGCACTGTGGCAATGCAAGTGTAGCCATGTGTGTCAATTTGATTACACAAACAAAGCAAGAAAATAAACCTCTTTCAATTTTCCCAGGATAGCTATTCATATTTCCTCCACTGATTTAGATGACATTTTTATCTTGCATATACTTAAACATCTCAATGGTTTTTCGTTAACTTGGTGGGTTATAACCGTTAACATAACTTTTTCTTCTTAATTAATATAATTTCAAAGATGACAGTTCCATCTACAAACATGTCATCGGATGTGAACAGCAACTGTGAGTAGTTTTCAATTTGTTTGCAGTCGGTTCTGACACAATGCCTACCCTGAGATCTTCGATCATGCCATCAACATCAAACTTCCTGGCCGCAGCGTCCCAGTATCTGTACTCTTTGATGTTGTAGCCAAGTGCATTCGCAATGTTCTTGTGGTTGCCTGTGGCAGACAGATGCATCAGGAACTAACACAACTCTTTATTACAACAATTTACATGGAGAAGGAGTCAGACCACATTTGCATTTTCCATAGGCGACCATTATAACGTTTCCTTCATTTCCTAATTCCTACTAATCTTGATGAGATCTGTTATTGACAATTTCTCAGCATATTTACCTTCCATAGACAGAGGTTCAGTGGAAAATGTGTGAACTTTTAATACCTCAGGCTCCCACAAACTTCTTTCAAACCTTACACCCCTCCATTTCTGCTTGAACCACCCATAGACTGTCCCTGATTACATCACCAAGCAAAATGACAACTGTATTAATACGCAGAAATGCACCGTCTGACAGCTGTCAGAATTTGACAGCTCTGATGCCACGTTGCACAAAAAACATAATTTCTACTCACTCCATACTATATATGTGCTAATAGAAATTCAGAAACCTGCATAATGTTGTTTTTATAGGGTACTATTTGGTCGGGTAATGTCAGATGAACACCTTATTGTGGTCTTACATCAGAACTACCACTAGCAGTGATGACAAATGTGCTGACTGTACCTAAGTATGAAAATAACATCGGAGTATGACAAGCAGATTATTCGTCAAAAATAAATTCACATTTATCTAATACATATCTGAAACTGCAAGTCATGTGGTGTCTCATGGAGAGTGTGTCCTTCTTAAATAATAATTACCAAGTGTTGAACCTTCACCATAGCAGCAAGTGTGGTGTGTCACCATGCTCCCGTGTGTAGTTTTACCCCGCCTTCCCCTACCAGCAGATATAAATGTGATGGCACTAGTTGACTTACCCCATGTCGGGGAGGAGACATAGATTGTTTCAAAGCCGAGCCTACTTCTGAGGAAGTCCATGCCGATACGCAGTGCTCCAGTCCCCCCAATGGCTTGCACAGAGTCACACTGTACAGGCACACACAATATAAACACTTTAAAGAATGCATGCATAATAATAATAATAGTTTATTTCTCTCTCTCTCTCTGCAATCATAGAGATTGAAATGGGTACATAAAACATGCAAAGTATATTTGTTAAAATAAATTAAAATAATATATAATTTAACACATTAGCATAAATATAAATTATAATATAGAGAATATACGATATATATAGTAAATAGTTAAAAACATTAAAACAAATAGATCTAAAAAATAAATTATGGTTTTACAATATTTTACACATATCCATATCAGCATGCACGTAAGTTTGTTAACAGTCATTGTGAGTTCTTTTGATTGAACAGACACCAGTTAATGAAACAGTTCTTGGTCCTGTTGGTGTTTACTCTGGGTAAAGAGTATCGAGTACGGCATTGTGTATTGTGTGTTGTAGTCCTTGGTTTTGGTTGTAGTTTATGCAGTTTGTGCTGCGGCTGTTCGATTTTGCTGCTGCTGCTATTATGACAGAGTGCAGCACTTGCTATTTCACTGGCATACAGGTCGCAAAAGCGCCAACTGAAATGTACTCCCTGCTACCAATGACTGAGATTAATACTAAACCAGTGATGGCAATTGTGTTTACCATCACTGATAAACGAAACGTTTTCAACAACTTGTGATAAAACATCTGTGCTGACTTGATTACCACCTTCCCAATTATGTTATAATAGATCACTGACAGCCTCAATATAGACTTACAATTTATCCCTACTACCGGGTACCTGTTAATACTACTAATTATTTATTTCAAAATGCTTCATCCAAATAATTGTTCTGGGGCGCTTTACAATGTTAATTCCGACTGAATTAAAATAACAACAATAATTATAAAAAAAACACTAATACAATAATACTTTGATAAAATATGCAATAATTTATGTTTCCTGCTAATAAAAGCAATTACGTCCCCTTAAAATAATGACATAAATAAGCACACAACTGTACAGTGAGTGTACAATGTATCAAAATAATATCAACACACACACACATATATATTAAAATAATAAATGAATTACAATAAATGGATGAATAGCTGACTAATTAACTAACAACAAGCTTAACACTCCTTAAGTTAAATTTAAGACTGACAGACCCTTTTCCAATGAAGCACTTCTGAGCTTGGTTTCCAAGGATTAGAAACTTAGGACAACAATGTTATACTCTGGAGAGGGAGATGGATGGATTGCATGATTTTTGCATCCGAATTGATATACAGACACTGCTGATCACCCCGGATAATGCCCATGAAAGAACATTCTGGAAATCAAGAATTCGGGCCGCTGATCCCACCTAGTGAAAAAAGGCGAAGAAGAAGAAGTTATGTAATGCACGTACCCGGCTGGCGAGGATGGCGGGACTCTGCTCCCCCAGCAGGAGACGGGTGGAGGCCGTTCTGAAGTCAGGGTTGCCGGCCACTGGCAGGTACTCGTGGTTGAGAGTCTGGTCCGAGGCCATCTGTGATTCCACGGTGCGCACCACCGGCAGAACCCATGGCTTGCCTTCGTCTGTACGGTAGGCTACAAACAGAACATCACAGTCAGTTCTATAGACACTTTTCCTCTTTCTCCCAGATACTGGATGGGGGTAGAGTCCAACGAGAGTGAGTGAGTCCACTACAGGTTACACATTTACCCCCTGTGTGGGATCTTTTACTTCCCCTGACATAGACACCAGACAGAAGGGACCACCGACTTTTAGTGTCTCTTCCAAAAGACACAGGCAAATGTGAGGTGAATGAAATTGCCTAAGTTTCGAAACGGAGGTAGATGGGATTGAACCACCGTCCCCTCTATTGACAGTTCGGTGCTCTACCATGCGACAACCGCTCCCCACGCTCAGTTCCATAGACACTATCCTATCCATACCATCGGCAGAACACATGGCTTGCCTTCGTCTGTACGGTAGGCTACAAACACAACATCACGGTCAGTTCTATAGACACTATCCATACAACCGTCAGAACACATGGCTTGCCTTTGTCTGTATGGTAGCCTACAAAAATACCATGGTCAGTTATATAAAGACTATCCAAGCAACTTGCATGCACGATAAAAAAAATTAAATGTTTTGCCTGTCACATTTATATTTTTAAACATGTGCATGTTTGATTCAAATATACAAAAGCAAGTCAACAGTTATGATGTAAACTCAAGTACAAACACATGTCATGACACCCATTTTCAAAGCATAACGGACATTCTGACAATATATATATATATAATTTTGGAACGCCTGTATTTTGCTCCTGTTTTAAAATTAGACCTTGCAACAATTTCAGAACCAACAAAATCCAAATCAATAATAGGTAGATGAATATCACGTTTGTACACGTTTTCACATGTGATACTAATAATAGAACTATAAATCATAACTCAACTACAATGTACACTCAGATGACCAGAACCACAGCCAAATTGTGACATCATGATTGCAGCAACATAACTAGCCTCGGTTACCCAGACTCCGTGAGGTGGCAGCACTTTTAAGCCCCCTCAACTACGCCTGGGACAGTATATATGCTTAAGTTTCTACATCCGGGCAGCCTTACCCCAGAATAGGGTAGAGACGCTGATTGGCTCTCAGGCCAACTATGAAATAAAAATTTAAATAACGATATAGTTTTACAAGATAATAATATCATTTGAAAAGTATTCACCATTGAACTTATATTAACACAACAGTAAGTAAAAATTCAAATTTACCGTTGTTTATAAAATAAGAATTACGGCAGGATTAACCAGTATCCGTGAGGTGGCAGCATTGTCTAGCCCGACACGGATAGCATACAAATTAAATAAGGAACCTTTTGATCAAATAATGCTGTATTATAAAAACTATTAAAAATTAAACTTATATTAACCCAAAATAAATAGAAATACAAATTTGCAGTTGTTTATAAAAAAAATATTACGGCAGTGTCCGTGAGGTGGCAGCATTTTATAGATCACGCGGATACCAAACAAAAGCCGGCAAATGTCACCAGACTGTCTTCTCGGCGTAGTTCCGCAGCCGACCGACAGTCGGTTAAGCGAGACTACAACATAACTGGACATTAACTAGTGGCCAATATAGAGAGCTCTGTCATGGTTTGACCTTGTGTTCAAAGGCCTAAAAAATGAGAAAATCCAACGAGCATCCAAACACGGATGACCCAAGTTTGCATTCACAACTTCAGGACCAGAATCTCTCCAGAGTAGAACTAAATGTCCAGCACTCGGGAGAATCTCACCAATCTACATGTCTACTTTGATGTGGTGGAATCAACCTCCCAGTGAGTAAACTCGACATATAATGTACTGCACTTGTCCAGTGCTTAAAATTGACTGTTCAATGATACATATAGACTGGTGTCTAGAGCAAGTCAAAGTGCATAGAAAGGTATTTGCCAATGCAAATCTGTCACAAAAATTGCTCATAACTATAGTCATAAATCTTTTCTAAGATTATTTTATGACTGACTGATGTCTGACGTTTATGCTTTGGATGGCAAACTTGTTTTTTAATGTTGTACTCTATGTACCACCCATTTAACAAGTCTGTGATCTTTTACTTTCGGACCTAACCACGAAATGAACCTCGTATAACTGGCAAGCTTCTCAGATAATATACACACACATGCATACATCCATGTACTTATAACAATACACAAACTACAGTAACCATCACATAAATAATCTTTACTTTTTATGTGAATTGGGAGTGTTTGCTGCATGAAAGTCAGTGTAATTTGTTTAATAATGTATTAGTCATAATTAGGTGTGAGATGTTTCTAAGTTAATTGTTATTTTCTTGGTTTAGGGAGAAAGTTAAAGATTACCAACACGTAAACTTTTGCCGATTTACATTTTATACTATTCACATGATAATTATAGTGTACAAGATCGTGTAAATAAAATTAATTAACCAATTGCATTGACATGCACTTGCAGACAATGCAGTGTCAATACCGTCCATGACTACACTATCATGATTATGGAATTATAAATTACTGCTGAATACAGTTTACGATTATAAGTCCTGTAATTCTAATTTCCACAAAATGAGAATCTGTTTGAAAGATATCAGGTTACTGGGCGTCGCCGGTAGCAAGAAGGGAGCGGCTGACAGATTTACCGGTAACAACGCTAGGACTAGGCTACATTCTGAATCTATGTAAACAACATTACGACCTTGAAAATTGACCTTCCACGTGTTGGCAATCCCGTCATGTCACATCCATGTAACTAGACTGTTTTAATACACGATATAGATGAGAAGACGGGAGACAATCAAGCAACATCCAAAGATGTAATAAGTAACGGATTTATTTGATGCCAATGACACTAGGTATGCAAATTAGAGTCAGGCGGATATCCGATACCGACCCACTCACCTACACACCGATTCAACGCAGACTTGGCGTAGTCAACAAACAGTCTTACGTATCTGAAACATAGCCGATATAACACCAAACATACCTCCAACTCCTAGGTTAACCTTCTGTGGATGTTGGTCTTCATTGTAGGACTGCGTCAGCGCAAAAACTTCGATTGCAGCAGCAACCTCCACGTCCGAAAACCAACTTGCCGCCATGTTGCACTGGGTCAAAGGTTAAACGTGGGAGGATCTCGTACCTTAGCGACGTTTTGGTCATGCTCCAAAGACCGTATATATTTTTAATGATAGCCAGCCGCCTGTGGTTTAGGAAATTCGACTCGTAAATTTTATATTGGAAATACTTTGATAGAGTGAACTTTCGTGGTCACTCTCCTAAACGTAACGCCACAACATTCGAGTATCTTTTCGATTACTTTTTCAGGAATATAACGAACATGATCACAGCCACAGGCACGTACAGGGGCTATACGTATGTACGTACACGTACACGCACTCGCACACTTAAATTAATGTATACAGTGTTATATATATATATATATATATATATATATATATATATATATATATATATATATATATATATATATATATATATATATATATATATATATATATATATATATATATATATATATATATATATATATATATATGTTGTCAACAGAGAACGGATGTCTTAATGAGGACTCGGAAGTGTGGCGTTCGAAATTCTTTCATTGGCTATTATAAATCGTAATTTAATTTTTTTATTTCGAACGCGCGTACAAATTATTTGTTGGTCTATGATATAATGCCTAGTATGTATAACAGGATACCGTATTTTTGGTTTTTCATGCAGAAATTCTACTTTGCATAATAGTTTACGTGATACGTACGTGTTTCATTTGTAGATGCACGAAATGGACAGCAAAGATCAACTTGATGCAGGTGTGGAGATTCACTTAAATTACCAGTCTACAGTACAACTCAACAAGACTCCCTGGTCCCTAAACCAGACTCCAATCAAGACACAACCTGTACAGCTTGTGGAGATTCTGACGATGTTCACAGATACTGTTCTGATAACCATGAATTGTTACAAAACAGCGGTTCAAGATGATCAACTTGAAGTCAAACAAGAGGATATGGTGTGTGCAGGCAACAAACTGGTAATGATCACCGTAAGACAGGTTTGGAAACTGTGAAGAGCGAAGAAGAAGGACTAAATGGACAAGAACATGTTCTGCAATTCAACAACACAAGTCAGCTGACAGGGTTAACTCACAGTGTTAATGAACTTGTCGAAGTGAAGCAAGAGCCGATAGACACTAACGATTGTGGCGGAGACGGGGAAGAGACGAGCTGTTGGGTTGCGTGTGCTGATGGCGTGCTGAAAGAGGTCAAAGCTGAACATACTCAGGGTGTCTCAGATTCATTTTCAAGCGAACCTTGCAGTCAGAACGTTGACCAAAAGCAACACAGTAATAAACAAATCAAACAAATCGTCAGAAATGTGTTAGTCAGAAAAATGAGTCCCGCGAAAAGGCAAGAATTAACATCCTCCAGTGAAAAACCGTACACGGTTTGTAACACCTAGAACGTCACCCAAATCGTTGAGTTCTCTGAAATGTCATGAAAAATCGCTCATTTGTGCCGCGTGTGGAAAGTCTTTCGAAACCATATATAATGTTTAAAAACGTAAGGACTCACAGCAGTGAGAAACGTACCTACCTCTGTGACGCATGCGGGAACCGTTTCAGAATCAAGTCTAAACTGAAACAACATGCAATCGTTCATACTCTTGAGAAACCACACATTTGTGATACATGCGGGAAGTCTTTCATAAACCTATCTAAATTGAAACAACATGTAAACAGTCACAGCGGCGAGAAACCGTCTACTTGTCATACGTGTGAAAGGTCATTCAAATTGATCAGTACTGTGAAACGTTAAAAATCGTTAAAAATAAATGACTCACCATGGTGAGAAACCGCACGTATGTGATACATGTGGAATGTCATATGTACATTTAGCTGCTCTGAAATTTCATGAAATGACTCACAAATATGAGAAACCTTACCCATGTGATAAGTTAGAAAAGTCATTCGTACAGTTGTATCTTCTGAAACGGCACTTATAAGAAACCGCACATTTGTAATACATGTGGAAAATATTTCCGACGTTTGAATGCCCTGGAAAAGCATAAAATTGTCCACACTGATGAGAAACCATAATTATACTAGTGATACACGTGAAAGGCCATATTCATATACACAACTACTTTGAGAAGTCACAAAACGATTAACACTGCTGAAAAAATGTACATATGTTATACATGTGGCAAGACATTCAGGCACCTTGAAACTGCATGAAATGACTCACTCAAGTGAGAAACTATTCAGTTGTGGTATATGCGGGAAGTCATTCTGATTGTCCTATCACCTTCCCATGACTTCATCACGTGACTCACACTGGTGAGATACCGCACGCTTGGGTTACGTGTGGAAAGTCATTCAGACAATCGTGTAGCCTGAAACAACACAAAATGACTCACACTGGTGAGAAACCATATGCTTGTAATATTTGTGGAAAGTCATTCATAAGTGCGAATGCTTTGCAAATTCATGGAGTGACACATATGTGAGAAACCGTTCATTTGTAGTGTATGTGGAAAGCCATACGCACGATTAGGTAACCTGAAACATCATGAAATAACTCACGCAGGTGGGAAGTAATTCAGTGGAAAGTCAGTTAGAACGTCCAGTACCCTCAAATGTCATGTAATTTCTAGTCATTAACCCAAAATTGGCAGAGGTATTCCACAAAGATATATCAGGTTTCAAGCTAGACTCTCGGTGTTTAATAACTTTGAAGTGGAACAAGATATGATAGACCCTGTGGAATTGGAATGTGACGACGTTTGGTCGCCTGTGACGCTGGTAACAATACGGCAATAAACAAATCAAATACATCATCAATAATTTTGTTTTCTCATAAATTGGGTTTCCTGAAAAAATAAATCCTGAAATGTCTCCCAGCAGTGACAATCCAAACGTTTCTGATGCATGTGGAAAGTCATTCAAATTGTCCTGTACTCTGAAATGTCATTACCCACACCGGCCACACGGGTAGAAAAATGGTGTGGTAAATTATTAAAATGTAAAATTAAAATGACACATGTGAGAAACCTCATACTTTTAATACACAGTGAAAGTCATTGTTACATTCAAGTGCTCAAAATTGTTAAGAAAATGATTTTCACTCGTGGCAATGCCGTACGTATATTGTAGTAAATGTGGTAAGCCATTCAGACGATTTAGTCATCTTATACATACTGGTTGAGAAACTGAGCATTTGTTATACATGTGGAAAGTCTGTACATACGGGTACTCTGAAATATAACAAAGTGACTTGTATAGGTGAGAAACCACACACTTGTGATACATGTGAAAAGTCATTCAAATCGACGAATACCCCCAAACATCATAAAATGACTCACATTGGTAAGAAACTATATCCTTGTATATGAAGTCATTCAAATCAAACATGGCACTCAAACATCGTGACATGACTCACACTGGTGAGAAACATCACTGTTGTATGTGGAAAATCATTCGTAATGTGACATGGTCATTAGCTATTATATAATTATAATGATAACTGTGCATGTCATAGTGGATAGAGTATATTTAGTGTTATATATATATATGTACGTATTATTGAACATTGTATTGGTATTCTATAATTGTGGAGGAGCGTAGGGAATTTAGTGAATTTGTTTGTGCGTGGGATCACTTCCCCCTCCATCCTCTTGACCTCGTGACAATTACATCCCGTAAACAGTTCCCGGAGACATGACCCATTGGCAATGCACCCGTTCGGTCATTACACTTCCGTCATTACACCCCTTTCACCCCACTCGAAGAGTCACAGAGATAACAGGAACTATAATCGCCCACATACTGCACACATACCAGACGTTTGGTTGATATAAATACAGGAAGATTTTTGAGTGAGAACCATTCCTCCAAGCTGCATCATGGATGACGCCATGTAGTCTTTACAGTGAAAGCGCCTGTTGTGGCATGAGTAAGTTCCGAACTGTATTTTATACGTGATAAAGCATTACTGTTAATCTATAACTTGAATTTGAAATTGAAGATTATGTATAGTAGAATATTATGTATTCACATATGTAGGATGGTCTGCATGATTAGTTATAATTACTTGGTGATTTTGATGACTATAGTTATCATCTGATAACTAGTAGACTGGGCTGTGAACCAGAGTAAAGAGTGTCTTTAATGGATTTGAGGAAGATGGTTATATGTGGTGACAGATACTGTTTATGTTATAGAATTGTATTGATACCACAACGTGTGTACAACCTTATTATGACTTTAATAGAAATAATAATCTAGGATGTTTAGAATGTAATAGACAACAGACGCTTGTATCTGTATTTGAGCTACACGCACATGTTATCTTTGATTAATGACCTCCGAGTTCAGCTGAGGCGGAGACAGCTGGTAGTGGGTGAGACACTGGCCCAGATTTGTCAACAAAGCTGCACTCTAGTAGGGTCAGTGACAACTGGGGTCAGTACGTTGCACAGTATATTATGTTATCTGATAGTCTCGTTCTTTAGGTAACATTTGGTTTTGTATTTCTACAGACAGGGCCAATCCTGATCTACTCATGTAGTGGTCAGTCGTCTTTAGGAGAGACCTTTAATTAAGTCGTCTTTAAGTCGTCTTTATGACATTCGTCTTTAGTAGAGACCTTTGAGTCGTCTTTAGTAGAGACCTTCTAGTCGTCTTTTAGTATGTTTCGGTCTAGTGGTCGATGGTGTTTGACAATACCTGTGAAATTGACTGTATTAGTCATGCAATGTTAACTTGGATGTGGATTCGATTGGTTGAAAGACAATCGTAGTTGCTATTGTGGGTGAAGCGAGACTGAGAATTGTTTAGAGACATTTTGTATCATTATTTTACCAGTTAAACTGTAATAAATGCATTTTTATACTTTAAACTTGCCTTACAGTGGTCTATATAGTTTACGTAGGCTCAGGCGCTAACGATAACGGCGATAACGCGCGCGTCCACAGCCTACATTTTGGTACCAGAAGTGGGGTAGACCATATTAACAGTAAAATTTATATACAAAATTGAAAGTTTCAAAATTTATAAGACGACTGGCCACTGTTAAAATGAGTATGGAGGCAGACAACGCAGAAGAGATGCGAGCAGAGCTGGAGGCGATGCGGCATCAAATGAAAGATGTGCTGGAGAGACGAGAAGCTGCTGCCTCTGCACCAGTGACGGCTGTGGTGCAGAGAGAACGAAGGCTGCACAGCTTTTCGAGATCTGGAGCCGACCCTGTAAGCGACTGGGTCGAGGATGTGCATGCCATGATCAGCGCACAGCGGATGGCAGAAAAAGAAACGACCGATTACCTGATATCCCAGGAAGAGGGAGACAGCCAGGCGAGACGCGGAGGACAGTCGTCAATCTAAGTGGCTCCGCTACCGATGGCCGGGTAGTGGAGGATGTGAAAAAATGGTGTTAGAAAAGAAAACGGACATTTAAACTGAACATTGTTTGGTTGGAATTGCGCCAACATTGGATGTGAAGACGGGAGAAATTTGAGATTGGAGTGCCATACACGAGGTATGTCGAGATTGGACGTCTGTGGCATCCAATGAGGTGGCATTGCAATACCAGAGATGAGGTGGCATTGCAGTACCAAAGACGAGGTGGCATTGCAGTACCAAAGATCGAGAGGCATGTTGATCGTAAGAGACACTACTGAATTGGCAAACCAGAAAGAGAACGGTCTTCTGAGAACAAATGTTCGTATGCAGTTGCCATTGTTGGAACACATGCTTAAATAGCATGGACACTGGATCATGCATGTCAACAGAAGACAATATCAGTTTCACTAGGATGGTAGGCAATTGCGCAATCCTGGTCAGGCCAATTCATAGGTTGAAGTCAGAGTGAGAGGTCAAGATGGCAAGGGTACAGTACAAGATAGTCAAACCAATGGTGAAACCATGGCCAGCAAATCTGGTGGTAGAAAAGATATTGATCAAACGATCATATTTCTACGTTAGGATCATAAATGGTTTGAATCACGTTGGGCGGCATCTCTGGCATCATTCGTCTTCGAAATAAGGTATCGCCCTGGTCGAAGTAATGCAAATGCAGATGAATTGTCAGAGCTTGCTTCCCATAGCATGAGGAGGACCTGAAGCTGACAGAAAGAAGAAGAAGATATATTACGATCACGGATACTCGAAGAATTGTCCGAAGATGATATCGAAGCGGTTACAGTAGGAGTACGTCTCGAAGACAACACTTGGACACCGTCTTACTGAACGCACTATCAGCAATAGTGATGATGACAACGATGACAATGGCAGTGCAATCGAACAAACAAGCAGTGATAATGACGACAGTACGGCCGAAGAAGGGAGTGAGAAGATGACAGACACTTCCAGTGAAGTCGAGTCACACGGGAACATTCCTGTCGCGAAGGACAGCGGATTAACAAAGTGACTTGTATTTGCTTAACATTGGGGAATGTTAGCAAAAGGGGGGTGAATGTGACATGGTCATTAGCTATTAAATAATTATAATGATAACTGTGCATGTCATAGTGGATAGAGTATATTTAGTGTTATATATATATGTACGTATTATTGAACATTGTATTGGTATTCTATAATTGTGGAGGAGCGTAGGGAATTTAGTGAATTTGTTTGTGCGTGGGATCACTTCCCCCTCCATCCTCTTGACCTCGTGACAATTACATCCCGTAAACAGTTCCCGGAGGCATGACCCATTGGCAATGCACCCGTTCGGTCATTACACTTCCGTCATTACACCCCTTTCACCCCACTCGAAGAGTCACAGAGATAACAGGAACTATAATCGCCCACATACTGCACACATACCAGACGTTTGGTTGATATAAATACAGGAAGATTTTTGAGTGAGAACCATTCCTCCAAGCTGCATCATGGATGACGCCATGTAGTCTTTACAGTGAAAGCGCCTGTTGTGGCATGAGTAAGTTCCGAACTGTATTTTATACGTGATAAAGCATTACTGTTAATCTATAACTTGAATTTGAAATTGAAGATTATGTATAGTAGAATATTATGTATTCACATATGTAGGATGGTCTGCATGATTAGTTATAATTACTTGGTGACCATCATAGTTATCATCTGATAACTAGTAGACTGGGCTGTGAACCAGAGTAAAGAGTGTCTTTAATGGATTTGAGGAAGATGGTTATATGTGGTGACAGATACTGTTTATGTTATAGAATTGTATTGATACCACAACGTGTGTACAACCTTATTATGACTTTAATAGAAATAATAATCTAGGATGTTTAGAATGTAATAGACAACAGACGCTTGTATCTGTATTGAGCTACACGCACATGTTGTTATCTTTGATTAATGACCTCCGAGTTCAGCTGAGGCGGAGACAGCTGGTAGTGGGTGAGACACTGGCCCAGATTTGTCAACAAAGCTGCACTCTAGTAGGGTCAGTGACAACTGGGGTCAGTACGTTGCACAGTATATTATGTTATCTGATAGTCTCGTTCTTTAGGTAACATTTGGTTTTGTATTTCTACAGACAGGGCCAATCCTGATCTACTCATGTAGTGGTCAGTCGTCTTTAGGAGAGACCTTTAATTAAGTCGTCTTTAAGTCGTCTTTATGACATTCGTCTTTAGTAGAGACCTTTGAGTCGTCTTTAGTAGAGACCTTCTAGTCGTCTTTTAGTATGTTTCGGTCTAGTGGTCGATGGTGTTTGACAATACATGTGAAATTGACTGTATTAGTCATGCAATGTTAACTTGGATGTGGATTCGATTGGTTTAAAGACAATCGTAGTTGCTATTATGGGGGTGAAGCGAGACTGAGAATTGTTTAGAGACATTTTGTATCATTATTTTACCAGTTAAACTGTAATAAATGCATTTTTATACTTTAATCTTGCCTTACAGTGATCTATATAGTTTACGTAGGCTCAGGCGCTAACGATAACGGCGATAACGCGCGCGTCCACAGCCTACAGTAACATTAAACAAACTGAACTACCGTGAAATGACTCACACAGGTGAGAAACACTTCACCTGTGGTACATATGGAATTTTATTAATAAAGTTGCTTTATTTTAAACTTTTTATTTTAATAACATAATAGTCCATGATTAATAATCCATGAAATGACCCACACTTGTGAGAAACCATTCACTTGTGATACATGTTGATAGTAATTCATATCGTCCAGTATTCTGAAAGGTTATGAGAGGACGCACACTTGTGAGAAACCACACGCAGGGCCTACCAAATACGTGTGGAAAATCATCCAGAAATCACCCTGAAAATCGCTGAAATGTCATGCGGTGTGTATTGTTATTTTACAAGAGAGTAAAACACGTGACGTCATTAACAATACATGTTTTGCATTGAAGGCTTTGTTTGTGTCCATCCATACATACAAAATAACCACGATTGTCTGTTCGTAAGTGCTAGGTAAAATGAATATCACACAAATCACTGGCTAATTAAACTCTTCCAAAAATAGAGTGCATGTTTGTATGTGTGTGCCTATGTGTGCAGAGAGACAGAGAGGCGAGAGATTGACATTAGAGCAACAGATTCAATGACTGGAGGTGCTGTTTTGGGATAACTAACTTTCGTATCACCCCTTAACCAGTCCAGTGGGGTAGTCCACATTTTATCTCCCCGTTGGTCGCCACGACAAATTTCATTCATATCCGACAAACTTTAACCTACAGTTTCAATTTAAATGTTACAAGAAATCTACCTCTGTTGACATAATATAATATTATGTCCATGAGGCAAGGGTGTTTTATCTGAACATGACTGTTAATAATTATGTATGTAGCTGTATTCATCAGTCAAACTATAATTATGTTAGCTCTACATTTTATGTAATACGTTTTATACTCAACCAGCTGCCTATCTGAAGAAAAATATATATATATAGCGATGCCACTGTTGGACATAAACATGTTGGTAGAACCCATTACTGTAGCTGAGGTCCGGAAAGCAATCAGTCTACTTTCCATCGGCAACTGCCCTTGAATGGACAAGGGCTAAAACGCTCGCATTTGTAGGCGCAAATAACGCTCCGATGCGTGTAGCGTCTACCAATCGGCAAAACAGCGGTTGAGTTTTACTGCACGGTGCATTTGAAATGACAGCAGTTGTATCGAATTTTGATCCACCTGGAAATAAGCAAAAATCTCATCGTTATTTCCAGAGCAGCTCTAAAAATAAGCGTAAGTCTTAACATTATTTCTAGAACCACCTGTACAGATGTGGTGTGGACGTGCATGCACGTCTGCTTAGAGATATCTCCCGTGAAAGGTTTCAGATAAATGGAACGCTCTGGAATATTTTTTTGGCGTAATTTGGGGTGTGTGGTGTGTGCGTGCGTGCGTGCGTGCGTGTATTATATAAATTATATATGAAGTGTTACCTTGCACACTGCATGTGTCGCCAAAGTGGTAATTTGCACGTCACAAAACAACCGGCTGGTCAAAAAGGTAATTAGTTCTTGTAGAGTATCCAATCCTAAGCATTAATTTTACTCCTTGCAGTCTACTCACCACTTTGAAAGACAGCTATAGTGGTGGATATGTGCATACAAATAATCTTTTCGCGCAATAATTGCAGCATGATTGGGTGCTTATTTTGGTAAATGACGCGGCACTTATCATAGTCTTATGTACAAGTCGGACCCACCTCAATTTTCCCATTATAACTGTATTTTTGCCAACATTTGATATTTGTTTTTGTTAATTCAATCAATTATAATCATCTTGCGCATATTTATGTTTTATAAACAGCGCGTCTTGGCATACTTTTGAGGTCGAAAAGACAGCGCGATTTGTGCCAGTCGCTAGCGCAGCGGTGCATGTGTTACTGCGCTGTGCACATGAAATGAGCGATAAACAATTTGTTTATGCCGACCGCGCTGTCTTTTCGACCTCAAAAGTCTGCTAAGACGCGCTGTTTATAAAACATAAATATGCGCAAGATGATTATAATTGATTGAATCAAGTATCAAATGTTGGCAAAAATACAGTTATAATGGGAAAATTGAGGTGGGTCCGACTTGTACATAAGTGCCAATGACGCTTAGTGTCACTTATGACGAGTTATGTCATCCCACAGCAAAACGCTGTTTAAAAATAACAAGTGAGAATATTCCTTACTGTTATATTTGATACAGTAGAAAACACTGAAGTATATTTTTCAAGGATCAAGTTTATGTTAATGCGTTCCCTAGATGGCGCCACTATTGAGAATTTATGATAATTTGGTGAATAGTCAATAGATCCTTCGTTTTGACTTGTTGAGCTCCGTGTGTAGGTCCACGCACGTAAACATCAGTACTTATGTTTAATCTAGACAGGCGGAAAACAAGTAACAGTCGTCTGCGTGTCAAATAGTATAGTTACAACACTGTAGCATCGAAATCAGCATTCGAATATCGATGACGATGACCCGATCCCAACCTCGCAACAGAAAACTAAAATAACTAAGAAGTCTTAGAAGTTAGACTGTCTGGACTGGGACAGTGACAGTCTGACAGTGTCTCAGTTGTTCAACCATGAGCAATTAATGACTGTTCTTGTTAGTCAGCAGTTTATTTGCAATAGGACGTTGTATTGTCCCAATCCACATCCATTCTCAGTGCCAAAACATTTTAACCATGTGCTTCTACAACGTAACGACAGACGCTTGACGTTAGCCGATCCTTCCATCCCATTTACGGCAATGTTGACAAAATGCGCATCGAGGTGCCGTGCTTGAAACGACGAAGATGACAACATTTACAAAATACGTGTTATTGCTTCTCTCCTGTGGTTATTTTCTTTGCCAGTTTACCGTCGAAGGTAAAGTGTTTAGTAGATCATTGTTTGCCAAAGAACATCAGCATGTCAGTTTGGACGCGGGTGATCATGAAGACACGGAATTTGCACTCGGATCTCTAAACAAGAAGATACAGGAAGCGACTGAACAAAATCGAAAGCGAAGATCTGCGGGTGGCCATGTGAAACGGGCTGCGAAACAGCCGTCGATAACCCGGGCAATACTGCCTAACAGTGACAGAAGTCACAATGAAGCCATAGTACACTGGTCTGGGAAAAACAGCACTGTGAGTGTGAAATTGTGAATTCAATTAATATGCAGCCAATGTCGATGGGAATTAGTACAGACATTACTAGTGATTAGACATATAATTATATATTACGGACTAAATCTAAAACGTTCACGTTGTGATGACATCGTAATCAACGTAAATTATGCTAAATAGTGTACATTTATTGATTTAATAATTACTTATTTTAAATTCTTTCATGTTTTCTCGGATGATTCGGCCCAAAACAGATCCGAATCATTCGATTATGTAATCGTTGAAGTTTGAGCTTGTGCTCCCATGGGCTGAACCATCCGTACCTGCAACGTGTGCCGGCGAGCTACATGGGCCGAATTGTCCGTCTTGATGTTGGGAGATAATGTCGAGCCGTGATATGTATATATGTATATAATTTTACATATAATATATTAGTATATTACAAATGTGTGTATTAAATTTGTGCCTGTTACAATTTCATTAATTAATATACACTGATCAGTATATATTATACATATATATATATATATATAAATATTGATATATATATATATATACAAATGCAACAGACAATATTTATATTTTTGAAGAATTTTTACCCATCTGCCACCCATCCAGACTTCCAGTGATTTTCTAATCGTCCAAAATGGGTTTAGCCATCCAAATGATTGGGGCTTGGGTCTCTCTATCTGAAGCTATGCAAGGTTGTTGATAGTGGTGGCAAAATGTAGTGCCATATTGATAAGTTTGTGTGCCAGAAATGCATTTATTATCTTTAAATGTTATTGAAATAAACACAATTGTGCAGACTCTTATATGCCGTGCTTACATCTTGACAATTATGCACATACGATGCACATGTCCGATGTCATACTGTCATTTCCTGCCTGCATCACTTTTTGACACTTTGATTATGTATAGTTACTATAGTAACCTCACATCATACACATTTCCTCATTCTCAGCACTTGGAACTTGGAAGCATCTATACATGATTTAGAATTCATCTTTAACCATCATTAAATCTCAAATTACCACTGTCAGACAGGCATTTGCCCAGATGCGAAAAATGTCCAGCTTATTATTGTCATCACCATGGTAATGTGGGGAATGTTTTCTGTTGCCTAGACGATGTTCATCTTGACCCGACAACATTTCGGCTTAGATGGCGAGGTGACCAGTAGTTCTCTCTACAGGCAAGTGTTGATGTGTTGAGTGTTTACTGCCTGAGTTGTGATTTTCAATAAACCATTATATACACACTTATTTGTACACACCCAGTTATATAACTTATACATTTACTTAAACATGACTTAAGTAAATATATTTATTATAATAAATATATAATAATAATAATCAATGTAGACATCTTTAATACATATATATCACTGATATTAAAGACCCCATTCTTCATTTTTCAGCAACCTTCAGATGTCCAAACTTAATTTTTTTTGTTTTTTCAATGATAATATTAGTGACAATGATATAAATCCATGACACAGAGCCCTGCAGTTCTGGTTTGTGGTGTGCTTTGCACTAAACAACCACATATCATAACATAAAAATAGCATAAAAACATTAAAAGGAAGTTTAGATGACTTAACAGTTTTAAAAATTGTGGTGCCTTATGATATCATCCATATCATGAAATATGCTTATTAATAAAATGTAAAGCTAATTTAAATGTGTTGGCCATCCTTTCAAAACACAGCACTCATAACTCCATATGTTAATAGGTACTTACAGACGTTAAATTTGGATAATGTAATTCTGACTGGCTTCCAGAGTCCTTGTATGTTTAAGTTTACGTTTTTAAAATGTGATTTCTTATTCTTCAACTTGTCTTTCTTTCAGGTCCACAAACTACGGCTCTTCATTTGAGAGGGTGACCAGTCTACCTAAAGACGCTCTCATTCACTACTTCTTTGTGTGTCCAAACAATGCTAAACAGGTAATGCCATGTGTAGTGATACTACATTATATGAAATAATAATATATTTGATTTAATATAGCATGACATCCAAGTTCAAATTGTTTGTGCCGCTTTACATACCTTAAAATCTAAAAATACAAATACATACCAGAAGAAAAGCACATAAATATACTAGTGACATATAAAAATTATTTTAAAATATATATAATAACACAAATTATTTAAGCATAATAAATGTATTATAAATATGTATAATAAATATATAAATAGGTTAAATAAAATATCGATAAAAGTATACAAACATTAAACTAAGCCGCGAGAACAGTCAGAAAGAAATGTGTCTTTAGGTGTGCCTTGAAGGTGGCTAAACAGACTGACGTCTTAATGTTACTAATACAATACATTTGTAAAGCACTAGGATCAACAGCATTGCTCTCGGGAACTTTTCATGCATGTGGAAATGTTAATTAAGATTGGATGATATATTAAAGCAAACATGCATTCTCAATATATAATTCCTATACATGAAATAGTAAAATAAAACATTCATTGCATCACTTATTATACTTCACTGTGCAAAGACTCATTGACCTCAGTGTGCAAATAATTAAAATATATGATAAAAATTAAACAAAATCTAAATAACATAGTTAAAACAGTAATAAAATTAATTATTTTAAAATGATAATATTGATAATTGTATAACATATGGGTAAATGCAGTTGATGTAAGTCCACATGACCATGTCACAGAAAGACTAATCTAAAAAGGACTGTCTATAGAGATGGTGTCAAGACTCGTTGCAACTGTTCAGGCCTTTGTGAAGGATTACATTTTTGTCAGTCCAAAAATATGCCGTCGGAACTCACGTACATAGAAGCCATCCTGAATGTGTGTAAACATGTCCAAGAGACACTATAATTTGTGCACGTGTGTAATACATGTTTTCAAAGTGTAATTGTCAACATAATTAAAATAGGCTGTTTTCCCCCTCAAATTTCTACCCGTCCAACCACACAATTTTACCATCCAATAACAGATATTGCCTATCCAAATGCCGGGTGGACGGGTCTCTAGATAAAGCTATGCAACTGTTATGAAATTATGTATGTTCTCTTTTTCCTTTCCATGGATATGCTTATGTCACCATTTCTGATATCACCCAGAGTCACTGTTGTTGTTCTACTTACAGTAATAGCTAATAATATGACCCCTGTTGAACCAAGGAAGGTCCATGACAGTCAACAACATCCTTGAAAATACATTTACACTCAGGAATAGAGCTAGCGTAGTCACTTACTTACTAGAAAGCTTTTTAGAATTGTTGCCTAAAAACATTGCTTAAAAAGCTGAAGTACCCAGGTGAAGATGTTGTAATTGTGTTTGTATCCTCATCATGTAAGAGGAAAGTGCTCCTTCTCTAGTAGAAAGCACTCTTTAATTGTTTGAAAGTCCTTCTTTGGGGAAATAGTTTCTTGTCTGGTGGAAAGGACTCCATGTCTATCACAAAGAATTCCAAGAATGTTAAACTATACATTGGTATGTATTTTTTCAGATAACGAAGTATAATTGAAGTGACGTATCTGTGAAAAGATATTGATGAACAGTTTTTCTTAAATAATTTTCTCTGACAATTTACTATGGAAAGTACAAGTACCTGAATAACTCTGGCAGAGGTTATTTGAATAAAAGAGAACATAATGGTTTAGATAGGCAGGTTTATTATGTGACTACAATTTCAATATGGTACTAACAGGTATTTACTAGATTATTGTGAAGATAAAAATCAGCAGGCACTGTTGTTTAAATAAATGCAACTGTTGTTTTTGTATCAGTCATGTATCCTCATATTTATGTTAATTGATACAGTATTTCTAATGTTAAAAAGTACATTATATGCAATGTTAGTGTTATTTCTGTCAGGGTTGGATTAATAAGCCAAAATCGTTATTAAATAGAAATTCTAACACTCATTAACACTCACAAAACAACAGACTGTGGCTGGCAGGTCTGCTTATTTCACACCAAAGCATGAAAGACTTGAATGCAGTGACACTTTGGTTGCGACCTTCCCAGAAATAGCCGAACTGTTCACATTGATAATGGTGTCAAGTTTGTTTACATGGAACGGACATTGAACCCTTAAGTATGTTTTCCACTTTGGATAGTCAATTGGTATAATTTTGAGTTGTATTCTAACAGACGTTCAAACAAACCGCATACAGGATGAAATGATGCAATCGTTCACCTTGACATTATAAAAAGCTGTTTGAAAGGAATACACTGGAAGTTAACCAATATTGTAATTAGTTTATATCTGAAGTGAACAGCTAATCAGATTTTAAAATTTGCTAGATGGATAATAAAAAAAACTGACTTTGAAAATAAAAAAGTTTTATACCAGACGGTTCACATAGACATGATGTCATAAATAAATAGGACAATTCTGATATTCCTGAATTAGCAGTAATAATGTTCATGTTAACGTAATACATGTGGAATAAATGCACAGAAATAAATAGAAAATTATAATGCTTCAGAATTAGCAATAGCAATTATCTCAGTCATATATTAACATGTCTAACCGTTTTATTGCCGGGATCTTTTTCCCCTGTGGAAGAAATCCTTTTCCCGTGTGATGTCCAGTTGATTTATGAAAGACGCTGTGTGATTTTTCTGCATTACCCAGAAATCGATGTGGATTACCTCCAGTGGCTCCTACACTGCCAGAGTGCTGCCTCTGTGACTTACTGGTGGTATATCGTGGTGTGTCAAGCTGGTTTTCACTTCCAGTGAGTTCCTGAAATGTGTCCGCCTGTATTAGCGTCTCTAGTCGTTTCATGGCCGCGAGGCCTTTCTCTGTTGCAGCTGAATCGTGTTGCTTTGTGTTGGTTTTCTCTCGTGTTGAACGTGAAACGCCAGCCAAAGTTTGCTTCTTGCTTGTGCCATCAGAAATCATCGTGTCATCTGTTGAGGGTTCTTTGTTTCTGTTAGTTGTTTCATTAGGTACTTCCAAGGTTCCTTCATTTGAAAGTTGGTTATTCATAGAGATGTCTTTCATTGTTTCGGTTTTTGTGGCTAACGCAAGCCTTGTTTCATTGGTGGATGAACATTGTTCCTTGTTATTTTCATTCGGTTGACTGTGTTCAAACACCACGGCTGGAATTTCTAATTCAAACTTGACATCTTTGTATATCTCAGTTGTCGTGCAATGTCTTACATTCATTGCTTCATCCAGCAAACGTGGTGCTGTATTTTCATTCCAGTATTCACCCAAAAGTTCCTCGATTTTGAACGGCATTTCAATGTAGGCAGCAGACATGTGTGTTTCCGCTGTAGAAATCTTAGTTTCTTTCCTTTGTGGGTGTTCAGAATTACTTGCTTCTGCAGATAGAGTTGATGGAAAGTCTTCTGTTCTATACCTTTGGCCAGTTTCAGTTGTGTTATTTATGATACTGTAGACATTTGTTTCTGTCAGTGGCTGTGTTTCCTGAACTGATATGTACTCATGGAAAATGACTTCTGTTGGTAAATACTGTATGTCTTTGTCTGTCTTGGTGTCATGTGCCTTTTCTGTCATCATTGTGGCTTTAGTTTCTAGATTTCTGGGTGCTTGAACCGTGTCCGAAATCTGTCTTTCTTGAGATGTTGGTGTTGTGTAACCTGCAGCATTTGTCAGTGAACTTTCATCATCATCTTCGTTCAGGTAGAATTTTGCTAATGATGTCAGATTTTCAAGTGGAACCATAGCATCTCTGGACTTGGCGTCAGAAAGAG
>OZ024864.1:37290979-37315979 GCA_964017155.1 Oasisia sp. SBJ-2009 | reverse complement strand
CAGTTGTTAATATGCAAAATCACTGTCAAGCAGAGGAATCAATTTAATGCGCAAAATCAGGTTTACAAATTCATAATACAATACAATACAATAAAACATTATTGTCCCGGACCGGGAAATAAATTTTGCAGCATTTGTCATAAAAATATAAAGAGAGTAGAGAAATAAAAATACAGATAAATTCATTATTAAAACAGTATGTAAACATTAATCATAATAAAATACAAGACTAATCTATATAATATAATTAAAAATGATAGTTATAATTATAATTGTGGTCGTCCTTTCACAAATAAAAAATAAAAGAAAAAAAATACAACATACACACATAACGTCACAGGTGCTTATCGTTGAGAAGTCGTACAGACATTGGAATGAATGAGTCACGCTTCCTATTTGTTTTGGATATGATAGTTCTGAATCTTCTGGACGAGGGCAGAAGGACGTACTCGTTATATAGAATGTGTGTGTTGTCATTAAGAATCTTAGCGAAACTGTCTCCTGGTGTAATGGTCACAATAATCATATGGTCGTCTTTGACAGCTGCTGTTTACTGATCGTGCTAACAAGACCCTGTACATAACAACTGACGAGGCAGAGACTTTCAACATCTCCAACCTGGACTTCTCCCCAGATAGGTTCGTGTTTCATCCAAGCCTTCAGAACACCGTGCTCGGATATGCCTATGACACGCAATCGGTCAGTATCTGTGGTAACTAATATTTGTAATTAATGTAGTCTACATTTCAAAGATTCATTTTACTTCTGTTGTCATGTGATATTAATTTTGTATCTTGCCAAAACTTATTTAATTCATTTGATTGAAAATATTTTGGTGGAATAAATGTATTTTCATTCAGTTATGGATTTTCTTTTAACTATGAATTTACAATACACTGTACCTGTACATTTAAATATTGATTGCATATGTTTGTATGAAATCTGTATTTGTTTATATTGTTTTACATAATTATTTTATGCAATTTACAAACGTTGTACTTAGCATTCTAGTAAATTGCACTTGTTATATAAAACTATCTATCATTATAATAATTTGGGGTGTTTGACAACCAAGGCTTTATGCAAGATTCCAGGAAGCATTTATTGTAACACCTGTTTTGAGATGTTTTATGACTTATTATTAACTACATACTGTTTATTTATATATTTATTTATTTTATTACAATTTCTACTGACTTTTAATAGTTATGTTTATCTATACTATATTATTCATATAGTTATGTGTCTATTTTATCTATTTTATTATATTTATTTATGTGCTTTATTTATATGTTAAACATACTGTTTACCAAACTATACATCGAAGCGGCACAAGCAAAACAAACATTGCATCTGCAACATGGAAGTGTTTATACTATTAAACTACAAACAGACACATGACACCTATTTTGTAGACGTAACTTAGAATATCTGATTTTTAAAGACATTTATTGCTCCTTCTTTTCATACCCCGTCCACCACTGTCCAGTGATACAGCGTATTTGTACCCATCCAAAACGAGTTTTCCCCATCTAAATGATGGGTAGACGGATCTCTGCATAACGCTATGCTGACAACATCATGCCTGCTCTGTTGTGTCTTACAGCTGTATGCATCTGATGATCTTGGTGTGACGTGGACACTGGTCAATAAGTTTGTCAACAGTCGGTTCTACTGGGCTATCAAAGGCGTTGACAATGACACCCGTGTCATTCACATGGAGGTTCAGGACGCACGCTTGGGTGAGGCCTTGTCTAGCAACATGTCAACTTTTGGGAGCAGTGTGATTACTGTAATCGCCTCTCCAGGGAGACCATGTTTGGGGACTGCAATGGCATCTCCTCCCTGGAACCAATGTCCTTTCACTAATTCAAATGTTTGTTTGTGTTTTTGGATCATTGACCTCAGATCAAAATATTATAAAAGTATCAAAGTATTTAACTGTACATTGCACGCATAGTGCTGACTCACTGGTCACATGTTTGAGCATACCCTTGCATCATTGACATCTAGTAAAATAAATGCAATGGGAAAGTATTTATTTAATTTAGATTTTTTTGTAATAATAAAAATCTAACCTTTATTTAGGCAACACCAACTATGTGACTAATGGCCTGTTCTTTTGTGCCACAATAATGAGACATAATTTGCTATATAATATGGCGTAAGACCACCAAAAGGTGCACGTCCGCCATTCCCCGACCAAAGAGTACCCTATAAAAGCAGCATTATGCAGGTTGTCTGAATTTCTGTGAGCACATATGTAGTGTGGAGTGGTTATAAATGACGTTTTTGTGCAGCGTGACATCAGAGCTGTCAAATTATGACAGCTGTCATTCGGTGCATTTCTGCGTATTAAGTTGTTGTCATTTTGCTTGGTGATGTAATCGGGGGCAAACCGTGGGTGGTTCAAGCAGAAATGGAGGGGTGTAAGGTTTGAATGAACTTTGTGGGAGCCTGAGGTATTAAAAGTTCACGAATTTGTCACTGAACCTCTGTCTATGGAGGGTAAATATGCTGTGAAATTGTCAATAACAGAGCTGATCAAGATTAATAGGAAATGAAGGAAACGTTATAATGGTTGCCTATAGAAAATGAAAATGTGGTCTGAGTCCATATAATATATATATATATATATATATATATATATATATATATATATATATATATATATAATAATAATAACAATAACTGTATTGTTCAATCATAGAGTGGAAATACATTTTGCACTTTGGAGGTTGCTTTGGAGGTTACAATATTTAAGTCACACAGTATTCCATGGACCTGGTATACAGTACAATCAAGCATGTAAATATGTAAACGGTAGCTAATATATATATATATATATATATATATTAGAATAAATAAATATGCTAAAACAATATGACAATATCATAATAAGAGAAATTAATTAATTAATAAAGACGATAAAACAAAATTGCATTGGCAGCGGTAGAGACTGATTAATTTTATTGTAGCTGATTCAGATACTTCGTGAAGGATGGAATGAAGGATGTAAGAGCTCGCTGGGTTTTTACAGTTGGCATTCTGTACCTCCTTCCAGAGGGGAGAAGGTGACTGAAGGTCGTAATGGTCGTGTAAGATGTGGCTGGGGTCAGATACGATTTTTGTTGCTATTTGCAGTGTTCTTGACATGTGCAAGAACACTGTCAGAGATACTTGCACAGAGGAGTCCCTAACATGTATTATGGTAAGAATTGAAGAATTACGGTTGTAGGTGGCTACGTATACATGGCCTGTGCGCGGCCGTACTGTAAAGACGTGACAGTCGACAAGAGCTTAGGGACCATCGATTATGACACGTTACTGCTGTCTGACGAGTACATCTTCGTTCAAGTGAGAGAAACCATTTTGTTATCAATGTTGTCTATGTTGCGGTTTCCCTTAAATCGTAAAGATGCACATTTTCTGTCTTGCAAATGTTTGAAACTACAGCCGGTCTGAAGACAAGACAAGGTCCCTCAAAAAGAGCCGGGGTCATCTTTTCTGGACAAATATTTAAATTGGCACATCCCTGATGTAATATTTGGACTCTACTGTACCAACTTGTGAATGGGAGAGTCACATAATGTGAGTAACATGTTGTGACTAGTTATGTTGATCTAACTGAAGCCTTGTAGCATAACGATACTTACAGTTAAAGAAAACTGGTATGCGCTTTTCAGAATTAATTGATATGTATGTATGACTGGATATACTCACACATTGTCAAGATGGGTAAAACAGTAAATTCTACAATATTTTTTGCAATTTATTGATAGATACAGTTGTTTTATTGATTTTTAGATGGGTACTATATATTATTATGCATGCATTATAATATAAAATATAAAATATTTAACTTACTGGTATATATCTTAAATGTATTTACAATCACTTCATTGTTTCTGTATGTATCTGAATAGTTGTATTAACATGAAATACAAATATAGTACAACTATACAATGCAGCTTGATGGGCTTTAATACTGTTTTTCCATGTGTTTCTCTGTAGAAGACAACCCAGTTTGCCAGCCATCTCTATGTCTCGTTCAGACGATCCCAGTTCCAACGAGCGTACTTTCCACGCAAGTACCACCCCAAGGTAACCATACGATACATATAAAGTATATAAACTATATTTATTATAACAAATACATAAACTATATCTATTATAACAAGTATATAAACTATTATCTATTATAACAAGTATATAAACTATTATCTATTATAACAAGTATATAAACTATATCTATTATAACAAGTATATAAACTATAACTAGTATAGCAAGTATATAAACTGTTATCTATTATAACAAGTATATAAACTATACCTATTATAACAAGTATATAAACTATTATCTATTATAACAAGTATATAAACTATATCTATTATAACAAGTATATAAACTATTATTTATTATAACAAGTATATAAACTATTATCTATTATAACAAGTATATAAACTATAACTAGTATAGCAAGTATATAAACTATTATCTATTATAACAAGTATATAAACTATACCTATTATAACAAGTATATAAACTATTATCTATTATAACAAGTGTATAAACTATATCTATTATAACAAGTATATAAATTATAACTAGTATAACAAAAATATAAACTATTATCTTTTATAACAAGTATATAAACTATATCTATTATAACAAATATATAAACTATTAACTATTATAACAAGTATATAAACTATTATCTATTATAACAAGTATATAAGCTATATCTATTATAACAAGTATATAAACTATATCTATTATAACAAGTATATAAGCTATATCTATTATAACAAGTATATAAACTATTATCTATTATAACAAGTATATAAGCTATATCTATTATAACAAATATATAAACTATTAACTATTATAACAAGTATATAAACTATTATCTATTATAACAAGTATATAAGCTATATCTATTATAACAAGTATATAAACTATATCTATTATAACAAGTATATAAGCTATATCTATTATAACAAGTATATAAACTATTATCTATTATAACAAGTATATAAGCTATATCTATTATAACAAGTATATAAACTGTATCTATTATGACAAGTATATAAACTATACCTATTATAACAAATATAAAAACTGTATATATTATAACAAGTATATAAACTATATCTATTATAACAAGTATATAAACTATAACAAGTATAACAAATATATAAACTATTTTCCATTATAACAAGTATATAAACTATTTTCCATTATAACAAGTATATAAACTATATCTATTATAACAAGTATATAAACTATATCTATTATAACAAGTGCATAAACTATATCTCTTATAACAAGTATATAAACTATATCAATTATAACAAGTATATAAACTATACCTATTATAACAAGTGTATAAACTATATCTCTTATAACAAGTATATAAACTATATCAATTATAACAAGTATATAAACTATATCTATTATAACAAGTATATAAACTATATCTATTATAACAAGTATATAAACTATATCTATTATAACATACAGACCACTGAAAGTGTTTTAATAAACAATATTGTGTGGTTAAAGTGTGTTAAGAGAGAAAAGCATATTTCCCTGACTTGCAACCAGTGTTGTGATAGCCCCATTTCTAGGTTTAGGGTAAATCATTATATGTTGAAAAACTACCCAGTTAGTGTGCATTCTAATTAGTGTGAATGAAGGATGTGATTGGTTAGTAAGGTAGACTGTCATTGTTACAGTATTAATGATGTGGTTTTGTATCAAAGTCAATTTGAGGTACATCAGACTAGCATTTTTCTTTCTTTATAATTTTTTTTAATTAATAAATATAATTCATTTGTCCTTTTTTCATCACTACTTTTGTCTCATGTTGGCGCTTACACAGACCATATTTTGTGGCTAAACTGTGTTTCATGAGGAAGATGTTCTGGTTTCACGTCCATAGTTTTGGTCCACTGTGATGGCGTGTTTCATGTGTTTGTAGGACTTCAGCATCGTGTCGACAGATGACCAGCAGGTGTTCATTGCGGGCAACCACCGCAGCGGTGTGGTCAACCTGTACGTGTCCGACACGACTGGCCACTTCTACGTGTCGTCACTACAGAGGGTTCTGGCACTGAAGTTGAACGATGGCACGTTTCATGCAGACTTGTACGAGGTGGGTGAATGTTGACTATATATATTCCCTCACATATACATACACAAACAAGTAGGGGGAAATGACTCACACACATACATACATACATACATACATACATACATACATACATACATACATACATACATACATACATACATACATACATACATACATACATACATACATACATACATACATACATACATACATACATACATACATACATACATACATACATACATACATACATACATACATACATACATACATACATACATACATACATACATACATACATACATACATACATACATACATACATATATACTCACACATATATGTATACAGTAGTCCCTCTCTTTAGCGGACACTCCTGTATCCAAGCAAAAGTGTCCCTACATTGCAGGTGTCCCTTCATCGGAGGGACATAATTTTTGAGTCACTGTTTTTGGCTCTAGATGCTAATTGTGCACACCATTTATGACAAAGATGTTTTTAACCATAAATGGGAATAATATTACAAAAAAAGGAAAAAGACATTAACAAATTTTGGTTTTATTTACCAGTCTTAATACCCTAAAAAAAATTCCATGTTAATCTCATATAAAATGTATGTTCCAGTTTGTTGTTTTAAAAAGAAGACATGGTTATAGATCAATAAATAATTTTCAGTAATTTACTTGTGTTCTAGGTATAATATTAGCATAGTCATGTTGTTCAACTTCTGATATGTATCATACGTTGCAAAGAATACTTTGCATGAAAAGCAGCAGCATCTATATGATATTTTATTACACAACTAACATGATCTTTACATGTAAAACTTGAACACGGCATTTATTTTTGTGAGCCAAACTAAGCCATGGTGACAGGGGCATGATGGGAGATATTTAAATCACCATGCTGTTGATAATAACAAGAATACGTTTTTCATTTACATGTCTAATATACTCAAATAATAATGCTTAGATAAAAACTACATACATTTAAAAACATGCAGATGTAGTGTAGATGCATGGATGGACATTATTTGTATAGATGTGAATGGATTGCACTTCGTTCTACAAGATTGGACCGTATGCGATGGGCGATAATAGGGTATCGAAGCTGTTCGCGGGAGCTCCAATAAAGCTTAAACAATTTCAACGACAGGCAAGGGGTATGCATTGCACCTAGGTATTTATTAGACTGCTTTCAATGCTCAGTCATCTAAGTAAGATGTGATTTAAATAAGTCCAATTCAGGGCATTGTTCAGTTTGTTGTCCGCGCCGCTGGTGCCTGTGAGCATGAATGCCATGATTACCTCGGCCTGCAGACTTGATTGCAATTAGTTAACATGCATTCCCATTGTCCGGTGACATAGAAAAACAAGCAAGACAATAGCCAGCCAGAAATAAAACCAGTTATCCACTCCCAGTTAGGTAAATTAGGTAGAATTTGTTTGTGTTTGGTTAATTGAAAACGGGGAGATTTGCTGCTCTGTCCGCCGCCATTTTGAAAATAAAATGATTTCGACCGATTTTTCTTAAATTAATGCTTGATGTCCGCCTTTAGCAGGGAATGAAAACCAAAATATCTTGTCCGCTGTCCGCGTCCACCAGGTGTCCGCTCATCAGAGGTACATTAACATGGTAGAACAGTCCGTACATCGAGATAGTGTCCCGACATTGCAGGTGTCCGCTCATCAGAGGGTCCGTTAAACGGAGGTACTACTGTATACATATATATATATATAACTGTATAGATTATATACACATTCACAGAGTCAATCAATGAAACACAACATACACACACACACATATATACTGTATATATATATATATATAAATATATATGTATTATATATATATATATATGTATTATATATATATAAATATATATATATATATATAACTATGTAGATTATATACACATTCACAGGGTCAATCAATGAAACACACACACACACACACACACACACACACACACACACACACACACACACACACACACACACACGCACAAGCACACACACACACGCACGCACAAGTACACACATTCAGACAAAGTTCTGTTGATCACCCTACTTTGTAGTAAAACTCCACCAACTTTCATTAAATGCAGTTTTTTACGAAACACGTGACGTCGAGCCAGTAGCCACACATAGTGCTGTCCCACCTCAAAACAAAAGTGTTACAAAACTCCACCCAGTTTTATTAAGCTCCACCCACTTTTAATACACTCCACACATTGTTGTCACACTCATTGTGAAAACACCCACCCACTGTTGCCCCACCTACTGTTGCCCCACCTACTGTTGCCCCACCTACTGTTGCCCCACCTACTGTTGCCCCATCTACTGTTGCCCCACCTACTGTTGCCCCACCTACTGTTGCCCCGTCTACTGTTGGCCCACCCACTGTTGCCCCATCTACTGTTGCCCCACCCACTGTTACCCCGCCCACTGTTGCCCCGCCCACTGTTGCCCCACCCACTGTTGCCCCACCCACTGTTGACCCACCCACTGTTACCCCACCCACTGTTACCCCTCCGACTGTTGCCCCACCCACTGTTGCCCCACCTACTGTTGCCCCACCCACTGTTGCCCCACCCACTGTTGACCCACCCACTGTTGCCCCACCTACTGTTACCCCACCCACTGTTGCCCCACCCACTGTTGCCCCGCCCACTGTTGACCCACCCACTGTTACCCCACCCACTGTTACCCCTCCTACTGTTGCCCCACCCACTGTTGCCCCGCCCACTGTTGCCCCACCCACTGTTGCCCCACCCACTGTTGCCCCACCCACTGTTGCCCCACCCACTGTTGACCCACCCACTGTTGCCCCACCCACTGTTGCCCCACCCACTGTTACCCCTCCTACTGTTGCCCCACCCACTGTTGCCCCACCCACTGTTGCCCCACCCACTGTTGCCCCACCCACTGTTGTCCCACCTACTGTTGCCCCACCCACTGTTGCCCCACCCACTGTTGACCCACCCACTGTTACCCCACCCACTGTTACCCCACCCACTGTTACCCCTCCTACTGTTGCCCCACCCACTGTTGACCCACCCACTGTTACCCCACCCACTGTTACCCCACCCACTGTTACCCCTCCTACTGTTGCCCCACCCACTGTTGACCCACCCACTGTTACCCCTCCTACTGTTGCCCCACCCACTGTTGACCCACCCACTGTTACCCCACCCACTGTTACCCCACCCACTGTTACCCCTCCTACTGTTGCCCCACCCACTGTTGACCCACCCACTGTTACCCCACCCACTGTTACCCCACCCACTGTTACCCCTCCTACTGTTGCCCCACCCACTGTTGACCCACCCACTGTTACCCCTCCTACTGTTGCCCCACCCACTGTTGCCCCACCCACTGTTGACCCACCCACTGTTACCCCACCCACTGTTACCCCACCCACTGTTACCCCTCCTACTGTTGCCCCACCCACTGTTACCCCACCCACTGTTGCCCCACCCACTGTTGCCCCACCCACTGTTGCCCCACCCACTGTTGCCCCACCTACTGTTGCCCCACCCACTGTTGCCCCACCCACTGTTGACCCACCCACTGTTACCCCACCCACTGTTACCCCACCCACTGTTACCCCTCCTACTGTTGCCCCACCCACTGTTGCCCCACCTACTGTTGCCCCACCCACTGTTGACCCACCCACTGTTACCCCTCCTACTGTTGCCCCACCCACTGTTGACCCACCCACTGTTACCCCACCCACTGTTACCCCTCCTACTGTTGCCCCACCCACTGTTGCCCCACCTACTGTTGCCCCACCCACTGTTGACCCACCCACTGTTACCCCTCCTACTGTTGCCCCACCTACTGTTGACCCACCCACTGTTGACCCACCCACTGTTACCCCTCCTACTGTTGCCCCACCCACTGTTGCCCCACCCACTGTTGCCCCACCCACTGTTGACCCACCCACTGTTACCCCACCTACTGTTACACCACCTACTGTTACCCCACCCACTGTTGCCCCACCCACTGTTGACCCACCCACTGTTACCCCACCTACTGTTACCCCACCCACTGTTACCCCACCCACTGTTACACCACCTACTGTTACCCCACCCACTGTTACCCCACCCACTGTTACCCCTCCTACTGTTGCCCCACCTACTGTTACCCCACCCACTGTTACCCCTCCTACTGTTACCCCACCCACTGTTGCCCCACCTACTGTTACCCCACCCACTGTTACCCCTCCTACTGTTGCCCCACCCACTGTTACCCCACCCACTGTTACCCCACCCACTGTTACCCCTCCTACTGTTGCCCCACCCACTGTTACCCCTCCTACTGTTGCCCCACCCACTGTTGCCCCACCCACTGTTGCCCCACCCACTGTTGACCCACCCACTGTTACCCCACCCACTGTTACCCCACCCACTGTTACCCCTCCTACTGTTACCCCACCCACTGTTGCCCCACCTACTGTTACCCCACCCACTGTTACCCCTCCTACTGTTGCCCCACCCACTGTTACCCCACCCACTGTTACCCCACCCACTGTTACCCCTCCTACTGTTGCCCCACCCACTGTTACCCCTCCTACTGTTGCCCCACCCACTGTTGCCCCACCCACTGTTGACCCACCCACTGTTACCCCACCCACTGTTACCCCACCCACTGTTACCCCTCCTACTGTTGCCCCACCCACTGTTGCCCCACCTACTGTTGCCCCACCTACTGTTGCCCCACCCACTGTTGCCCCACCTACTGTTGCCCCACCCACTGTTGCCCCTCCCACTGTTACCCCGTCTACTGTTACCCCGTCTACTGTTACCCCTCCACAGTACCCCCTACTGTTACCCTGCCTACTGTTATCCTAATGTTGCCCCTCCTGCTATTACCCCGCCTACTGTATTCCTGCCTACTGTTGCCCCGCCCCATAACAAACAATTGTGGTTGTTTTGCCAGGTGCGGGGTATGAAGGGAACCTACATTGTCAACCAGCAAACTCGCACCAAAATGCACATCAGGACCCTCATCACATTTGACCAGGGCGGGGTGTGGAGCCCCATCCCAGCACCACAGAAGGACTACAAGGGGAAAACACTTACGTGTAATCAGGTAAGAAATAGATGTAGAACAACTTCAGTTCAATAAATTGAAATCAACACTATTTCCTGTTCCTCCGTAATCGTTTATAATAATAATGTTATAGTTCTTATATATCGCCCCATCCTGGGGTGCTTTATTGGTTCAGATATTCCACTACAACGAAGCTATGTGAATGTGAAGATATTATTGATCCAAAATGATTTCAGGTAAAAGTTGCTTTAACGTTGAGAGTCAGTGACCATCATTACAAACTGGTTCAGGGTATGGTTGTTAGTGCTATTCAATTCTGCTACAGCTACTAAAAATGGATGCAGCCACCTTGGGGGTTTCTGAAAAGCATCAATAATTATAGAAGAATTCTGACTACGTAAACATGTACACAAATCACTTGTCTCCGACAGACCGGGTCTGTTCTTCCTCAGACTGACCATAGGACCATGTAGAAGATGATCGGTTCATGAGGAAAATTCACAAAACCCACTTATATTTTTTAAATGTCCTAAACTTGTCACCATTTCACCAAGGACACTATTTCAAAGAGACACTAGTGACAGTATTCCAGTGTTGTGTGCTGGTGATGACAATTTTCAATATAACGCTTATGAGCTCATAATAAGATTATTGAAATGGATGCCTAGGTCCATGAGTGAAAGAAAGTAATTGCTACAAATAGAATGTATTTAGAAAGATGCCAGAAAAACATATAATAAAATAAAAATAATCCATGAAACATTTTGTTTCCTTGATTAAATTAAAGGAACTTAATTTTGTTTTAATTGGGGCTTTCTATGTGCTATTTATGTTCATTTTTCAGGTGAACTGTTCGTTGCATCTTCACATGAAACTGAGTTCCTTCTACTTTGGAATCCCGATCATTCTTTCTGAAGACAATGCACCAGGTCTCATCATGGCCCAAGGTGGGTTGTGGCATGTGCAGGGCTTCACATTTGGACACTTCACTGAGCTGTCTGAAGCTCATCCCAGGAGGCCAATTTTAACTATGGAATTACTGAGTTTCGTGAGAAATTTGAGCAAAATGCTTCATTATTCATACATGGGGACACACTGGGTGACATAATGTGTGTGAGAGGTCAAGTAAAGGCATTTGTTATAATCCCTTTTTTCAGTGTACAAAACATTCTGGAAAGTATCATATGTATTTGGACTGCATGTATTTTTTCAGATATCTAATAATTTTAATATTTTTGGCATCCAAAAAATTATGCACAGTCATTTCAGCAGGTGACATCTCGGAATCACAAACATTGTATCAATTCGTCCATGCCAAACTGGAAAGTAAATATTTGTTGTCTGTCCCAATGCTACAGGTGTGATGGGAACTTATTTGACGCCACACAAGTCATCCCTGTTCCTGTCCCGAGACGGGGGATTCAGCTGGACCCTTCAGTTCGACGGCAACCACACCCACAACATCCTTGACCAGGGCGGGGCAATGGTCGCCATCAAGGAGCAGAGTCATAACCTCGTCAACACAATAATGTAAGTGACCACTGGTCTATCTAGACACAAAACTGTAAGTGACCACTGGTCTATCTATACACAATACTGCAAGTGACCACTGGTCTATCTAGACACAATACTGTAAGTGACCACTGGTCTATCTAGACACAATACTGTAAGTGACCACTGGTCTATCTATACACAGTACTGTAAGTGACCACTGGTCTATCTATACACAATACTGCAAGTGACCACTGGTCTATCTAGACACAATACTGTAAGTGACCACTGGTCTATCTAGACACAATACTGTAAGTGACCACTGGTCTATCTATACACAATACTGTAAGTGACCACTGGTCTATCTATACACAATACTGCAAGTGACCACTGGTCTATCTATACACAATACTGTAAGTGACCACTGGTCTATCTATGCACAATACTGCAAGTGACCACTGGTCTATCTAGACACAATACTGCAAGTGACCACTGGTCTATCTATACACAATACTGTAAGTGACCACTGGTCTATCTAGACACAATACTGTAAGTGACCACTGGTCTATCTAGACACAATACTGCAAGTGACCACTGGTCTATCTATACACAATACTGCAAGTGACCACTGGTCTATCTAGACACAATACTGCAAGTGACCACTGGTCTATCTATACACAATACTGTAAGTGACCACTGGTCTATCTATACACAATACTGTAAGTGACCACTGGTCTATCTAGACACAATACTGCAAGTGACCACTGGTCTATCTATACACAATACTGTAAGTGACCACTGGTCTATCTAGACACAATACTGCAAGTGACCACTGGTCTATCTATACACAATACTGCAAGTGACCACTGGTCTATCTAGACACAATACTGCAAGTGACCACTGGTCTATCTATACACAATACTGTAAGTGACCACTGGTCTATCTATACACAATACTGCAAGTGACCACTGGTCTATCTAGACACAATACTGCAAGTGACTACTGGTCTATCTATACACAATACTGCAAGTGACCACTGGTCTATCTAGACACAATACTGCAAGTGACCACTGGTCTATCTATACACAATACTGTAAGTTACCACTGGTCTATCTATACACAATACTGTAAGTGACCACTGGTCTATCTAGACACAATACTGCAAGTGACCACTGGTCTATCTATACACAATACTGTAAGTGACCACTGGTCTATCTATACACATGGATAGGAAGTGTCATACTAAAAGGAAAGGTCTATTTGACGTGAAGCACAGCTGCCATATTGCTTTCCCTGCTGTTACATGTAATGATTCTGCCGCCATATTATTTCACATAGCAGCCACATGCAAGTGGTATTTGTGCCGCCTCGTTTTCTCATGCACTTACAGCAAAGTATGTGCTAGTTTATTTTGAATTTTTTAGATGTAACAATTACTCACATTCTGTTATAAACTGCTACCCAAGTTCAAGGTCAAATGTCTCCATTTGCAGGTACAGCTGTACAGAGGGAGCCACCTGGACCCCGTACACGTTCACTGCTGGGAATTTCTTTGTCGATGGTGTCTTAAATGAACCGGGAATCAACACACTCATAGTCAGGTAGTCTGCATGCGACTATGCGTGTCTGTGTGTGTCTGCATGCGTGCGTGCGTGCGTGCGTGACTGTGACTGTGTGTAATGTAAATCTGTATTTTGTATGTCTCTGCTGTAAGTGTGTTCTATATGCTTGTGTCCTAACTCAATAGAAGACTGTGCATGCCTGTATTTTATATGCAAATTCCATGCGAGTGATTTGAGTTGCACTTATCTAACTGATGGAATTTTGTTCTTCATTAACATACATTTCTGGGCAAAAACTAAAATATGATACACTAGAATATGTGGTAAGTTTGTGGTTTCAGAATTTCAATAACATAAAAATTGACTATGTTTGACCAACAAAATCATCTAAAATGAATTTATCCGGGGGTACTAAACAAGTCTAAAAAAATAAACCGACTCAGATTTAAACCGTTTCCTTCCTGTCTCCCTGTGGCAGTATCTTTGGACGACTGGCCAAGAATGCCAGTTGGACCATCATCAAGGTGGACTTCTCGCCTGTGTTGTCCAGTCAGTGTGAACCTGGTGACTATGAGAACTGGACACCCACTGACCAGGTCAGTTAATGGTCATCGGAACCCTTCTCATACAACCACACATCCCACACATCCTTGATGCACCTTGTACAAAGACCGGGAATTGTTTAGTCAGTTCACTGAAATGTTGAACTCGTCATAGAAAAATCCATCATACTCATTACACAGAATCATTTGTTAAACTTAGAGATTTGTCAAATTGCAAAAAGCCGCAGCAATTTACAAAGAAGACTATTTCTGTGGTATTCCCCAGTGGACATCGTAACATTGGTAGTTATCAATAAATAACATCCTAGTTAAGAAGTAAAGCCTGTTTTATATAACAACTTTGGCTGTATGCATTCATAAGGATGTAAGTGAAATTATCCCAGTTACAAATGTATGTGTGTTTGTTGTGGATAAGTAATACATTTTACACTGCAGATAACTAATAATTTAGATATTTTGCCTTGCAAGTTAAAAACCTTGGCCTGTTGTATAACTGTTTTATTCCTTCTTCCTTCTTACTAAACAGAAGTTATGCTTATACTTGCATGTTGATGAACATACCCATAATTAATTAACTAATTAATTACGGAGAGAACAGTAATTACAACAAGTTTGTGTGTCTTTCACAGCATATCTCTGGCAAGTGTATACTCGGTCAGAAACTGACCTACAAAAGACGCAAGCAGAAGACAGAATGCAGCAACGGCAAAGACTATGAGAAAGCTGTCAAAACCACATTATGCACATGCACCAAAGATGACTATGTCTGGTAGGTTTCATGCAATGCTGTGTCTCTTCAGTTATGGGCAGTTGTAGTTCTAGTTCTATTAACTGACTACTCTGTGTATGTTGTGGTGATAACATTATAATCTTATGAGGTCTCATTGAACTAGTCAGTCTTTTACAGAACATACTATATGTCACGCCGACCTGACCTTTCGATGCTGCCACTGAGGATGGTCACTGCCAGGGTGTTTGTCATCCTCATTGGTTCTTTTACTTCCCAACAGAGACAGGATTTACATTTTTGTGATTCTCATCAGATAGATGCATGAAAAGAAACCCAACACCCAATGCTGACAACCAGGGTTTTTCACCAGATATACCATGCCACCCCTAGTGACCCCTGGCATCAGGAACATGAACTAACCACTACTCTATCCGTGCCTCTCAAGTGAAACACAGTCAAGACAATGCGTGTTTTACGTGCGAGTTTCTTGTATAGATTATACAACATGTATTTCAACAAAACACATTTCTGTCACCGTCATGGAGGGATGAATCGATTATGTCAGTTTGGTTCAGTTTGTCATGATGTGGGGATATGTGGCTGTGGTAAGCCTGCATATTAGAAGAGGTGCTCTTTTCGGTCAAAATGCCATGCTTTGTTTATTTATTTATCTATTTATTTATTCGTGAAAATGTTCATCAAGTTGGAGGAATACTGTATTAAAACAAGATTACTTATTAAGCAACTAATAAATTTTGAAATGTCTGGCAAATGTCGGTAACATTTTCCACGATTGATGTCACGATTCTGCCCCCCCCCATGCATTTCCTGAGACAGACTTTAAATGTTTTTTTATTTGTTATCAAACTTGTTATTTTGGGGTTGTCATTATATTGCAAAATACATATGTACATGCATATTTTTTTATTTATTATAATTTTATGGGGGCACACAACATGGCCTTTGTAAATGGACTGGACATTTTGCGTTTTTTTTCCATAATAATACGGGGCATGTGATTATGGTCAGTCTTATGTAACAGGAAGGATGCTGTTTTGGCCAGTCAGTCCTAATGAAGGGAGTGCATGTCGACCATAGTTCATAGATGGACCGTGTTGGTCAAGTGTCCAGGTGTGTTGCTGTATGCACGGTATTTTGATCAGTGAACAGAGTTGTTATTTTCCATCCATTTAAAATCAACCTTACTCACATTGTGTAAGTATAAATTTGGAATTCCAATGTTTCGACCAACATCTGCGGTTTTCATCAGGACGTTTCTTCCTCAGCTCACCAGATGGCATGGTTGTTTCTTCATTACTCCAACTGGTGTGTTTCAGTGACTATGGCTATGAGCAGCAAGGCTCCAAATGTGTCGCCGCAAAGTGGTTTGATGCGTCGGTTCCCCTCGTCAACTGTCCAGAGGGTGCCACTTACAGCAAGACGAAAGGGTAAGGCGATGTGCATCTCGGCAAATTTGATGGATTCAGCACATCCTGGTGTGCCTATGTTGAAATCAAGATTACATCCCCCTAGACATGCGTCAGGTATTGCCTGCGCCAGCAAGTTTGATAAGTGTTCATTCCTGTTGTGGTGTCACTTCTCATACACCAAAGTTGCATATGGTTGCCTTATGTCGTAATGATAAACTTTTGAGGCCTGACAGACTTTGCGAATGCATTACCTGGTACATAATCAGCATAAATGTTTGATTACTTAGCAAATATACAGATATTATCAGTTGGGTAGACTCTGACAATTGATTGTGCTAGTTTATGCCTAGTAGAGTCATACATATAACATGTTACTACATATATATATATATATATATATTACATATATATATATATGTGTGTGTGTGTGTAGTTTATAATACTACATATATATATATATATATATATATATATTATTACATACTATCAATAACTGTTTTAATATATTTATTTACACTTATGGCAAGACTACGACACATCCATACATCTTTATAACTTAGTATTACAAAAACAGCTGCTATCTACCTAGTGTGTTTTATTTCACTCTAAATGTTATGGTTTTGTTCACCTACCATAGTGCATGATGTGTTTTCATTTTATGGCAACAAAGGTTGTAATCACCATTGTGCTCGGTAGAGTTTGTCTCTTTCTGTCTCAATATTGAATATATCATTTATGGCCCCAAGAATGGTTTGGAGCAAACGTTTGTCGATGAGTATGACATTTCGACGTACTGGGGTCATGTACTGGTGTCATGTACTGGTGTCATGTACTGGTGTCATGTACTGGGGTCATGTACTGGTGTCATGTACTGGTGTCATGTACTGGGGTCATGTACTGGTGTCATGTACTGGTGTCATGTACTGGGGTCATGTACTGGTGTCATGTACTGGTGTCATGTACTGGTGTCATGTACTGGTGTCATGTACTGGTGTCATGTACTGGTGTCATGAACTGGTGTCATGTACTGGGGTCATGTACTGGTGTCATGTACTGGGGTCATGTACTGGTGTCATGTACTGGGGTCATGTACTGGTGTCATGTACTGGTGTCATGTACTGGTGTCATGTACTGGGGTCATGTACTGGTGTCATGTACTGGGGTCATGTACTGGTGTCATGTACTGGTGTCATGTACTGGTGTCATGTACTGGTGTCATGTACTGGTGTCATGTACTGGTGTCATGTACTGGTGTAATGTACTGGTGTCATGTACTGGGGTCATGTACTGGTGTCATGTACTGGTGTCATGTACTGGGGTCATGTACTGGTGTCATGTACTGGTGTCATGTACTGGTGTCATGTACTGGTGTCATGTACTGGTGTCATGAACTGGTGTCATGTACTGGGGTCATGTACTGGGGTCATGTACTGCTGTCATGTACTGCTGTCATGTACTGCTGTCATGTACTGGTATCACATGTGTTGGCTCAGATTTGGGCGGGATAATTTTCATTCTGTCTCAGTTTGCTTCTTTCTCTCTCTTACCTTGCGCCTGGTAACACAAATGTGATTGTTTAGAGTTCGTCACATTTGTTTCCATAGTTACCGCAAGGTGGCCGCAGACAAGTGCACTACGGATAAGAAGGATTTTGTGAAGAAATACCGCCCAACTCTGGTCAACTGTCCAGTGGTCAAGCCGGGTGGACTGGATGTGACAATGTCCAGCAAGCAGGCAGCCATCCCCAAGAAGCCAGTGGTCTTCCATCTGACACAGGAAACGGTCAGTGCATGGTCACTCTGTGGTCAGTTTTTAGCATTAAAACTGCTTATGTTTATGCACTAGCAACTCTAGATGTTGTCTATTATTGTATGTTCAGCATTTGTTCATTTAGTTTTGTTTACAACGTTTCCACCACAGCAAAAGCAAAAACAAGATTCTAATGGGTAATAAATTGTTAATCAGGACAGGCTGCGGTTACATCATGATGGCTGTTTGTAGACATCTGTCCTCCACTGTTTACAGCCAGGTACTCCTTCATATGGCAGCATAGGATTCGAACGCGGGTTCTCTCAATTCAGAGACTGGAATACATCCCAGTGTGCCACATTATGTGAGACTTATTAGTCTCCCATAATGTCACATATTGTCACATAATGTCACATAATGTCACATATTGTCACATAATGTCACATATTGTCCAGTCTTCAGATAGTGATGCAACAATGGCGGGTTACTGCTAATCCAGTTTAACACGATTGCTCTTATCTGTTGCTGACAGGGATCCAAGATATCCACTAGTTACAGATGGGACTTCTCGTCGGACATTCACAGCGATAAAGTGACTGTCAAGGGATTTAATAAAGCCAGAAACCATACCAAGTCATTTGAGCATCGAGGCCTACACACTGTCACCGTCACTGCAACAAACTCACAGGGCAGTGCAAAGACATCCTTGACCTTTATGGTGGAAGGTGAGTGAGTCATTTGTCTACGTCACCCACTGTCCTTGTGAGACATGTCCACTGCAGTTCACAGGTAGAAAGCTTGGCCATTCTGAGCAAAAGCCAACATTTCATTTGCTAGTTGACGTGGAGATTTTCATTATTTGTATGCGTTTTTAAAGATATTGTACAGCACCAAGCTGATGCCTGTTTGATACCCGCCTGTCACCCATTCGAAACTTGGGCAGTTTCATTCATCTTGCATAGCCTTGTGTCTTTCCGAAGTTTGGATGAAACTCGTAAGACATCTACTATACTTCTGTCTGGCTTTAGTGCCACAAGAAATAACAAGTTCCATGCAAACATGGAGTTGGGTTTAAGAGACGATGGCACTAACACAGAAACAACAGGACAAGCGCAGGTTTGAGGAAATAACCAGATAAGAAGAATTGTGGGAGTGAGGGGAGGAACGAAGGAACTGAGAGTGGGGGATGGAGGGAAGAAAAGTTTTATATAAGAAATTGGAGAATTGGAGAAGAGTATGTTAAAATGGGCTAGTTGTCATGTGGAAAGAATGGGAGACGAAACATGGACAAAGAGATCAGATGCGCAGAGAATGGAGGGAAAAAGGAAGCGAGGAAGACCAAGAATGCAAGGGGAGGACTGCGTTAAGAGAGATCTGGAGAGAGTGGGAGGAGGAGGGAGAACAACAGAAGATAGAAGGAGTTAGAGACTGTTGAGTGAGAGGAAAGTGAGGATAAGATGTAAAATATTGTAAAGCCTTAGTTTGTTTTTTAGATATATTTATTTTAATGTTTTAAGCTATTTATTATTTTATAAGTTTAGTCAAATAATCACAGAAAATATGTTTTAACCCATTAGGTGATTTTAACGAGACGCCTGTGCCTCCTCAAATATTTGCCGTAGACGTTTATAAATATAGCTTGCGCCATTGTCTTTGCTCTAGCGCCTTTATTATTCAGTTCTCACAATTGCGTGTTGTATGCATGTTGTAGATAATAAAAGTATCTACACAGTGGTGTCAAAACTGTTGTTGTAACTTTAAAATATGTTGACCATTTCTTAATTAACACTACGACATTTTAACACTTTTTGTAAAAGAAATACTTTGTTGTGGTGTAACTTTTTTATGGTTGGATAGTTACTGCTACAAGTTGCGTTTATTTAAAAAAACATTACATTATCTACACACTGGTATATAACTTGTTATAAAATGTTACACATTGTAGCTGTATACCTTTTTGGCTGGAGGACATTTGTAAATGTCCAAAAACAGAAACTATTGCTGTTAAATTTCGAAAACGCGGTAAACTTTTTTGAAAACGGGAGTAATCAAGATAGTCATTATTTAATGTTATATGTCTAGATATGTGTCGCATTTATTTCATATCTTAATCACTAGATGCAACCACGTAAAACGAATTCAAACACTGTGCTGTATTCGCTGGCCGGCTATGGCCGACCTGAGGAGATTCGAGGTGACCGTCAATGCCCGACTTGAGTGCTAATCAGTTAATGTCTTAAATTATTTAAATTAGTTTTATAGATACATATTGTATATTTTTTACATTATAGTTTATATTTATGCTAATGTCTTTAATTATTTCAATCTATTGTTAACAAATATACTTTGTATGTTATATGTACCCATTTCAATCTCTATGATTGTCCAGAGTGAAATTAAACTATTATTATTATTATAAAGACAAGAAGAAGAAGAAGACAATGGTAACCATGGTGAACCTCCCCCTGAAGACAGGGATGCCAAAAGGAGAACAAGATGCAAATGTGTCACGGAGTTGCTATGGCAGCAATTTGTTCCTTTCTTAGTAGCTTTGTGTACCCGGTAGTGAGAATGAACTATTTCTCTTGCAGATAGGATCCGGGGTGTGTACGTGGTGACACCTCACGGGGCTCAAGTGAACCGCAAGGTCGAATTTGACCTTGAGGTCATCTCAGACAGCTACGACGCCATGGGCATGGGACATGTCCACTTCATCTGGACATTTGGTGATGAGGTGTGACTCACAATGACATTACGCTGCATGTCAGTTTGATTTGTCCATGTGCTACATAAAGTACAAAATCAGACTGTTTTGTCATAAACGCATGTTTTGTGGTACGGCTTGTGTCTGTTCTGTCATGACAACTGCACAAGTGTGTTTAATTAAATAAATAGTTGGTTTCCTTGTTATTTCATATTTTTTGAATGGTTCAATTGTAAGATCATGTAAGCTATATTACATTATCATTGTCCACATGATACGACTTGGTTTTTCTTGTGTTTGTCACGGCTATGCTGTCCGTAGGGTCCAGATGATGAATATGTTTCTGTTGTTTCTCGCTGCCTGCTAGACGTGGAGTCCGTCCTTCAAGCCTCTGTTGACCTGGGAGAGTCATGTGACACACGTGTACACGGCCGCCCGCAACTACAGTGTGAGTGTGGAGGCGGTCAACGGGGTCAGCTCCTACTTCTGGACCTTCACCCTGCCTGTCTATGGTAAGTGACCTTCACCCTGCCTGTCTATGGTAGGTGACCTTCACCCTGCCTGTCTACGGTAGGTGACCTTCACCCTGCCTGTCTATGGTAGGTGACCTTCACCCTGCCTGTCTACGGTAGGTGATCTTCACCCTGCCTGTCTATGGTAGGTGACCTTCACCCTGCCTGTCTACAGTAGGTGACCTTCACCCTGCCTGTCTATGGTAGGTGACCTTCACCCTGCCTGTCTACGGTAGGTGACCTTCACCCTGCCTGTCTACGGTAGGTGATCTTCACCCTGCCTGTCTACGTAGGTCAATTGGATTGACACATATTTAAAGCTCTTTTTTAAGTGTTCATATTTTATTCAAACCCTTTTCAGAAGCTTTTCCTCTAATTTTGCATTGACATATCTGAGGATATTTTCATTGTACACAAGACATTTGTAGTTCACTAGTCTTTTGTATGGGCATCGTAGAGCCTCCAAAAAAAATGAACATTTTGCCTGTTTCTGCCTGAACCTTTATTAGATCTTCTCAGGACATGGAGTGATTTGTGGTGATTTATATAGTGAACTAATTGTGACATTTGTGGTCAACAGAGAAACTGGTCACTGTCCAGTTAGTGTTTGCTGAAGACAAGGACAATGTGATGGTGAAGGAGGACACCCCGATGTGGCGCCGGAGGCTGGACGATGCCCTCAGGAGGGCGCTAGCAGACGTACGTCTTCATCGTTTGTTAAAGCGACATGGTCCGTTCGTAGCTTTTTATTTGTATTGCAAAATCATGTTATACGGTATAAATTATACCTATTATACCTATTATGTTTTCTTGTACCATTTAGGGGTTGAAAATAGACGCAGTAAGGGGTGCTTAACTCTGTTTACACATCGACCACGAGGCGTTTTCGAAACCGTTGTAGGCGTGGCTAAAAGTCCAGAAGCAAATGCATGATCACGTGATGCAGTATCATGTGAGCACTAGTTGACACCACTAACGCCACACCCAGCCAGGTGCACAGCTCCCAGTTGGTAAAGGTCAAAGGGTGGGTGTCACTCGCGGCAATTTGAGTGACAGCGTATATAAACATTCGACGTTTAACATTACGAAGTAAGTTCTGTTTCGATAAAACTTTTATTGGCGGTCAGGACGCTACAATAGTTATAACTTATACTGATTAACATGATTTTGCAATAAAATTAAAAAGCCATGAACGGACCATGTTGCTTTAAACCTAAGCGTTATGGGTGCTTTCATAACATGACCATTAGGCCAAGGCAAATATATTCCTGATTACTCATCGTCATGTTCATTTAAACATAGGTCCTATACATGTACATTTTTGCTTTTAAAATAGTTCTTATGCTAAATGTCTGAGTATGTTTCACCAGGTGTCAGGGTGTTGGTAGTTTTTGAGTAGGTGTTTGTGTGAGTAGTAAGGGTTAGCCCGCTGGTTGTTTTGAAATTGTCCATACAGTTGTTGTAGCAGGTGTCAGGCCATAATTAGTTTTACTTGGTCCCTACTAGTTTTGTTGAATTTGTCCTTGTAGGGTGTCAAGCCGCTATTAGATTTGAATTGTTCCCTGTGTGTGTTGTAGCAGGTGTTAGACCTGTGAGTGTGTATGGTTGTTTGTGTATGTGTGTGTATGTATGTGTATGTTGTGTTTGTGTTTTGTGTGTCCGTGTGTCTGTATATTATAGTCAGTGTGTTAATACTGTTAATTTTGTTTGTGTGTGTGCGCGTGCGCGTGTGTATGCATGTGTGTGTGCATGTATTTATATGCATGTGTGGGTGTGTGTGTGTATTTGTGCATATGTATGTGTGTGTTTGCATGTGTGTGTGTTGTAGTCAGTATCAGACTGTTGTTAGTGTTGAGATGGTCCCTGTGTTTGTTGTTAGTGTTGAGATGGTCCCTGTGTTTATTGTTAGTGTTGAGATGGTCCCTGTGTTTGTTGTTAGTTTTGAGATGGTCCCTGTGTTTGTTGTTAGTGTTGAGATGGTCCCTGTGTTTGTTGTTAGTGTTGAGATGGTCCCTGTGTTTGTTGTTAGTGTTGAGACGGTCCCTGTGTTTGTTGTTAGTGTTGAGACGGTCCCTGTGTTGTTGTTAGTGTTGAGATGGTCCCTGTGTTTGTTACTAGTTTTGAGTGTTGAGATGGTCCCTGTGTTTGTTGCTAGTTTTGAGTGTTGAGATGGTCCCTGTGTTTGTTGCTAGTTTTGAGTGTTGAGATGGTTCCTGTGTTTGTTGCTAGTTTTGAGTGTTGAGATGGTCCCTGTGTTTGTTGTTAGTGTTGAGATGGTCCCTGTGTTTGTTTTGAGTGTTGAGATGGTCCCTGTGTTTGTTTTGAGTGTTGAGATGGTCCCTGTGTTTGTTGTTAGTGTTGAGATGGTCCCTGTGTTTGTTTTGAGTGTTGAGATGGTCCCTGTGTTTGTTGTTAGTGTTGAGATGGTCCCTGTGTTTGTTGTTAGTGTTGAGATGGTCCCTGTGTTTGTTGTTAGTGTTGAGATGGTCCCTGTGTTTGTTGTTAGTGTTGAGATGGTCCCTGTGTTTGTTGTTAGTGTTGAGATGGTCCCTGTTTGTTCCAGCGGATGTTTGTGAGTGAGCAGAAGCTGGAGGTGGTCACTGTGAGGCTGGCCCCACTCACAGTGGACGTCTCCATCCTGCCGTCCAGCTTCAACTCACAGATGTCACAGGTAGGCGGAACACAGCAGGACATATTTCGATACCACACATTGAATATTTGACAGACACAGTGGTTTTGGTGGCTTGGATTTGTAGAGATATATACATCATGTTGAGAAATCAAATGTATTTAAGTTTTTCAATGATGTCAGTGTCATCCACATAAATATATTTGTGATAAAGTTACAAGACCTTGCACTGACACATAACAACATTTAAAAAAAGGAGGAGTTGATAGTTACAATTGTACCTCAGTAACAGATCATTTATAACACATACAGTAGCTCATTTATTTTTGGCTGATTTTGCATTGTAAAATTATATATGTCGCAGTTCCGTGGACATGTGGGTTTGCATTTCAGATTTTGATAGTTTTAAGACCAAATTACAGCCAGCTGTGAGACT
>OZ024864.1:37200979-37285979 GCA_964017155.1 Oasisia sp. SBJ-2009 | reverse complement strand
TCATTAACCTGTGCTGAGCTTACTTGTACACATGTTCAGTAGTTGACCTAAAGTACCAGTACTTGCTCAAATGTAACTGGACCCAGATCTGAGGGGTTTGTGGTGGTTATTCCAGGGATATAGTGGAAATTATAAGCAATCTTTCAAACTACAAATTTCAAAATGTGTTCTTTGTAAATATGGCAAAATTACCTTTTTTGGTCAGTAATTTTGACTAAAACCAACCATTTTAATGCCTATGTAGTCACTGAAACCCATGTGTTTACAGGGAAAGGGAATTAACCAAGAAATAACTTGCACATAGCCAGTTGTTAAATTAAGTTTGTTGTTGCTGTAATGTTTGTCATTTGTCACGTTCAACTGATACTTCAGAGTGTTTGTTAATTAATAGTTACTGTCTAGATGACTGAATTTTGTATTCTCAGAAAACTGCTACACTTATTGGATGTTATATATATACATATACTTATGTACATTTAAATATTATCACCTGGTGATCAGTTTTAATTATCAAGTAGAAGATCCAAGAGAACGTGTACCTGCATGTAGCAACTTTACCAGGTTTAGCCAGTTACCTTCAGTAGAATGGTATATTATACTTGTAAAATCAACTTACAGAAGTTGTAATATTTATTAAAACGCATTATATTATCTTTTGAAAATGTTTGCTTAGTGCTGCAGATGTAACACCAGCTTTGAGAAACTATATTGCAGGATTGACAATAAATGAGACAAATGGATCACGTTATTGTTATTTTTGTGGTAACAAAAAAATCAGCACGTTCATCCAAATATTTACCAATCACAAAAATTATCACTAGACAATCAAGTTCACCCCTGTAAGAGAATATTTTAGCTTTTCCCCAACTTCATGAAAACTGCCGTCTGTCACAATCTGTTGAGGTTTCAGCCAGACGTCACACTGACAGTAATTCTCAATCACTGGCAAATACAGATGGTTAAATAACCTGAAACTGCAGCCATTAGCTAATATGTTATGCAACAAAATTCAAGCTACCTTTTGCATGTACGGAGGACAAGAACGACGTAAATGTGTATTTTGAAGTTTAAGCTTCTCATCTTGTTGCTACTGTAGTCATGTTATCAGTCAGGTAGTTACTGGGATTTCTTGGAGTTGCCCTTAGACATAGGTAATCTCCTGGTTCTAATGATCTGAGTGAGGACTGATAAAACAAACATGCTAGGACGAAGTACAAGTCAATCAGCAAAATTCCTTACACAGTCATCCACAATATCTAGGGTATCGTGTGACCCCCCCTTGCAATGAAATGATCAATAACAGAGAGAAGGAAAACAATCAGAAGTACGTCGAGCACAATTTATTAGAGTAGATGAGGAGCAAGAGTCTATGATGTTTCCATGGCTGCTGTGCTGGCGCTCTCCTCCGTGTATTTCCCCTTCTCCAGCTGGCTGATCCTGGCGCGGGACTTGCGCTCCAGGATGGACTTGCGATCTCGGTCCATCTTCAGCTTCACAATCACCACCTGTAGAGACCAACCACACAGACGTGTCAATTCACAATCACATCTTGGATCACAAGCTCATAAACAATATCTGTTACCACACAAAACAACCACAAGCAATTGTGCCGCGAAAGCCATTTCAGAACTACAATGTTCCACATTGTGTATTCAGAACAGGTCTGTGTAAATATTCATCACAATAGGCTCGTTCACAGCAGTGTTATTATCTGGCTAGTCTGACCTATCCATGTGCAAAGCAGTTTATGAAAAACATGGGACAAAGAAACCTAGAATCATTACAAACTATCAACAACTCTTGTTCATAACAGAGTTGAAGCACTGAAGAGCATTTTTGTATTTAAATACATAATAATGTGACTGACAATACCCCAACAAATACTGAATACACCAACACGTATTGAACGTCATATAGCTGGTCTTACAAATCCTGGTATCAACATATCCAAACAGCAACACACACAATTCTTTTGAAAGCCACTTCAGAACTACAATTTACCACAGTATATTCAGAACAGGTCTGTGTAAATGTTCATCATAAGAGGTTCTTCACAACAATATTCATAACTGGCTTGTTTAACATTTATCTGGTAAACCTGACAGAAAATTGTCACATTACAAGTATCTTCACTCAATTTGTAACGATATCCGTCTTTGAAAATGAACCACTGCCATTTGGCAAGACCTACCTATATGTTAGCCAAATTGGGGCTAGGAAACGGGAAACTAAGAATCGATACAAAAAACTTTAGTTCATGACAGACTTGAAGCACTGAACCCCACTTTTTTATTCATAAATAATACTCGACATTCAGCAATATGACTGACAATGCCTCAATAAATATGCTGTCATGTAGACTTTTTATTTATATCACAAATCCTGGTATTAATGTATTGATACAGGAACAACATTTTGTGAAAGCCATTTCAGAACTACAATTTACCACAGTATATTCAGAACAGGTCTGTGTAAATATTCATCACAAAAGGCTATTCACAGAAATGTTCTTGTCTAATGTTTAGGAACACAGTCCACTTTAGTTTGAGTAGCCTGTCTTAAATAACAGACCATGACATCTATGAAATGTACAGAGACCCATCCAGCCTTGCAAAGTCCATTTTTAATGCAAACAGATTCAATTATGCTTTGAAAAATTGTGTCACACGTGTGGAATGGCTTCTGTGTAACCATGTTCAAATGCTTGTGTAAATCTTTGGACTGGCAAAAATTATGATCCTACATGAAGACCTAACATAAGTTATATTATAACACAAATAAACATGCTAAACTTATGTTGAAGCCATTTCAGAACTACAATGTTCCACATTGTGTATTCAGAACAGGTCTGTGTAAATATTCATCACAATAGGCTCGTTCACAGCAGTGTTATTATCTGGCTAGTCTGACCTATCCATGTGCAAAGCAGTTTATGAAAAATATGGGACAAAGAAACCTAGAATCACTACAAACTATCAACAACTCTTGTTCATAACAGAGTTGAAGCACTGAAGAGCATTTTTGTATTTAAATACATAATAATGTGACTGACAATACCCCAACAAATACTGAATACCCCAACACGTATTGAACGTCATATAGCTGTTCTTACAAATCCTGGTATCAACATATCCAAACAGCAACACACACAATTCTTTTGAAAGCCACTTCAGAACTACAATTTACCACAGTATATTCAGAACAGGTCTGTGTAAATGTTCATCATAAGAGGTTCTTCACAACAATATTCATAACTGGCTTGTTTAACATTTATCTGGTAAACCTGACAGAAAATTGTCACATTACAAGTATCTTCACTCAATTTGTAACGATATCCGTCTTTGAAAATGAACCACTGCCATTTGGCAAGACCTACCTATATGTTAGCCAAATTGGGGCTAGGAAACGGGAAACCAAGAATCGATACAAAACATTAGTTCATGACAGACTTGAAGCACTGAACCCCACTTTTTTATTCATAAATAATACTCGACATTCAGCAATATGACTGACAATGCCTCAATAAATATGCTGTCATGTAGACTTTTTATTTATATCACAAATCCTGGTATTAATGTATTGATACAGAACTACATTTTGTGAAAGCCATTTCAGAACTACAATTTACCACAGTATATTCAGAACAGGTCTGTGTAAATATTCATCACAAAAGGCTATTCACAGAAATGTTCTTGTCTAATGTTTAGGAACACAGTCCACTTTAGTTTGAGTAGCCTGTTTTAAATAACAGACCATGAAATCTGTGAAATGTACAGAGACCCATCCAGCCTTGCAAAGTCCATTTTTAATGCAAAAAGCTTCAATTATGCTTTGAAAAATTGTGTCACACGTGTGGAATGGCTTCTGTGTAACCATGTTCAAATGCTTGTGTAAATCTTTGGACTGGCAAAAATTATGATCCTACATGAAGACCTAACATAAGTTATATTATAACACAAATAAACATGCTAAACTTATGTTGAAGCAGAGCTGTAACAAGTACATTAATTTTGTACTTGAGTAAAAGTAAAAGTAACTCTAGAAAAAGCTACTCAAGTAAAAGTAAAAGTACTGCTATAAAAATGTACTTGAAGTACAAGTAAAAACTTGTACTTGAAGTAAACACAAAAGTACTTTTCTCCTGTAATGATCTAAAATGACCGATGCAGCCAACTAATGTGAATAAAACCAAATATTCACAATATCATTTAGCATATATACCAAGCTGATATAATTTTCGTTAGTAATATTTTATTCGCTGCATAATAGATAAATGTTTTAACAGTGTGAAATATAAGTATCACAGTGCAAACAGCACTACACACAGGCTGTAAATAGCCTACATGATGTTTGATTACTAACACGACTACAACAACCATCGTATTAATAAGTAGAAGATATACACGTTATTATAGGGTTGTTAACATTGTTGTCATCTTGGACGTGTGAAGAATTTTTTTCATTTGTGATATTTGACGAAGGTCTAGACCATGTGGTTACAACATTCCTTTCATAATAATTATGCCTTCATGTGTAATTGCAACATTTATTTCAAAAGACTAATGTAAATATGTATAGAAACTGATTTCACGAAGTTATACACACTGACCTATATTACAGATATATAGGCCTACAGATGATAAAGATCGGCAGATTTGCGGTGGGCGATAATGGGGAACTCTCGTTATACAACTAGCATGTGACATTCACAAGGATCATGTAAAGTTAACAAACTGTGTCAACAACAGGCAAGACACAAGAAGATAGTAAGGCAGCTGTTTTTACTTGTCTGGTCAAAACAAGGAGTTAAATAATACTTGGCTATTGTTTTCTGAGCGGCCCAGTCGGGGCAACCTGTGGTCCTGCTAACACCTAATTCAGGCTCAGCGCCAGACCATAAGATTGCAATTATCTCACCGAATTCATCACGTAACAAAAGAAATCCGGCCAGTCCGGGACATTTAACACGTCTGTCTCTGCTTATCTGTTATTTCTATTTGTTGTTTGCTGTGACATTTTAAAATAAATCTACGCTGACGACAAACAGTGCCGCACGTGCTTCTGACACAGATCATTCGCGGAACTTTTTAGGAGCTTCGCAAATTTAATAAAGAAATTATGAGTACTTCGTTACATTTAGAAAAAGTACTCACATTTGTACTTCGTTACAAGTAAAAGTACTTCCCCAAAAATGTACTTCGTTACTCAAGAAAAGTAAACTTTTCTACTTAAGTAAAGTAACGAAGTAAAAGTACTTCGTTACATTACGGCTCTGTGTTGAAGCCATTTCAGAACTACAATGTTCCACATTGTGTATTCAGAACAGGTCTGTGTAAATGTTCATCACAAGAGGCTCTTCACAGCAGTGCATACATCAGGTGGTATATAGAACACAACAGATATTTAACAAAATTGGCCTTGTTCATGGTGTGAAATGATAAAGTAAGGTCTATGACAGACACAACAATATTTCTCTCCTGGACAAGCATGTAGTATGTGGCAGTAATGTTGTGCTTACCTTAGATGGGTGAATGCCAACGTTGACTGAGGCGCCATTAGCTTTCTCACGTTGGATACGCTCAATGTGGATGACAAACTTTTTACGGTACACCTGCACGACCTTGCCGACCTGCTGACCTTTGTAGTGACCCCGCACAATCTACAAAAACATCAGAATATATGTGATGTGTTCTAACAAAATTATGTGTATGTATGCTGATTTCTCATTTATGTTACTTTTTAGTACATTTTATAGCCTTATTAGAAAGACTATGTAATATTTCACGCATGAATTTTGTATAAAAAAACTGATAAATCGCACGTGTTCAAGTCGCATTCTTTGGGGATTCCAGTATTGGATGGATGACATATTTGGTACTACTGGAAAGCCCAGAACGTCCCCTCTCGGATTAATGTAGCAGGAATCCCCACTGACGTCAACCTTAGGCAATAGGGTGCGTAAGTGTGTCACGATAAATGGCGTGACTCCGCGCGATTGAAGCTGATTTGGGGACTGGTCATTAGAATAATATTCGATGGATGACAGTTGTAACTTCCAACTGATGAATATTAGAAAAATCAGGACATAGATATCTTGTGTTATACCTTTCTTATCTTAAATGTCCGATTTAATATTGAGTTTACCACAGTATCATAGACATAGCGATTTATGTAGTGCAGATAATAGACACTCCCCACAAATGTTAGCCGTATGTGTTTTTTTATACAGATTTTGCATTTTACATAGCTGTACGTTGTAGTTTCGATAAGCACTTATATCTGACAAATTGTCTAAATGCACATAATCATAACACATGTATACGTTTGGTCCAAACAGGTTATACTGTGCGAAAAATGGCACTTTTCAATATTAGTCAAGATCGCCAAATGCAAGTACTTGCCGATGTTGCCATGGCAACCATCATTATAATCGATTAAAATTCATGATTTCCGTGATCATTGTCACCGGCAAAGTGTTCCACTGCTTTTGTTTGTAATAATCTTTCGGACTGTATAACTGAAATTGTTAGACTGGAACAATTCGATGATTACAACCAAAAACAAAACGAAGTCTGCCCCAGCCTCGTTTTCACGCGCGAGACTTACACGCCCTATAGCAGCACTTATCTGAGAGGCCTATCTGTAAGCAAACATCACTGGATGACTTAACTCAATTTTTTAACGTACCACTCATTAGAAACTACATAGCATAAGAACACTGGAATTAGATCTCCAATGTGATACATGTAGTTTTTCTTAAACATCTCCCAAGATTAGAAACTACATATTATACAGTTTCATCAATTAATCAGGGGGACAGTTAAACAGACAGCTAAGGATACACAAAACAAAGACTCTATTCACTCTGACTCAAACCAACATATGGGATTTTAGTTACCTGTACTTCATCGTCTTTGCGGATGGGGATGCTGCGGACCTTGTGCTTCTGTCGGAGGTCCTTGGAGAGTGGCGAGCTCATGATCTTACGGCGGATGTGGGAAGGTGCCTGGAAGTGGCGCCTTCGGTTCTTCCTCCGTGAGGAGGACACTAACTTATTCAACTTCATGGCGGCTCCTGGGGAAGAAATGTACATTCTCAATATAACTAACAACTTTTGAAATAAAAACATAGACACTGACACAACCTGCTCAGACAAACAACCTACAGCATCATGTGTATCAGTATTACATTAAAATATATACGATGCTGCACAACACTTGTACAGTCAATGAAGGGTCGTGCTGCTCGTGAACTAATGCAAATTGACACCGGTTTATAATCCAGGGCCATCTTAATTTGCCTAAATCTGTTACCTTCATTACTGTAATTACATAAGTAAATAAAGTAATTGCATACAATAATGCATTTTAGAATACGTTATGGATCATGTCAGCTTTTGGGGGGCACAGCTTATCTAGAAAAGTCTATTATTGTTATACAATATGAGTTTGTGTTAGGGTCAGGTTAGGGTGTGTATACTGCATAATGATAATGCAGCATGCTACAGAATCCCAGCCTGCAGGGTAATCAGTCAACCATAGGTCATAGTACAGTACTTAGGAACCCTGACTACTAGACCCCTATTTTATATTAGTAGACGTCTAGATAAGCTGTGTGCCCCATAGCTGAGATGTTCCTACTTTACATTTTAGTTTTTTAAAGGCTTGACGTGTTGTAGACAAGTATTCTGTATTTATTACTGTTCCGTTTATGCTTCAAGTACCTTTTTTATATCACTGTAAAGAGTCATGGAATCATCAATGATGTAACCAACGTACTGATATAAAATTTACGTCATGCAAACAGACATACACCACAAAACTGCGGTGTCCCAGACCCAGGCTCTACACCTGTAAAAGTAGCTAGATGAGTTGTAACAGTTTTTGCAATCCCACATAAGACGGGCATAGTAGTTTACTGCATATAGGCCTAATTATCTCGTGGACAACTGTGGCAAAAATATTGGATATTCTTGTTTAAAACGAAGACAACGACACGAGTCTGACAGTGACACACCGATACCGACATCACTTTACCGTCTTAGTTACCACATAGGCCTAGGCTTCTGTGATAAGTGTCAAACTGACTACATCGATTAGAACGGTTGTCGTGTTACCAAAGTAGGCACTAGTTCAGTTCTATTTGTTTTCTGTGCTTAATCAAAACAGACGTCTTGAGGTTTTCTCGATAGCAGGGCTGGGTGGCTAGAGTTGTGACACCGGTCGTGAGGTGTGCATATTAATAGAGTTACCACATCATTTTAGCATATATTAATTCAACAAAATAGTTATCTTAAACCATAGTTTCTAAAAGTGACAGAGCATTCATTCTACAGCAATCTGTAATAAAGATGTTACCAGATTTTACAAAGCAAGAAAACGGTGCTACCTACAGCAATATGGCCACGCTAAAAAGGACAACTTCCGCCCGCACTTCCGCCAACGAGAATTGTGGGATTGTCCTGGATGCGGGATAGTAAACAACTTTCTTTTGGCGCGTAAGACTAAACCATAAAAGGTAACTTTCAGCTGTCTAACGGCACATATGTGTAATTTGTATATATTCTATTTTTTCTAATGTCATTCTTAGTAAATGTTTTGTATATTGACTTTTCCCTGAATGCGAGTTATAACCAAACTCCTTAATATCGACCGTATTTCTTCCTTTGGGATTAATAATCCAGCAGGGGGCATCACGTCAAGTTCGCGTGGGTCAGTCATTGAGCCCGGAGTCAGAATTGAGGGGCATTCTGCAAATTTATACTGCTTACAAGTGATAATTCACTATCCTGCAGTTATCATGAAAAATACAGTAAAAAGTCCAACAAATTATAAAGAATGCAAATAAGTTATAAAATAAAACACTAAATAAATTAACTAGTATTTAAAATGTAAATAAATATTTTAAAACTAAATAAAAAAAAGTGCAGTCCATGATGGCATGGTTGAAAGTTTCCTTATACTAAAAAGCATGTTTTTTTTTTATGTATAAAGTAGTAGTTCCTATATCTTATGTTATTTTATTTTCATACAGCATTTTAACGTGTCTAAACATTGTAGCTAGATACCTGTGAATGTGTCACATATTTGTATGTACTTGAAAATAAATGTTTTGATGTATTTGTGCATTATCATATGTCGTGTTTGCAGGCAGGATGTTTCATAGATCTGCCTCAGTTGTTTGGAGACTTATTTCTTCATCTGTCAACTGCCGGTGTACAGCATGGCCCCGACTGACAGCGTTATTTCACAAGTACTCACTGGTGGCTCCAGGTGGCAGAGCAGTAAGACATTTCAGCTGGAGCAGCACACGACACACGACTGAGCATGTGCACAACCCTCCACTAACAGCACTTACCGACGAAGAACAAATGATGAAGTCATCGGGTAACACCTAACACTCCTATCACTAAAAATACTAATTTATATAGTTATTGTCAGACAGTTTCACTTTTGGTGATATTATTTGCTTTTTTCAATTCATTGCTGTACGTCGTGGTTTATTCTGGACGATGTTGTTTTGTTACTGTGCAACTTTCTAATTATTAATTCCCTGCATGCATTTTCTCTTAGATTGTATTTAAATATTTCCATATGTTTAAGGGCTTTTAACACATCATTAATTTTCCACATTATTGGTATACCATTCACTTCCCTTTTTAACCAGACTCGATCTACATATGGTACTCTGAAAGCAATTTTGGCCAGCGTACATGCTTGCTTGATATGTCAATCACAGCCATATGTTAAGTTGGCTTAGACTAAAAACCTGTAACATATTTATTTAATTATGTTAAGCTTTTTATTTTTTTATGTCTAAAAGTAGTAACTTTTATTTGTTTGTTTTTATACAAGAATGATACCTATATGTGTCAACTATTGCTATGGGTTTTTACAGTTTACAGATATTCTCTGTAGGCACACAATACAGTTGATTATTTGTCTTTTTTCAGTGACCAAGTTTGCGAAAGAGGTAGTGGCTCCACTGGTTCAGGAGATGGACGAGACGTCCCACATGCCGGCCTGTCTCATCAAGGACCTCTTTGAGCATGGGGTGAGTACAGGAACCCTTGCATCAATTGTCAGCATACTTGGTCAGTGTTTCCCTGCCCTGTGATGAGTGAGGTGGGCCACCTCACTCTTTTACTAAGCCACCCTGTCCAAAATATGCCAAAATTGCCACCTCATAGCCATGTCTTAATATAACGGCTAATCAGTCATTTCACAGGAATAATTGTAATACTCACATGATAATGTTTATGTGCTGATATGTATGCTGTTATAATTTATAAACAAGATTTGTTTATCTAGGTGTAGAACGTGTCTTGTTTAGTCAAGACGTATACTGCCTGCATACACACATACATATATTGTACAGCATTGTTCTTTCAGTTTGCAATCAGTGATAGTTAATTAGAATTATATAGAGTGATATTTTTACATTTTCTACAGAAAAAAAATCTTTAAAAAATGAGTTTGCTCTTTTGGTTTTGACAGTTTATGGGTGTTGAAATCGATGAGATGCATGGCGGTGTTGGATCGACATTCTTCGTAACTAATCTTGTGATTGAAGAACTAGCCAAAGTGGACATGGCGGTCAGTGTGTTAGTGGACGTCCAGAACACACTCATCAACATGCTTATCACTCGATATGGCACGCCGGACCAACAGGACAAATACCTGCCACAACTAGCCACAAATATGGTGAGTTTACAGATGAAACAGATAAGTTATTGTTCAGCCAATCTGCATCAACCTCAGGTGTCTTTATGGAAATACTGATTGCTCACCAATAACACAAATTTCATGTTAAATACTTAAATTACCCCATTTTATTTTGATGCACACCTGAGTTGGTTTCCAATTATTTTTATTCAAAAGCAGTTAAAAGTCATGACTTACTTAGCATACATAATGACAATCCCGTAAAAGTTACAAATAATTATACTTCCGTATATTATTCTAACAGCTGGTATAATAAAAATAAATTAGTTTTTTAGGTTAAATTATGAAAACACTATACATTGTAGTTCAATAATTATATCTGTAACTTAAGGTAACTCAACCTTATGTGGCGATGAAACAATTTATAAAAATATTTCAAAATGATTATGAGTTCAGACATAGCAAATTCACAAGGAACCTTTGACTACCCTGGAGGGTAACTACCATTTCTTGGTTGCTCACTGCCTTATGATAACTGTTTGTCGTACGTAGGTGGGCAGTTTCTGCCTGTCAGAGCCAAGTTCAGGGTCTGATGCATTTGCTCTTAAAACAACAGCCACAAAGCAAGGAGACCACTATTGTCTGAACGGAGAGAAGATGTGGATCAGCAATGCAGAACACGCTGGAATATTCCTTGTCATGGCAAATGTAGATCCATCTCAGGTAAGTCATTGGAGACAGTAAGAATCCTTTAACTACCCGGATTAACCTGTTACAGAATTTTTTTTTACAGCAGAACTAGATACAGCTTAACTATATCTAGTGTATAATTCATGATTGACCAAATGCATCTTAAATTTTTATTCCTTGTTATGGCAAATGATGTAGATCCATTTCAGGTGCGTCACTGGAGACTGTAAGAATTATTTAACTACCCGGATTAATCTGTCGCAGAATTATATTTTTTTTACAGCAGAACTACATATAGTTTAACTATATCTAATGTATCATTCTTGATTCACTAAATGCTACACAAACTATTCGAACACATGGAGACAGCTGGTAACTATGCTCGAATCCTATTTATAGATTTCAGTTCAGCATTTAATACAATACAAAGGCATGTCATGACTGGTAAACTACAGAAACTAGAAGTTCCAGCCGCATTTGTTCACTGGGTTTTCAATTTCCCAAGTAATCGCCCGCAGTGTGTTCGAGTGGGTGACATAAAGTCACCAGTGATTGTTAGCAACACAGGTGCACCTCAGGGTTGTGTCCTGAGCCCATTTTTGTACACTTTGTATACAAATGACTGTCGGAGTGTGGATCCATCTACCCAATATGTGAGATTTTCTGATGATACAGCCATGCTCGCTCTTTTGAGTGATTTTGCCTCATACCAGTCATATGTTTCTTCAGTGGTACGTTTCTCTAGTTGGTGCAGTAACAATTTTCTACATCTGAATGTTTCCAAAACCAAAGAAATGTGCATTGACTTCCGTCGAAATAGAACTGTCAATAGTCCTATTGTCATCAACGGTGAACCTGTGGAACAGGTTGATTCTTTCAAGTACCTCGGTGTTATCTTAGATGAAAAATTGTCATTTACAAAGCATGTTACAGCCGTGCAGAAAAAGTCTCAGCAGTGACTGCACGTTCTTCGAAAGTTACAAGCTTTCTACATTGATCCACTACTTCTTCTACGTCTTTATCGTAGTATAATTGAGCCTCTCATAACCTACTGCAGCATTGGTTACTACCCTGTTCTTTCGGTGAAAAACCGTAACAGGCTTCTGAAAATCTCACACGTTTCCGCCAAGATCATTGGCTTACCTACACCAATGCTCTCCGAAATAATCGACCATGCAATTTTGAAGAAAGCTCGTGCTGTCGCTACTGAGTCTGATCACCAGCTCTCTACGTTCTTCCATGTACTTCCGTCTCGAAGGAGATACCGTTGTATAAAATGTAAAACATCTCGCTATAGCAGGAGTTTTGTGCCTGTGGCCATTAGAATGTTGAATGCTAAATGATTCATATTGCTGTCAACCGGTTGAACTGTTCTTATAGTGGATACATCTGGAATTCACTTGCATTTTGTTGTGACCATCCCATATATTGTAGATCATGAGTTGTACAATGCATATCCTTTTTAAGGACAGTAAAGTGATTGATTGACTACCCAGGTAATTAAAAAACTTGCACACCTGCTATTTCTGATGGGTTGCCCAGCAACAAACAGCAGTGTAATATTGTATTATAAAAGTGCCACCATTGACATCCATACACCATAGGTAGTCAGGTAGACATCGCCATGGCAACTCAGTATTATACTTTGTATGTTTTGTTTGTAACAGATTATTTTACCCACTTTCAATTGACTTTGCCACATCATTTGTTAATTACCATGTCCCATTATCAATGCAGTCTGAAATTATGACGTTAGTATTATGATTAATATAATTATTTAAAAAAAAATTAACTGACATGCATATGTTACATTCAGTTCAGTCCATACAATACTGTGTTCAAATGTCAGGGTTACCGTGGTATCACATGTTTCCTGGTGGACAACGACACAGCTGGACTGACCATCGGCAAACACGAAGACAAACTGGGCATTCGTGCGTCCAGCACCTGCGCTGTCCACTTTGAAAATGTCAAGGTGAGCTCAGACCTTTATGCAGGATAACATAGTTGCCAGCCCAAAAATGTCTCGGTAAACGGTCAACTCACACACATAAAATACAATAATCCATGCATATACAACTAACGTAAGCATAACACCTCAAATTCTGCACAAATGAACTAGCATGTCGCACATTTTGCTTTTTCGTAAAGTTAATCAGAAATGACCCACACAAAAAGTGGAATTGAGGAACCACTTTTAAGGAGCTCTTTATGTTTAGGTTCCTGAACATAACATCCTGGGAGAAGTGGGGATGGGCTACAAGTATGCCATAGGCATGTTGAATGAAGGTCGCATTGGAATCGGGTCGCAGGTAAGTTTTGGCCTAAAGTGAAAAAACTAATTGTGCATCGGTTACAAACCATATGCAGAGCTTGATGTCCTGATATATATATATATATATATATATATATAATGTTTGGTGGTAAAGAGATATATCTGTTACCCTTTAATTATGTGGTGGCTGATATCACTTTGTTTGTGAATAATATTTAATGGAATATAGGTATTGTAGCAGTGGTTTCTTTATTTCATCTGAGACACAAACACACACACGCACGCACGCACACACACACACACACACACACACACACCCCGCACATGCACACGCACACGCACACACACCCCACACACACACGCACATGCACACACATGCACACGCACGCACACACGCACGCACACACACACACACACACCATTAAATAGAACATTATAAAGTTAAGTCTTGATTGTATCACATTAGGATGGATTTGTGAAGTGCTATAAGTTGAGTTCATAAAGTGCTATGAGTTGAATTCACAACTTAAGAGGAGTGTCGTGATATTTGTACTGTTGAACACGTACGCTACATATACTGTAATGTAATTCCCACCTTAAACAACTAAATGTACATTGCAAAATATATATTTTACTTCAAATATGGTCATTAGATACTCTATACCATGTTTGAATTCATCGGCACTGTATATTAATGATTGTCGCCATATAATATTATAATACATTAACACATCTGTTGTGTCACTGACATTCTTTGTGTGTCACCAGTTAGTAGGTATGGCCCAAGGTTGTCTTGACAGCACTCTGCCTTACCTGCTAGAGAGGAAGCAATTCAACAAAAAGATATGGGACTTCCAGGTAGTAAATAGAAACACTAGCGGCCAGGCACCACAAAGATGGTATAAACTTACAAAATTTAGATTTGTATTTTTTTAATTCCACATAATATAAGCTTTGAAATGATACCTCATTTACTGAAATGCATTCAGTATGTTTCAATCTGTTGCTAAATCTGGAGCAAACAGTTAAGAGTCTACATCATGAGAAAACTGGTCTTAAATTGGGCTGTATGAAAAATGCCCAAAGTGATCATAATCTTTTGTGATATATTAGATCTGGATTGTATTTTGAAGAAAACAAACGGTTTTTGTGTCATAAAAATAATCAAATTAATATTGTAGATATCATAAATCAGTATATATTATAAGATCACCATAATCAAAATATAAACAAATCGGCTCAGTTTACAAACCTTTGTAAAGTACATTGTGCCATTTACATGTTAATATTGAAATGTTTAATGAAAACCTGAATGATATTCCAGAGGTATTGAGTTATTTACCATTTATATGCACATTTTGCCATTTTCTCTTTTTAAATAAAAAATAAAACAATTATGTGAACATATTTCAGGCCATACAGCACACTGTCGCAGAACTTGGCACCCAGATAGAGGCTGCTCGCCTCCTGGTGTACAACGCAGCGAGACGTAAGGAGGCGGGACTCGACTTTGTCAAGGAGGCAGCTATGGCCAAGTTCTTCGCTGCTGAGGTAGTCTGGGAATATGTATAGCACAACTGTATATATGTATATATATATATATATATATATAAAGGTGAACTATAGAACTAATTATCCAGGTGGCACCTGTCCACTTCTCGTCAACTGCCAGCATCCCATTACCTCGCATTCATTCGTTATATCCAGCATTTGATAACACAGGCTATAGATAAGCCTTGTAGTTATAGATGTGGCTTCAACATTACCAATCACTGCTTAACTCTGTACCCGAGTCTACTGTTCACATTCATAAGATTGACATGTATTGTAGCAATATTCAACTTAGCGACAATATGGTTGTTAAAGTTAAAGAACTACAAGAATTAATAATTGATATGCCTGTTGGTAAAGCCTGTGGCTATGACCATATCAGTAATGAACATTTTAAGTATGCTAACGAAAAACTACATATTCTTATGTCTTTGTTGTATAGCAGTCTGTTAATACATGGTTTTTTACCTGATACTATGATGACAACAATCATAGCTCCTATCATTAAAAATAAATCTGGTGATTTGTCAGACAATAATAACTATAGACCCATTGCCCTTGCCACAGTAGCTAGCAAACTATTTGAATCATTAATATTATCCAGGGCTATCCCATTTCTCATTACATGTGACAATCAATTCGGATTTAAAAAGCATCACTCTACTGAGATGCTCATATTTCTGTTAAAAGAACTTTTTCGAAACTATATTGCTAATGGGTCTTCTATGTATGTTACTATGTTGGATGCCTCCAAAGCCTTCGACAAAGTTAACCACAGCAAGCTATTTGGTAAATTAATTGATCGTGGCTGTCCAGCTTTTATTGTACGCATTCTATACCACTGGTACGGTACCCAACAATTTACCATCAGATGGTGTCAGGGATTTTCTAGCTTTTTTACTGTTTCCAATGGTGTTAAACAGGGTGGAATCCTTTCCCCCCATCTTTTCAATGTGTACATGGACGACTTAAGCGTTAATCTAAACAAATTATATATTGGTTGTCTTTATGCTGGCACCTTAATCAACCACTTGATGTATGCTGATGACCTCTGTATTTTTTCTCCCAGTGTTGCTGGTTTGAGAAAACTTACTGATTGTTGTGCCAAGTATGGCGAATTGTTCAATATTACTTATAATGCCAAGAAGTCCTTTTGTATGGTTATTGACAACCAATCCCAGGACAGGAAACATTTTCATTGTATCCATCTCGATAACCATCCATTACCTTATACTACAAAATGTAAATACCTTGGTCATATAATCAACAATAACCTGACTGATGATGACGACATAGCCAGACAAAAAAGATGCCTTTATGCCCAAGCCAATGTATTAGCTCGAAAATTTTGTCTTTGTAATATTTCTACCAAAATTATTTTATTTCAAGCATACTGTGCTCCTATGTATACTTCTAGTCTTTGGTGCACATTCAAAAAATATAGCCTCAAAAGCATTACTGTCGCATACAATAATAGCCTCAGAATTTTACTAAACTTACCCTCAAGATGTAGTGCAAGTTTTATGTTTGCCACCAACTATATTAAATCCTTCAATGAACGCATTCGTTCATCAATATTCAGTCTTTTATGTCGTCTTCATCAGTCAGATAATATCCTTTTTATTAATTACCTTCATACCGACATTCATTTTAAGAGCCATTTGTACTCATACTGGGGGTCTTTATTGTACACATGTCATTAGTATTGTATTTATTTTTGAATCATTTTTTTTTTATTTTATATTTATTTTTACAACTTATTTAATTCATTTCCTCATATATTTAGACATAACTTTTTTAATTTTACACTTATATTTTTACGTTGATCTCATTGCTTTGATTGTATTATATGTATTGTACTTGTAGTTTTTTTTTTTAATTGTATTTTATGTATACATATATGGACGTCTTGTCTGAAATAAACCTTATTATTATTATAGAAATCAGAGGCTAAATGAACTCAAAGATGACCTGAGAAAATAAATTAGTATTGTGTTTACATCACAGGCCTGGGTTGTGTATCAGTACGCCTTCTAGCGATCCTGTAGATTCACACTGATTTTTTTTACAACGGGTGTCTGGCTTGCACAGTGCCCACATGGCATGTATGTATACAACTACACCACCTATTCGGGGTAAGGCCGCCCTGGTGGCAACATTGGCATAGCATTAATTTACCAGGCGATGAGAGAGGCTAAACAGGCTACCACCCCTCAGGGAGCCTAGGAAATCGAGGCTATTCAACCCACACCCGTTGCACCAAGAGTTGATCTGATTCACTCCCTGTCACACATTTTAGACATCTGTCAATTTTTTTTTATTCGAGAATGAACGGGTTGAAACACATACATCAGATTCCATGAACGAAGGCACGGTCTATACGTTAGGCAGTATTATATCTTCTTTGCATTGATGGAGTCATTATATTATGTAAAATATGCATTTTTCAAAGACCCTATGAGTTCTTAAAGTCGTTCTCAGATGTAATTTCAACCAGTGTAATTTGCTACTGACTAAACAGTCAGGTCTATGGTATGTTTACTCCAATGTGTTCCGGATTGGCAACACACTGTTTCAACAGCAAACTCAGCATAAAGACACCCATTTATTTACCTCCCAGTTGTCACACAGTAGTTGTCACAGACTCTGTAAGGGATTGCACTCCCTTTTGCCATAATGAATGCCTATACTCTCTTGGCCTGCTGCCTGCATTCTTTTGAATTTCTTGGGGCATCAACATTTCACAAACTTGGAAAGCCATCTTCCACAATTAATTTGCGATTCTACGGTGTTTTTTTTTATTTTGTAGGTGGTTTCCAATTCTTGGAAAAACACGAAATTAATATAATCAAAACATTAACACAGCATATCAGAAATTAATCAACCGTGCCATCGAATATCCAGAAATGACACATTGTCTTGTTCCCCTGACAGGTGGCGTGTGTCACTGCGAGGAAGTGTGTTGAGTTAGTGGGCGGAGTCGGCATCTCCAAACAGTTTCCTGTCGAGAAGTACTACAGAGATTGTGTTGTTGGTGGGTGGCCCAGTCAGTGATAAAACAACACCAGATAATTTGTTTTTAAGTCGCCGCTGGTAAAGTGTCTCCTTTTTGGTCTCCTTGGTGAAATAGAAAGTAAACCTATAAAGACACCCATTTACATGATTGTTTTCCGATATGTTTAGAATGTTAATCTGACTGCAATTTGCTGAAACAACAGAACTACGGACAGGTGACAGAGATATGTTTTATAATGTTGATACATCTAATGTCAAACTTAATCATTATCAATCCTAAATGTCCAGATTTATCAAAAATCAGCACCTGTTGGGTCTGATTGTTGCAAATATCTTGGATCGATAAAGAAATGTTAGTTTTATTTCTATGAATTGATGCTGGTTAGAATCTATATAAACACTTGTTTTCTTTCCCATCCTTTGAGGCCAACATAAGATCTTTACATTTCAGAGTTTTCAAAGCTTGTAGGTAAACTAAAAAGTTACAGTCGTGTACAGCAAAGCAAGTTTTCATGTGACATGTTACTGTTTATGAAGCCAGTTTCCTTTTTGCCAGAGTAATTATTGTTTCTATTTTGTTTTGTTGTTTGTTGTTACAGGAACAATCTACGAAGGAACACGCAACATGCAGTTGAATACTATAGCAAAGATCATGGAGCATGAAACGATTCACTCTGCAAATTGAGCATTATATTGGTGTAACTGTGCGTTCACAAACATACCTTGAGTTACCTAGACAAGAAACATGGGTTTCTATGAAATATTTAAACCTCAGAAGAAGGCCTTGTGAAACAGCCTAAATATTTGTAAGAAACCCTTTTTGTCGACATAATTGTGTTTAATGAAAGAAGCCAGGATACCAGAAGTTTGAAGCATTTAACAAACAGATATACGTTTACAAAGTATTAATTACACTACCTCACTTAATTAACAATTGCTTGTCGTTAGTATTTTTTAACTCAGGTAGTTTTTACTATATTCTATATAGTTATTAGACTTTGCTAACCAAATGCTATAAACATCTGTTGTTCAGCATCAGTGCTCACAGTTTCTCTGCTTATGCATGAAAATATTTAGTTGACAAACAAAAATATATAAAGATATGTGAAAAGATTATATAGATAAATAGTAGGTAAAATTATAAAATAATATAAAAGTGTGTTGTGATCTAACTGTGATACTGGTTAGTTCAGCATACACCAGAAGTATGTACAGTTTCAGTGATGTACATGCCATGACATGATGCAGTATTTTAAAAAGAAAATACATTTGGTTCTATATTTGGATGTCAACACAACAAACTTGTAATAACAGGAAAATTGTTAACAACAAATTGGTCTCTGCAGAATATCTGTGGTAGGGCTGGTTTTAATGCAGGGTTTCTGTAACCGTCATATTCCCTCCATCTGTCGCTGTTGTTTTCTAAAACCTCTCGTCTAGCCATCTTTCCATCCCAAATTTCTTCAGAAAAACAGTTCTGGTCACTCTACTTGTCCAGTCCACTGTGAGTCTGACCGTACACCTTTATGTCTGATCCTGTTCCTGGTCACAGCGTTTATTCCCTTCAGTATTTGATGCCATTTTGTTGCTATTGATGTATTTGTTTATCTGATTTCAACCCACCCTCGTGTCTGTTCCTAGGTTTGGAATTACTTTTTAAGATAATGTTTCTTAAGCCTATAATAATTGTGTTGAAGGTACATTGCCTGTAAAATTCTTAAGATCTTTATGTTTCTAATCTGAAAATTTCCACTGCAAAATGCGTTCAAATGGCAAAGATAACATCTAGTCTCAAAATAAGCCTTATTTGCAATTTTGTTGAGGCTGGCTGAATTAGCTATAATACCATTTGATGTTAATAATCCCCATTCTAGATAATAGACTTCCTGTCATAAATGACTACACTGTCTATTTCCAGGCAAAGGAGCAGACGCCTTCCTACCAAATACAGCTCACTTGATATGTTGTCACATTAAACAGCCGCAACAAATCATGTTACTTAACATTAATAAGTATACAAAATTTACTTATTAATGTTAAGTAACATGATTTAACAATTTATTTGTAATGTGATATTATCAGGAAATGTTATAGTCTTAGAAGACTATTCGTTGTTGCTTTTTAATATGATGGAACATTTGTCAAATGAGCTATACTAATTTGGTAGGAGAACATTTTTAATAGGGTTAAGGATGATTTAGCTATGTTAGTTTGTATAACATACAGTGGTTTTCTACTTGCCAACTAGCAGAATGGTGTGTGAATTTTAATTATTGTTGAAGTATTACACATACTAACTTGTTGATATTAACAGTATTTGCTTGGTGCAATGAGTTTGTCAATGTGTGTTATTTGTTGACAAGAGAAGCAACACGACAATCAGTTATCATATTTACATGATGAATGTAAGATTTGTTATATTTTTAACATACTTTGAGTTAATACAGTACAGGGTTTAATGAAATATTCTTTATGCTGTGAAATATACATAATATCTCTATTGATGGTACATAGTTTATCACATGTTATGAAAATAAATAATGCAAGCATATGTTTGTTTTTTATTTGGGCAAACACTTGAATTCCTCTCCACCATTTTGTAGAATACATATAATGTCATCTGGTGACAATTTCTCGCTGAGTTGGTAGCTTTAGACACATCTTGGCATATTTAGAGGAGCATTAATTAGGTTGTGGCCCTTCTGGCTTGGGAAATAATTGTTTTCTAATACTCGCTACATTCAAACTAATTATTTATTTGAACATTGTTGTCTCTCCCCTTTCTGACAACTTAGATAGCTCCACAAATAGTGGGGTCAGAACGGGGGTTGCGAGCTGTACACCGCCAGTATTTAGAGTGCGTATTTTAGATATTTTCTGGGCCGCCCGACAAAATTAGTGTGTTTACGGTAAAGTGGGGAATCCCCGACAGTTGAGCTTCGTCTACGAAGTCGGAAGTGAATGGTCCCTGGTATAATCGCTAACGTTAGTTGCAAAGATGCCGCTGAAAGGAATCCCATTTATCTTGTCCCCGGATCTGCTGCAGGTTTTGTGTGCGGCTGGACACGGCGACGAAATAGGTAACGTTCATGCTTTGTTTGCATTTGCCAACGTGGCGTCTGAGACTGAGAAGCACTACTAGTGACACCTCGGCCGCCCTCGGGAAGCCATGCCCATGGCTCGAGCCCGAGTCTATGACTATGTCACGATGACCTTTTTACTTTATTGGAACAACAATAGGTCGCGATGAAGCGGTGCATTGAATACACATAATTATATTGCATAAATATTAGTGTCACACACGCGTGTACATGTTAGAATGTGTGGATTTTTAGTTTTATTCTTAACGTCGTTGCGCCACCTGTCGTACAATTATGTACTACATTACCTCAATTCTCCATTTGCCGGTTGTCTCGTAGTGTGTATGTAGAGGCCACTGATCTATATATGGGTATATACCACCAATTGATTTTCCATAGGCGGCCATTGTAACGTTTCTTTGATTTCCCGCCAGGTTTTTCGATCAATGTTATTGAAAATTTCAGACACTAACTAAGTAGCCTCCATTCACACATATCATATATATAATTCGTGAAAACGACATATGTTTTTCTCCTACAATCCACTCTCTAACCTGACCCCCCTTCATTTTTGCTTCAATCAGCGGCCGATTGCCAATGTTGACACCTCTAGGCCAAATTACGGGTAATGGGCAATGGCGTACGACTCCATTTGGTGGTATGTGGCCATATAACTAGTCTCGCTTAACCGACTGTCGGTCGGCTGCGGAACTACGCCGAGAAGACAGTCTGGTGACATTTGCCGGCTTTTGTTTGGTATCCGCGTGATCTATAAAATGCTGCCACCTCACGGACACTGCCGTAATATTTTTTTTTATAAACAACTGAAAATTTGTATTTCTATTTATTTTGGGTTAATATAAGTTTAATTTTTAATAGTTTTTATAATACAGCATTATTTAATCAAAAGGTTTCCTTATTTAATTTGTATGCTATCCGTGTCGGGCTAGACAATGCTGCCACCTCACGGATACTGGTTAATCCTGCCGTAATTCTTATTTTATAAACAACGGTAAATTTGAATTTTTACTTACTGTTGTGTTACTATAAGTTCAATGGTGAATACTTTTCCAATGATATTATTATCTTGTAAAACTATATCGTTATTTAAATTTTTATTTCATAGTTGGCCTGAGAGCCAATCAGCGTCTCTACCCTATTCTGGGGTAAGGCTGCCCGGATGTAGAAACTTAAGAATATATACTGTCCCAGGCGTAGTTGAGGGGGCCTAAAAGTGCTGCCACCTCACGGAGTCTGGGTAACCGAGGCTACCATATAACTGGATGGCTAATGCCGCATTCCTGTGTGTGCTGACACTTGACGCCACTCTCCCGCGCAGCCGCCATGTTTTTGTACGCCAGCTGCCACTGGCGGCCTATCCAGTTGTTATATATAGATCAGTGGTAGAGGCTGATAACTGCGTACTGTTGTAACCGTAGTCGCCATGACACACATATTCTATGACAACGTATAATGGCATAATGCTAATAGATTTGAATGGTGTTACGAATATTGTAAAGTTGGATGCAAAGCTGACGTTTCACGTGATGTGATAATATTACAGCATTGAACATAGGCGGCGACACTTACCTACCATCGATTACTGAGGCTCCGTAGTGCGGCGCCACCATTCACTGTCCCCCGCGAATACTTGCTATGGTATATAATTAGACGTAGTTCTTGGTCATTCTAATTTGTTAAAAGTGTACATTCATATACATAATGCATTATAAACGTTAGGGTGGCCACGGGTTCTTCTTTGTGACCTTTCTGTAATTGCATGTGTCTATTGGTGGGGGAATATTGGTATGGTTTGCTGAGGTTTATATTCGTAGTGTTTTGTTTTATACAACAACAGATAATGTATGACTGTAACAATAATATATGTTGTAGAAATGAGTGGTTAACAAACTTTGGCGGGACTATGCAAATGTTTATCACATTCCTACCACAGTGTATAATATGTTTATGCCCAAAATAAGGCTGCATTAAACGCAATCCATTGTCTGATAAAAAAAAACATCCTTTAGCCATCCAGTTTTATTCTCACACGGTGCTTGTGTTGATTATTGCAAAATTACAGTTATGACCTATTCTTACATGAGGGAAACTCAGACATGCCACATGTTTGGGATGGCAATCCGTATTTTTGACCTAACATTCTGTAAGAATCCGTATCAATCCGTATCACTAATCAGATCTTCCAGTTAACTGGCCTAAATTATTAAGGCCTTTTCAAAACGTATGTGTGTGTTTGGCATGTCATTCTGCACCACTCCCGCTAAAACGGAGTCAGGTATACATATTTTTAATTGTGTTTTAGATCACTTTAATGCCGTCGAGTCGAGGTAAATAAGCAGATGTCACAAGGCGCACACAAGGCATCTATTACGCACTATAATAAACTAATCGGTGAATTAGCTCGTTCGTTTTGAATCGATTTACTTAATCACTAGCAGTAAACAATTATTCCATTGTGTTGTAGTTTTGTGACGCATACATAATGCGGTAAAAATAATGTCTCCATAAATTTACTTAAAATCCGTATCAAAATGGAGTACGGCCGTATCACTCAAAAAACCGCCAAAATCCGTATCGGATACGGGTAATCCGACGGATACGGAGACACATTTGTGGACTACTGCCTGTATGCCGTGTATTCAAAGTGGTCTGGTGCAGACAAGATTCATGTGGAGCCCTTTGTTAGCAGTGAAGTCAACCCAAAACATAGATCTTTGTACTTCGTCCCAATTGGTCCTCGACAGGATTTTTTCTTCGCACATATCCGGCTATGTTATTTTTGTGTGTGAACGAATCTGACCCTGCCGCTCCCATTAAAAAAAAATCTACGGGTTTGCAGTAGTTTTGAGCACAATACAAGCTCGCGGTGGTCGTATTGTGTGATATTGTGCGAGCTTTATCGTGAATGAGTCATATGAAGAATTGAAGAAAAATTGAATACAAGGACCTAGCAGTGAATTGACTTAATTATGTTTCGGCCGTTGTTATCGCAATGAATTATAATAGGTGTAGAACGTCTAGAAACGACAGTGCGCTAAATTATGCAATCCCCTTCAGCAATAGCAAACATACCTAATATATTACGAGAACGTAGCCATGTTCACACAAATATGGCAATTTTATGCATTTGGTAAATTTAATTCTTCGAGCCAGTGGACATCTCGATCCATGACCTATATTTACCGCCTTAATGAGTTAACCAACAGGGTTTCTATGTAATATAGCACATATTATGTGACCAGCGACACTAACAGGAAAACAACATGTCGGCATCGGTTTCATCGGAAGTTTTATTAATAAAAATATAGCATATTCCGGTATAACTCTGACGTGCAAACACAGACAACCTGTGTCGCCTGTGACCTAGTCATACACACACTGTGCACCACACGCACCACATATCACAAAGACGGCGCGCTCAGGTACAACCGTTCGCGCCCGTGTTCTCGCTCTCGGCGTCTATACACTAATTCTTCGGCTGAATAGACATCTACTCGACCTTGCATGTGAGATCACTGCCCTCCCGCAGTGTGACACTCGGCTCGCCGCAGCAGTTGTCGGGAGGACGCAGAGCAGACACATAAATAAACCTCAGCTAGACACACACGCGCCCACAGACACACACTATCTGAGACCATGAATAGACGCACCCGACATCCACACAGACAGGCGTTTGACGCCAAGCGCGTCATCTCCCTCGTATGGATAGAGTCCGTGTTAAGACCACTGATAGAACTAGCGCCATAGGACCGATACTGTTTAACGGTACGGAAATACCTTTTCTGTGTTGCGTTGTTCCGCGTAGAAGGTTAGCCGAACAAAAACAGTCGGTTGTGCTAAAAGAATAATTTATTCGACATTAGTATGCAACTCTGACGAAACAGTTTTACATACTGATCCAACAGTGGTTGATTATTCTCTGCTCTGACGGCGAGGGACCCTCGTTAATGACAAAGTCCTGAAGTCGGTAATGAAATACCGCATTTATAAACAGACCGGTTATTTCACGGATTTAGATACACGAAGATCGAAACACCGTGGCGTGATTTAAAAAACAAATTGTTCTGTAAGCTGTCGTTGGCCCCCCGCAGAGCGCAGACAGATCGAGGCGTGAGAATAAATGTAACCTAGTCGATGAGTCCCTGAGTTAATTGTCACGCTCGGCGTGTTACTCGATACTACGTCACCACCTGACGTCATAGACGACATTTGATAGGACTGGTCGTTAATTATGACATCGTTCATTAGAAGATAAATAATTATGTATGACAAAAGAGGCGTGTATTGTCACATTTGGAATACCATTCACTGTATACGTTCACGAATCACGAAGGAACGCAGTTATGCATATACGCACGCACGCACGCACGCATAGGCAATTTTTCAAGTAGGCCCGATTCCTTGTTGAGGGCTTCAAATGCTATCTACAGTTCTGTGTGAGGAATACAGTATTACGTCATTTGACTATCGGATGAGTCGCCGTAATTAACAAGCACTGTCCTAGTCGCCATGGCGCATTAACACATGATTGATATGCGAAGGAAACAGGCGTGCCACTTGTCGGTACGTACGGCGATAGCTGCGGCAGCCGATAGCGGTCGTGTACTGACAGTGCAGACATGTTCATGCGCTCGGCTTACAGCGAGATAATCGTCTGTTGCATCACTCATGTGTCGGTTACGTGTCGTCGAGATAGTCGCCACAGCTACAAGGACTGTTCGCGACTCACTGTTCGTGCCCGTCGGCAGGCTGGTAACGGAATGTAAAGTTAGCGTCGATGCGACGCGGTATCACCTTTGCCCTTTGACGTTTGTCCTATTCGGGTCAAAGTGCAAGCACACGTTTTCGACCATCGTCCTTTGCGGCTGTACAAAACGGCATCGGCTTGCGCGCAGCGCAGTGCCGAGTGCACTATCCGACTCAAATAAATACATTCATACAATAGTAGTAGTAATAATAATAGTGTAAATAAATATATTTAAATAAGAATAACATGTCCTATACACAGTACACGACGACTCCGCCGAAGAGGAAGGACTAGACGCACAGCCTGCTTGTCCGTCTGCCGCTAGGGGGCGGCACTCTCGACGTTGTCTCCACTTCCGTCTGAGCTCGGATTATCCAGCCAAACTCTCACCGCCCTTACTCGTCGCAGGTTGCATGATCGGGAAACATATAAGACTCCTTGCAGCGACAGGGAATCAGTGACAGTGCGATATGTGTCAACATAAGATCGCAACACTGCTCCCCTGGCGGGCAACTCTGTCATTATCTGAGATCAAGATTACAGCGGAGAGAAAGTTCCGGAAATAGTTTCGCGAATAGGTTAGGGGAATAAATTTGGATGCATTGGCAGTGCACTGCGGGTGTTTTTGAAGATTGAGAGACTGACTTTTGTCTGTTCTCTACCTGTTGACCTGACCGGCGTGGGAAACCCTACCAGGAGTTCGCACTCCCGCCGATATAGCTCGTGAGGTCACTGAGAATCGCAAGCCACCCTACCACGTCAAGGTACCAGTCTCACCGAGGGTGGCGTAGTTGGGGTACATAATATGTAAATAACTTTTGAAAATACAGTTTCCCGATCACAGACTGCGCCGTCGTCGGTGAGAGGCGAAGCATTCGCATCGAATCTCTTCCGCAACTCCGTATGTATCATGCCGCACGAACTCAACTCAACTCAAGTGAACATAAACATATAAACATAACACACGGACGCACGGAAAAGACAAATGGACGACAGAACAAAAACACGGCTTTGGCACGTTTCCCGGGTGGCGGGTGGAATTCGATTAGTAGTAGTAGTAGTGGGAATGTCGTTCGCCTACGGCGTGACGTCATCGTCTACTCGTCCGACGCGGCGCCACGCGCTCTTTCAGCATCGAGAAGTCGACGTTGACCTTGTAGAGGATCTTCTGGAGGTCGCGCAGTATGATGTAGTCGCGCACGTGCCGGTTCGAGCGCGTCGTGATGTCGCGTATCTGAATGCTCATGATGTCGCGCGTGACGTCACTGTTCACCCAGCGACCACTGGCGGCGAGAAACTTCTGCATTTCGCACATGAGCCAGTAGATGCCCTGGTTCTCGACGTCCTCGAAGTGTGTCCGATACGACGTCTCCTCGTGGCTGTAGATCGTCTCGTCTATCCGCGCCTGTTCCACGAATACAGCCCCGCGAGCCAGGTTCTCGATGGCCTTTTGTACCGTCGCCATTACCTGAAGACAGAGAAACATGGTCTTAAATGACGGGCAAATATCGGCAAATATCGGGAACTTTCCGTATAAACATAACAATGTATTGCATGCTTAGATCACAAATGATATGCATAATAACTTATCCTTTTGTGGACTATATTTAATTTTTATTTATGAGGTATACTGGACTGGAACGTGCTGTGCTGTCAAAAGTCGGAATACCAGAGGGCGTTTGGTCGTCAGTGATTCAGAATTGTACGCTATATGTCGCCACTGTTGACCACACTCATCGGACGGGAAATTCATCATCGTCAACACTAAAAACGACTGCAAAGCGTTCGGCAAGTGACATTGTTTTCTAGTTTGTCTCGAAGCAGCTTTATAATTAGTAGATTTACATATCATCCGTAATTTGCATACATCTGAGGGTTAAATTTGAGACTCGTGAACAATGCTGCTACGTCGAATTGACCTTGATGCTAGTTTCTCTGGGCTGTCTGGTCGACGTTTATGCGATGTTAATACGCTTTGTCTCAGACGAGACGTTTCACGTCCGCTGTAGACACGGGGGAACCGTGTCTATGCTCTCGGGGACCGACCACACACGGTTACCACGACCAGACAGCCTCGATAAACGCACCCGGTGGTGTTAGATCGGTGGTGAGGGCTTTGTTATCGTCGCCCGCTCCCACAATAGCATCGCATCACGCGACTATCGGCGTAATAAATGGCGGACCATTTATTACCGGAAGCGTTTTGTCCGACGTCGACAGAATCTTAGTCCGCCGGGGCGTCCGCCGTTGTCCCCCGTCAAATTTGTTCGGCGGCCTTTGCCGCGTCGATTAATGCCGGCGCGAGGCGGGCGGGAAAATAGCGCGACCAGTTGCAATTGTCGTCTGCTCACGTCGCGTGATAATAGGTGTGGCGTCTCTGAAATATCGACGGTCGTCATGAATGAACGACCAGTGTTTTATAGTAGTAGACTGGCAGTGGGCTAAGCACCTAGTAATTTCATTAATGACGAAAGATGACGCAACCGTCTGCTGGCGTCCTGCCAAATTCGCGCTTGGCTGGGTGTCGTCTGCTTCTGTGGTGTCATCAATCACGCTCTGTCGGTGTACCAGTGATCGTCACGGATGACATTATGGGGGTGTGTATTGCAATCATCGAAGGTCAATATGGTAGCGAGGAAGTGGCGGTAAAGTAGCCTAATTGTCGTCTGCTGCTGTCATTTTCAGGCGATTTCTCCACTCGTTCTTTTTCAAATGAAGCGCATCACTCGTTTGTAAGTGTAAACCGCAGATGACGTATGTATGGCCTGTGTTGGTGTCTTGCCGATGACGGGGGATCATTTATAACATGTCTGGCCTTTTATCCCCCGCCGTGTGGCTAAGTACCCGAGGATAGAAGGTTTTCGACCCCGACGCCACGAATTCACCTCGCCTCACCAATAATGATGATGCACTTCGGTTGAGATCTCGTAGTGAACGAACGCAACAGCATTACACTCGGGTATTTCCGAGAGCGTTGCCATGGCGACGCACGTCGAGCGCGCGCCACCGTTGTCGCGTGCCATGTCGCCGAGCAACGCACGCGCGATGTCGCACGCGCGCTCGCGTCTACATGCATGCCGGCAGGTCGGCCGCTGATGGATGGCGACTTGGTCTTGGCGGCAAACGGCGGCCTCCGCGTTACGGCGCCTTGGCACGTTACCGCCGAGTCGAGGCTTCGGGGCAGCTGACGTCGCCGACCCAGTCCGTTTGCGTCACAGGACGGAAAAACCGTCCTCTCGTTTGGGATTTTTTTCAAGCGGGCAAGCAACCGTGAAACCACATGTAATTAATTTTCAAAAGGGCGATTTCAAAAGCGAACCACCGCCATTGGTGTGGTCTGGAAACCGTGATTGCCTGAATTATAGAAGCTAATAACCACTTTGTCGCTGGATAGGATGACGCCGATAAAAGCGCAGAAGGTGACATGGACAATGATAAAGGACCTGTCGCCGGGCTATTGCAGGTAAAATACCACGAATTAGCCGCAAAGCAGCAACCGACACCCGTGAATGACAGGCGGAGACGAGGAGACGTTCTGCTTCGCTGCCCCGGAATTAGAAACCGTCGAAACAGGTCTTAATGCGAACGTCGTCGAACCAACAACGGTGAACGAACTCGCAAGGGACTTCGGCGGTTACCGCGATGTGGAGAGTTCTCCTTGTCTACATATATAGACCGCACCTGTTTCACGTAGTAGGTTACGTACTGAGTTATGTTACACTTGACGTCCGAATCTACCAGGTGCCGCTGCCAAATAGGATGTTACAAAGCCGAACAGTTACAAATAGATGGCACACTGTGCGTTTGCACTGACGTCGCAATCATCTTCAAAGAGACACCGCGGAGGCGACCATTCGTAACGTCTTTGCCGCGGATTCTAACGTGGAATCGTCTTTCTGCGCGTGTAGTTCAAATCTGTAAATATTGCAAGTCTTGGGATCGTGTACCCGTAGCCCACCGGCAAATGCGATCTGGTCGGGTGTCCTGTTTGTTGGCAGTTTACAGTAAGCCTATGCAGGGGCAAAAGTGACTTTAGAGAGCAAAAATCTGGCGTAGACCCTGCGATATCATAAGAATGTTGGCGAAATCGTCCTCTGATCATTTTTACGGTAAAGTCAAGCTGCATACGCTAAGTATAGCAAACATCTATTCTGACAGCTTGACACCTATATGTGTTATACTGAACCAGAAGGGAGTGTTTAGCATTAAATGATACTTACATCGACGCTAAATATACTGCGTTCTGTTAGCGTGGGAGCGGGCATGCCGTCCAGCATCATTTGGTCGAGTTCACGCACGAATTCCTCGTCGCCAAATCGGTCTCGAACCTGCAGAAAGACAAAGACGGGTTATTCCTTCACGTCGTTAGTGTTTCCCAAAAATAATCTTAATGGTGTCTGTATTAATTACAGTGGTATAACGTTATGTTTTAATGTTGGAGTGACGCCCCCGTATAAGCCAGAAAAAGAAACACCGTCAGAGCTGAATACCAGTACACTCTTCGTAAATTCGGATCACTCTTAATACGTCACTATTTCCAGGCAATAATTGTAAATGACGCACCAGTAATTAGTAATTCCCCGTACAAATGGCATTTTTACACAAGTAATCAGTGCAGTTTTTATGTTACGCAATAATAAAGATAATAGTATTTATAATAATGATATTAAAGCAATGATCATATGATTGCAAAAATATCACGGCAGCAGAAATAGTAGTGCCGAAACGAGATATTACGTGTTCTAGAAATATTTCAGGAATTTATCGCTGCCATCTTTTCCGGTGTTCGGCATTTCCAGCAATAAATGTCCTGCATGTGGAACAAACAGATGACTCAGCAGAACGCTGCACACAGCTAATCGGGAAGAGGGTTCAGGATACCTATTGAGAGATAGCTTCATCGACACATTCCGCTGACCACTGAGCGGCTTAGGCGGAAATGTCTTCAGAGGAAGTTGGGATTTATCGCAACCGTAATGTTATTCTCATGGACGGTGGAAATGCTTTGTAATTTAGTTGCGCGGTATTATGTTCTAAACACCTTGGTTATGATGAGAATTATCCAAGTGATTGTTCATCGAGCATGACCATGGCTGTAGGCCGTACATTTGTCTGGAATAGGCGGACCGTTTAGTTGATTGTCCAAACACATTTTTCAGCCGTGAAGTAATGATACAGATTGAAGCGGCGCAACAACAGAAAACATTCGCTATGTAATCAGCAATAAGTATATAAATAAGGAAGTAAGACCTGTCGACCTTCGCGAGTTAACAGACACCCGTTTATTCGCAGTCAACTTGCATGAGTTATCGCTTCCGGCGCACCGTTATTTACGGGTTCATTGATCTCGTGTTATGGTAATGGTATTACTTTCCAATGCTGACGCAACAAGCACATTTCGAGTGTTGTAGCACAGAGCGTTTCTTTTTGCCTATAAGAAATTAATTGTATAACGCCGATGAGCAACTATATGTAAGGTTTTTGCTTTTCTTTACAAAATAACGCCGTTTCCACCTTTACAATAATGTATTGTAGAGGCGTTTCCGCCTTGGTTTGTGGTATTTACTGTTTACTTTCCACGAATATGAATTGAACGCACAAGGAAGTCAGTATTGTAGATAAGTGTAGTTGTTTTGTTCACAAAAATTGATTCCACAAACTCGCGTGTTGTATAAAATGAAATTACCCTTTCCTGTAGAAAACACGCGTGAATTGGTACGACACCATTCATTGTATATATTAGTAAGACCCAAATTTGTCCCATGCCCTCGTTACTTTTTTATGGACACTTGTGTTGTGTTGTGTTGTGTTGTGTTGTGTTGTGTTGTGTTGTGTTGTGTTGTGTTGTGTTGTGTTGTGTTGTGTTGTGTTGTGTTGTGTTGTGTTGTGTTGTGTTGTGTTGTGTTGTGTTGTGTTGTGTTGTGTTGTGTTGTGTTGTGTTGTGTTGTTTTTATTGCATTGCATTGCATTGCATTGCATTGCATTGCATTGCATTGCATTGCATTGCATTGCATTGCATTGCATTGCATTGCATTGCATTGCATTGCATTGCATTGCATTGCATTGCATTGCATTGCATTGCATTGCATTGCATTGCATTGCATTGCATTGCATTGCATTGCATTGCATTGCATTGTACAGATACATTTGATTATTTTGTATATGCTGTTAGATTGCTGACATTTGAGGGTCAGAAATAACGAAATATTGACGGAAAATGTATATAATATCAACAATAGTAAGACTATACAATTCGCTCCTCCCCCACCCTGGGGTATACCTGTACCCCGACGTCGTCTCACCAATGAAGCCGCCGTGCGGCTGACGTCAGCGCCGTCGACAACCAATTGGAAGCGAGCGCCGCTACTAATTAGGGGGCGCGTTCGCTCCTATTCACATTAGCTATATATGGACATCGTACGAGGGGCGGGGGCGTGCATAACTTGCTCGATGCGAAGAACGATTAGCGAGCGTTGCTCGGCGCGTATCTACTTCGTGACGACACTGAAGTCTACAGTGGCCTGACTCGGCCGAAATTCGGAGCTCGCTTTGCCTGGGCGGTGCTCATACCCCGTGGGTTCTCGGGACATTTCCCTGTACTTTGGAACCCTTACCTGCGATTGTTCCCGGTTTCATTAGTGTAGTAAGGAAATCCGTCGTTAAACAGAATATGTCGTTAACTCCAGGAGCTTTTTTAAAATACAAAATGTGCTGTTGTGTCACTGGGGATACTATTTTCGTGAGACACACAGGGAAGAGCACTGGTGAAGAGTAACATATATTTTAAAGAGCCAAATAGGCTTCTTTATGAAGTCATATAAGCGTCAGTGAAGGTATTTCAGATATTTCTGTTTCAACGCGGTATGAGGGTAATTACAAGCCACTTGGCGTCATGCCGATGATATCATCTGATCAAGTGGTGCTATTCGATTTGAGGAAGTGGTTTATGTCTTCAAGATATAACCAGTGCACCGTGCGTGAACCCTGGCTATGTACGACACGCACGATCTCTTTAACGAAAGCCGGGTTAGCACCATCGACAAAATGCTATCGCACGCATCTAATCAGGCGAGAACAGACAACACTAGATGCGCCGATAAGACATCACACGAAGCCCACTCCCATTAGGAGCGCGTATGCGAACCGCTCCCGTTTATCTGATGCAATAACACTCGATGTGTTTCACCCGATCGTACAAATCGATCTGAGGTGAGCCACGCGTGAACGGTGAACGCCAATCGCGCCATCCAACAACACACGTCATTAACTACCCCGGCCGTGCACCGCTATCTCGCCTTAATTAACGCGTAGCCGATAACTAGTGCGTAACCCTTTCACTTGTACCCCGGCTCACGGGGTCCTATAGCGTACGTCGGTCAACGGGTGTAGCGCCGAGATATGTAGTCGGACAGACGTTGCCCCGGGGTACGTCTCGATGTGAGTTAGACCCAGCCACAGACGAATCCGTGGATTTTTGATAATTTAACGATTGCGTGTTAACGAACGGGTTTTAAACGGCCCAAGTTGATAGTCCTAATCCTAAATCCACCATGATTTGATTTGGTTAGCAAAGATCAAAGCAATATTTTCTTGTCTTTGTCTGGTTTTTTTCTCCATGTCTTGTTCGTCTTCTAGTTGATTTAATATTGTTTTGATTTCTTCCTCTTCCTGGTCTTATTTAATTTTTTCTTCACATTATAATAATACTGATAATAATAAATATTAGTATTATTATCATCATAATCGGTATTTTATTGTCAAACCTTTGCATGTGATTATTAGTACTACTCATCGTACTGTCAACATTATTGTTTAATCTTTGTTCTACAATATTCAATATCTTATCTATGTTTATCATGTTAAGCAATACACTATATGGCATGTGTACACAACTAATGTCGCTTACCAGGACGGTTAAACGTGATGTTAATAGCATCCCAGCGTTACATCTTCGTGGCGATACGTGGAGGTATTATTATTCACGTCTTACTCGCCGACTGGCGCCGCCGGTATATAGGATGCACCGAGCTAGTAGGTGTATGCAGCGTTTAGCGCCCGCTTCGTTCGCGAGTGCCGATCATCACGCAAGCAAGTCCCATAATTGATAGACTCAGACGCTGCGTCCTAACGTGTGCTGGCATTCGGTCACGATAAACTGCCTTACGCATGACGCCTATTTCGCGCAGGAAACGGCCGCGCGAAATGGATGTAACCTACATTAATTAGCGAACGTTGTCACTGAACAGAAACGTGTTTGTTTTAGCCTGCATAGTAAATGCGAAACTATCTTGACCTTGATTATGTGCGTTCATCGGCAAGTGTCCTCATAGGTTGTTGGAAATATCCGCCTACCAGACCGGGGGTTAATAAATTAGCGGCCCCTCTGTTTGAGGATGTGGGATATCGTCAGAGCCCGTCAAGACTGTCAGGGAGTGTTTACGGTAACTTACTAGCGCCGGCGATTTTTTCCGCATCTGACATGTCATCGTAGTTATTTAAACACTGTTTTGTTCTGGTGCTTCGCAGACGTTGGCAGCCGCTGCGGTTTCGTTGCGTCAGCTAACTGGCATGTCGGTGCATGTTGCTGTTAACGTGTTTACATTGGATTGGCTAACGGAAACAAGGATGGCAGGTTTGGCACGCACGTATCTTAATGATAATCGTGCTGCAACGATAGCGTAACAAACGACGCGCGGACAAGCGCTAGACCAGACTAGACGCGCGTGTGTTGAAAGTCGTCTGCCGTTGCCAGCGAAATGGCGCGCGCGCGACGCACCGCGCGTGAACTCCGACGTCTCTGGCTCATCAGACGTCAGACGTCAGCGAGTGTCGCCGTGGTTGTGCTCTAACACACGTCGTGAGCTTCCGCCGTGACAGCCGTGGCGGCCGCCAGCTAGCGTTGCTATGCCGGTGCACACAGCACGATCGGGTGATATTTGGGTGTGACTTAGGTAAATGGTAAATGACATTCGGTGTCGTCGCCGATTAATGCCGAGTGGGCTTAGCGATATCTGAGCACGGTTTGATTGGAATGCAGGATTATGTCTGACGTTATTGATAACAGTTATGATCATTTTATAACCATAAGTTAATCATGGTTGAACTAGATCAAGTTCGTCCATGATGATAATAGGGACGTATATTTGCCCCCTGACCTCACCCCTATAGCTAGTTATAGCTACCTCTTCTATGCACCCACTTACACCCAATTGCCCCTATCGGCGGGAGCCGTCAGCCTGTCACTCTGTCCGTCTGTTAAGCGCGTCTCCTGCATTCAGCGTGGCTCTGGGACCGACAGCGCCTCCACAGCGGTGGGTAGCTGAAGACAGTCACCCGCGTTGATGGCTGTACCTCTCGCATAATCGGTCAGCCGTAAAAACAACAATTTCGCAGGAAACGCGATGGTATTTCCGCACTGGTAGCGGCGGTACACAGTCGTGGCTCCGATGTCAGGTAACGACGCCGGTCAACCGGGCTCAACGGGGGACCACCGAGGGGCGGCTAGCGATAATACAGCGGCATGCAACACTGGCTAGGGAGAGGGACAAGCGACAATCCCGTGTAATCTATGTACTTACGTAGAGCGATTTGAGCGTGTGAACCTTGGCTTTGAGCCAGTTCGCTTTTTCGGCGATCCTCTCGAAGTGTTGCGCCGTGTCTATTGTCGGCACGCGGCCCTCGTATTGTTCCCATATGTGTCCAAGCTTGACCGGCGCCGACCCGGCACAGGGCCGATGCCATCGCGGGTGATTGGCCGTCGTCGTCGACGCCAGAACCATCGTGGCCGGCGGCGGGCGGGATTGTGTGAGTGTCGAGAAATAGACGAGTATGGCAATGATGACGGCGCACAAGTCTGCAAAGGAAAAAACCCGGGGTGACAGACTGCACGCGTGCGACCTTGCTAATGTCAGGCGAAACGAAACGCGAATTAACATTCGTGCGTCGAGAGAGCGACGCGATGAGGCAAACACAGACAGGCGCACTGTCGCACACGTACATACACACACGCGCAACCAGACACGCACACAAAGCGCTTACAATAACTGTTTCGCGACAGGTTCCTAAATTCCTGAGCTAGCCATCCGTGGTGGCAGCGCAGGCAGACGACATGGTCGGGTAGAAGTCGCTCCCCCGCCCGACACGTGGCCGATGTCCGACCACGGACTGTCCACGGATCGTAATTCAATTCCAGACAAACAGACGTATAAATGACGGCTCGGCGACAGATCACATACGCCCGGTGCCGGCGAGTAGCGACGGACGAAAGACTCCGCCTTATCGGCGTCGCAGCGCTCCGGTGTGGACCGGAGTAGCCGGCGCCGGCTCAACCCGAAAACCCCGCTTGTGGACCCGACTTACTTGTCGTGTAGTGTTGGACGCTGAGGAGGCACCACCCGTGAGTATCCATAGTGACCTGTGTTGAACTCGAGCGAACAATAGACCGTGGTAGCGTAGTCGAGTATCGGCAACAGTTGCTCTCTCAGCCGACAAGCAAGCGTCTTCACTTTTATGTTGTTGCCGTTGGTGGAGCGAGCCATTCTTTTATAGAACGGCAACGGGATGTCCCCGGCTATAAATAGCGCCTCGGAATCACCGCCTCGTTTAGCGGCTCGACGTAGCGCCGCGGCGGTGGGTGTGTTCTGCGCGGCCGGCCGCGGTGGTTTGTTCTCCGCCTGTCACTCTCACTCTCCGCGATGTTTTGATTTAAAACGGGGCGCTGGGGTCGATGACGTAGCGCGGCGTGACGCGGCGGTTCCGTGGAAGCGGTGATCACGCGAGCGGGCGCCAGGACGGGGGGAGTAGACAGCAGCGATGGTCGACACGGGAGGAGGAGCGGGAGACGGCGACGACGCTGGGACACGGAAGCCGTCCAGAGCCGGGCGCGGGGCGGGCCGCTGCGGCGCGATGCACCACGGCAGTGACGTCAAGTAAGTGCTCAGAGTTACGTGACGTTACACTTCGTCGAGGGTGAAGCGAGTTGCGTAGAGACACCGTTGTTTAATGGCGGCACGGAAGACGTTATCACTGATAACGATGACACTGTTAGGTAACTCCATCAGCTGTGACCAGTAGAGACGCGACTGTGAATCCCAACCGCAATGCCTTCGTGTGTCCGCTGAGGTATCATTACAACAAGCGATTTTTTTAAATAAATACCTCATAAATCCCACGGCTTCGCGACCTTACTGTGTTACAGTTTCAGTATCGGATTTCGTTTCTTTGATCCATCCATAATTGTGTCGTACACTATATCCATCATCCTACGCGTGTGTATTTACATTTTGCAATAACAACATTGCGTAATTATCATAACACGCCGCTATTGGCCGTTCGCAGAAGGTAAACAAAGTCGTGTTTCGGTTGAAGCGTGGGACGGATTGGCCGCCAAAAATAACGTTTGCCTAGACGCGTTATGACCCATAGGTCATAATGCGGTGGATTAATAGGCTCACGGTTACTAAAAATAACAGTAAAACGGGGCATTCAGTGCAAACAAATATAAGAGTTTTCAGACTGTTTACAGTGTACTCACTCAATGCAATAAACCAAAGATATATATTATATAATCAAACCCGGTCTACTTAGTACTAGTGCAGTACTTCGCAGTTGGTTCCCGACAAGTGTGTTGCATCAGTTCGTGTTTCTGTTGTTCACCTATAGATGCTGGTTGGTGTCCGCCTGTTATTTCTGAATGTCGGTGCGTGCATGCAATGCGTGCTTTTGCGTGTGTGCCCGTGCGTGAATATGTGCTGGTGTGTGTGTGTGTGTGTGTGTGTGTGCGCGTGCGTGTGTGCGTGCGTGTGTATTCATGCGTGTGTGTGTGCGTGCGTGCGTGTGTATTCATGCGTGTGTATTCATGTGTGCGTGCGTGCGTGCGTGCGTGCGTGCGTGCGTGCGTGCGTGCGTGCGTGCGTGCGTGTAGCATTCCATGGTTCAATGCTTTAAAACAACGTGCGGTTCCGTACGATTCAGATGCATTATATGAACGACATGTCTACACGAATGGCGTGTAAACTGTCTGCATCTATGCAAATTGCTAAGTTATTCACCAGCTGCACAACTGCGGGTCATAAAGCCGAAAGAAGAACGAACTTAGTGTGGTTTCTCGTACACGTTTGGTCTGAGTGCATAATTGTACGCAGCCCTTAACGCATTGTCATTTTAAGGACCACATCATATCATTTTATTTTTTGGCATATTTTAATTTAGTTCATAATCGATAATTTCGAAAGATCCGCAGGCCAAGCAAGAAACTCAGCTCGACATTTATTGCATAGTATATTTAAATAAATAAATATATATATATATATAGTGGTGTATATACATAATTTTATCCTATGTTATTATTATATGTAGGCATGACAGAGTCCATATACCAATATGTGAATCGATCGTATATGTGTGCATATATTTGTGTTTATTTTCCTCAGTATAAGGGCAGCTGAAGCCGTTATGCATTACATTGGGTTAGGAGGAAGAAAAACATTAAAGACGTGGGCCTATCCAACAAATTATATAGGTTACAATGTTCCGGATGTATGTGTTTATAATATAGTGTTAGCTATACAAAGCAAACCTCTTAGATATTCTACAACTGAGACTTTTTGACGACGAATGGTGTTCGTTTTCCTATAATCAGAAACTCAAACAAAACATTACGCAAACATAATCTGCGATTCAGCTACAAGCTCGCCTTTCGGTTTAACTTATCAGGGATTTCTCACTACTAATTTGGGTTACGTTAAAACTGAGAAAAGCACCGTAGTAACAAGCAAGATAACGACAGTGTTTTTTTCCGGGCACCATGACCTTTAATTAAACTGTTGTCTGTAGTGATTGTGTAAACAAGGGTCTCACCTCGATGCCCAGGGTCGTCCGTATTTCCGGTTCCGGGTAAACACCGTAGTGTATTTCCACGCCATGTTATATAACGCTTAAAGCGATTGTACTATGGATATTCGGATATGGGCAGGATTCCTTTTTGCCTGTTTTATGGACATGAATCTATATTTGCGAAGTTACAAAACGAGCGTTTTCGTCCTGGACTCTTCCGTCAACGTTTCTTTGCAACATTTTCTAACTGTATTGAATGTCACCCAACCACCGACGTACTTAGTTAATTTGCAACATTTCCGTGACATTCCCAGGACCCTTAAATCGTCCGTTAATAATTAAGTTATCTGAAACCTTCGTAAAACAACTTAAACACATTTGTTTGACATTTATTTTCCATAATTTTCATCATCATTCCATCATTTCCATCATTCCAGCATTTTTGGCGGTTCCATGCTCCAGTAACGACGCTTGCATGTCCCCGGTTATGATTACGCCAAATGATTAATTGTGTTTGTTGCGCCTCTGAACTTGAATTGCCAAGGATATATAGGCGCTATAGAAATGTTACAGTTTCTACTAATGCTGCTGCTGTTGTTGTTGCTGCTGCTGTTGTTGTTGCTGCTGCTGCTGCTGCTACTACTACTACTACTACTACTACTACTACTACAACTACTACTACTACTACTACTACTACTACTACTACTACTACTACTACTACTACTAATACTACTACTACTACCACTACCACTACCACTACCACTACCACTACCACTACCACTACCACTACCACTACCACTACCTCTACCTCTACCTCTACCTCTACCTCTACCTCTACCTCTACCACTACCACTACTACTGCAAACGTACCATTTACTATTAAATGTGTGCGTGCATGCGTGCGTGCACATGTGTGTATGTGTTGATTTGGGCAGGGATGCACATATTAATCACCTACATTATCACATTAATTAATAAACGAATCTACCCATCCGATTAAAGAGAGGGTGGACAGACGGGAGAGAGAGAGCGCGCGCGGGAGGGGGAGAGGGAGAGAGGGAGAGAGGGAGAGAGGGAGAGAGGGAGAGAGGGAGAGAGGGAGAGAGGGAGAGAGAGAGAGAGAGAGAGAGAGAGAACGCGGAACATGGTGAATTTGTCGTCGACATTGTCATTGCCCGTTGCCGGTTCTGATGATGGACGTGTAATATAAATGGTGCAGATAAAGAACAACGTAGGCTGTTTTATTTCGCAACAAAAACTTAATTCATATTTCCTTACTTACGCAGTCCGCCCACGTGTCGCCATGCGTCACTCCTTTGGGAAGAAAACAAACGACAAACGTAGTTTTGATTTAAGAGCACAGCCTTTTAGCAGAATACCGAGACTTTTTGAAAGCGTTATAAATTACCCGACCTTTCGACAAATTATTACAATTGCCACATGACATTTGTGAAGAGTCCATTTGTCGCCAAGATACGTGTCACATCACACAGGATCTCGCCGACTGGCACACACCCTGGCTTCCGTCATCACGACTCGTCGTCACTGATTTGTCGCCTTACTTGGGAAGTAGCGAAGAAAATAACACATAATTCTATTAGCCCAACCAATCGCTGCCCCCGCACGTGAGAATACATGAAGGTTTGGCAATTTTCGGAAAGGCTCGGGAACGTGGTATTATTTTGATTATATATAATTAAACTGTTTCTAGAGTTATATATATATATATATATATATATATATATATATATATATATATATATATATATATATATATGGATGGATGGATGGATGGATGGATGTATTGCAAGCCTACTTAAAACAGGATATGTGAATATTCTTAGATATGTTGTAGCCTAGTGCTGCTAACTAAACCACTGTGGTGCATAGAAAACACTTACGACATTAAATCGGCAGGCATTACAATATCTAGCATCCGTCGTTGTAAAATGTACACCAGCCCATGAATACTTTATAGTGACTGAGACGATTAAATAAAGGTCTCACTAAAGGGTGCGGCGACTGCCACATCATTCCGGGTGACAACTGACGTGTGGGCGATAATGGGGGTCGTTTGCCGACCCATCCCCGTGACACGTGTCCACGTCTCTGGACGCCGCTAATCGTGGCGTCCAGAGACGTCGACGTCGTGGCCAGCGAAGCGTGGCCACGCCCGGGTGGTTCTCACGAGGTGTCGTACCACAGGGAGACGTCGGCACTGTCCTGACATCGTCACAGTGACAGTACATCATCGCCTGTCATCGGTCGTCGTAGGTGGCAGATCTATAGCAACCGTCGTCTACACGGCGAGAACACCCGCTGTCACGTCATATGTAAATAGGTCTGTGTCGCGATGTTGGTAATGTCAACTCGCACGTCTGTCAACGACGCTCACACGTGTGTCTTAATTTGCTACGCTGACCTCTGTGTGCGTTTAGGCTGTGTCACGTGACTTAGCGTGACTGGTGTTGCACTTTCACTACCTGACAGGACATGATAGGATAGTGGTGTAATTAGGCAACACATTTACACTTTGTCTTAACAGTTGTAAGCCATGCAAGTGTTATTTGTTATACGTACAGCATAGCGAACATTTATGTGTACGACGTTTAATAAAATAATCCCACTCCTGCGAATCACCTGCCCCTGGCCACGTAGAGACCCCGATACGGGTGGCTTAACTATGTCTTTTAGGGCGCTTCTGTGTAAGCGGCGTAACCTTACACGTATAGTCCAGAACGAAATTACAGGGCACGTTGTCGGAACGCCGTAATTTCGTGACAGTTATATACACACACGTAGTTATTACCCCCGCGCGCTAGGAGGCGAGACCACCCCCTACGCCCCCCGGGTTTAACCCGCACAGGTGTTGATAATCGGTGCACGCCACGAATAGATGCGTGATCATTGTCAGGACAAGTTGTGGATCGTCGGATTTCTATGACCTGGGAAAAACGAGGTTATTTTAGTTGAAGGTGCTGCGAATTTTGAGAGCGTATCTGTTTTGTATACAGAGGGCGCAATCTCAATGTCCAATATCCTCGAGTCCAAATAGGTGGTTATGAGTATCTCGTTTTTTTATTTTCTTTATGGTGTTGTAATAACAATAGGACAACTTCTATTGATATGTCACCGCGATATTGCCATACAATTACGACATACACATAGCACATTCTTCAAGAATGCGTAATGGAAAATTACCCCCTCCCCAGAAGTGTTTCGAAAATGTGACCCCACCGTTGGAACGTTGAATTGGGAAATGCCGCTAAACCTTGATTCCATTCAGGTTAACGTCATTTGACACATAGAAACGTGATCGTGGTTATGTCTAGCTTTTTCAACGAACACATGATTAATGCATGTAAGTAAGTAGTGCTTTGCTGGAAACGTGTTATGTAATTTGTTAAAAATTTATATAATATTTACGCGTGCAAAGTCTCTCGCTAATTGCCCTCCCCCGCGTGGTGTGACCTCGACTGAGTGCAACTGAGTTACGAAAGTGGGTCAGTCGGGCCGACGTAGTAAATACTCTCCCCGTCACCCGCAGGCAGCTACGACCGTGGCCTACTGTCGGTCCCAGGAAGGGGACGCTTCGCAAAGTAGTGTTTCGTCCGTACGTTGTCCTTGCAAGAAATGTCCTATTGTCATCTGTCTGGGACGTGAGAGTTCAAAATGAAGTCTCGTCTTCCGTGACCTTCTGTAGTGTAAGAGGCGCTTAAACTAATTTAAGATTTTTATCATTGAAATGTTCTGCGTGAATTAATAGTTGTGTGTTCGGTCATTTTGTCTTTCTTTCAGTGAGCCTGTGTTAAGTAGGCACCCTCCTTTCTTCTGGTGCTGTTGTCGTTTAGTTTTTGTTCGGTTACCAGATTCAGATGTCATCATATCGTGACTTGGTGTTATTATCGTTCTTATCAGCTCTAGTGACAACAATCGTGCCTGGACTGAAGTGATATCGTTGTTTCTCAAAATCAAGGACATTGTATGTGGTACTACAACTTACTAGTGGCAAACGTGACAAAGTGCGTGTATTTGAATAATCGGTTTAGGCATCCATGTATTTCATAGTGATCGACTCTGTCGATACGCCATTGAGAGGCTGGATGTGTTATTGGTTTCTACTCGCAAACACCAAGATAACATTGATAACAGCAGTATACATTCACTCAAAACAAATGCCGTTTTTTGTCAACGGATGATGTGAGTTATTTCGTGTCTGTGTACCAAAACAATCGTTACGTTGTGCCCCGTGGTATGCAAGTAAAATCAATATGGTTTACAGTAGTATTCTTAGCAAAACAAAGACTTATTGTGCGTAAAATGGAAGCTGTTTCACTTCAACCTGCAGGAGATAAATATACTGTTACCAGTGTGGAGATGCTCGTGGACAGATTAGTATTTTACTTCCGGGTTCATATATTTGCTTCCGGGTTAATGGAATACGAATGGAGTGCTTATTATTTCCACGTAGTAGCGAGATGATTTTACCTGACAATGAAGATAACATACAAAGGGTGTAGTGTAATGATTATGACAGTTGCACCACCTTCATTCTTAAATGCATAATACCTTCCTGCGCATGCACTAGTTGCGTTATGCACCGAATCTCATAAAACAGTACACATGATAAGTATTGTTCTGAATGATCTACAGTAAAAACTAATAGTTTCACTCCATTTTAAATCGCTGTTTTTAAACGCCTTTTTGTTTGCTATAATGACCATACGTGTCTTTATGAAATAATAGGTAATTCGGGCTCGAAATAAATTTAATATATTAGCAATCGAGTCGCGTTATTTCCCCGACAGTACGAATTCCCCGAATGTTACTATCGTTTGAAAATAATGTTACTGATATACGCATAACGTCTGATCTTTCTTCTACTCTTCTCGTTGGTGGCTTTCTTAGCAATGTTCAGACATCCAACTGCTTGTGTGGGTGGATTATTTGGACTGAAATATGCCCGAAGTGCAACCCAAAAAGTAGGTAACACAGGACATTGAATTCAGTTTAATCTCGAAAACATCGCCTTTTAATTAAGCGGGACTTCCGTCTTGAAATGTGTGTGTTGTGTCTCATGGGAAATTACGCTAACAACTTGAACATAAACGCCGACTGGAGAATACTAGATTCGATAGAAGTCACCATAAACCAAACGCATTCGGCGAGTCTCGTTTGTAGTAGAACAATTGTCGATCTAACGCGTGGGCCGCCATTGCATCACCCCCGTCGGCCGTGTTGGTTAATCGGTGTCCGCAAGATGGGTCGTCTGTCTACATCTACCTCGAAGACGTCAGCGTGACGTTCGTCCAGCGGTAGAGACGGACACATGAAAACGAATTAAAACAACGGCACCAATTTGTAACGACTATGTTTAGTGACTTCCGGTAATTGCCGCACAGAGTTATGGTCGATTTACGCAAAAACTGCAGACTTGCCATTGAGTTCCGTCGCCACAAACAGCGGGCCCACCCGCGTCATTAACCGAACAATAACACTAAAATATCCTTTTAATTATCGAGTTGGTAATAAGACACAGCAGGTTTGTTGACTTTATCGAGCCGCCGCTTAGCTTTGATTGGTCTTGCGTGACGTCGGATGCGCCATTGATCGACCACAACGGCTTGATCGACCACAACGGCGAGTCGTGTGTCTTCCGGTTTGACCACAACTTCCGGTTTGATCACCCCCGTGAAGTGTGGCCACAACCAGTGTCGCGCTCCTTCGCCTGTCGTACGTGTCTACGATGGTACCATCGAACATAAACCAGAATCAACCAGAAATGGGGAGCGGTGGTCGCGTGATAGAGCGCCGGACTGTCAATCGAGGGGACGGTGGTTCAATCCCACCTACCGCCGTTTCGAAACTTAGGCAATTTCGTTCACCCCACATCTGCCTGTGTCTTTCGGAAGAGACACGAAAAGCCGGTGGTCCCTTCTATTTGGAGTCTATGCCAGGGGAAGTAAAATATCCCACACAGGGGGTAAATATGTAACCTGTAGTGGACTCACACATTCTCGTTGGACGCCCTGGAGAGAGCCCCGTCCAGTATCTGAGAGAAAGAGAAAGAAAGAAACCGTACTTAGTAACCGTATAGTTGTATGCGTAATCGTCGACGATGTTTTGGGTAATCGTATTAGTACTTAGTCGTACCCGAACTGGTAAAAACCGTAGTGAAGTAGTCGCAATCGTATTCGATTACATTGGCGTAATAATCGGTCGTTGATTACACAATGCCTGTTTCCTGGGTCCAGTCACTTGGATCAGTTCCCTGCTACAACGACAGCAATCCCAGAAGTTTATTTAGCACCTCTCGTTTGGTCGCGTCAGTTCCAACTGTAAACACGTACATAAGTTATGGTAAACCAGCCAACATCCACGAAGATGTACAGCTAAGCCACTAATATAATCACGACTATAATCACAATTACAATAATCGTAACTGTAATTGATTACGTACATTTCTTCACAATCGCAACGGTGTGTGTATGTTAGTTATCTCCACGTTGAGGCATGTCCCACACGTGCCACGGGAACGGTTCATTATCATTACACGTCCTTGAGGCAAAACAAACTAAAGAGCGTTTGGCAAACACGCGTCATTCTTCATTCCTGACAAGTAAGGACGTTGAACTATTGCAAAATATCTCCCTTGCAGCATCCTCGCCTCAGAAACAGATGTCGTGGGCCCTGTGTAACAGACGCCGGCTAAAAGCACAGATATTACGTTATCCGACTCCACAGCTGTTCCGCGTATCGCTTTCGTTGCTTCAAGCCAAGACGGCCGGCTTGGTGTAATGAGTTCAGAACACTCCCCCGCGCAAAACCATACGGTATCGTGCTTTGAGCCCTGGTTCAAAACAGTTGTCTGCCGTCACAACGCACATTGTTTCTTATGCGCCGCCAAGACAACAGATTTATTGTTTACCGGAAGCTTTAGATTGCGCAACCAACGTCAGACGATGACTTAACGGAGGAAAACAAAACAATTTGTCTACTCTTCTGTTTACGCAGACATTTGCTTCGGTGCTTTACGAAACGCAGTGTTTTCTAATTCAATATGGCGTTTGTGGGGAAGCTGTCTTCCAATCACATGACGTATCGATGCCACATCCGGGTTACGAGCAGTGCGAGAACTTGGCAAGTTGCGAACAAATGGGACAGATACTAGTCTAGTGTAGCACTTTATGAGAGTTTGGGTGGTGTTGACAATCAAAGACAGTCACTACTATCATCATATATAATTAACCATTATGTATAGCTTTCTGTATTACTTTTTAAATGATGTTTTTAGCCATAATAATAATAATAATAATAATTTTATTTAAACACCTCATTTCTTTACATAGTAAATTCAGGGGTGTGTACAAGTAAAATAGCTTTGAAATTAAATACATTACATCAGTTCAGTTCATAATTCGAACCGTAATCACTACTTCTGTGCAATACTGTTTTCCTGCATTTGTAATAGTTCATGATATTATGAAACTCATGTTGAAACGTACAAAACAAGGAACACATTGTAAAAGCCGTTGTGTTCGACCTATTAATCACCAACCCACAAACGAACGACAACGCAACCATGTCATTTGATGCTGCCAGAGGTGTCGACAGGTTCTCGTAATTGACAGGTGTCCAGTGAGACAGATTTCACTGTATATCCTTCAAGCGCGAGCTTGATTGTGTACTGTTGCTATTTACAGATCAGATATTGTCCTCCTCCTGTAAGTAGATCCCATTGTCTGCGATTCCGCTGCAGCTTTCTAAATGTCAGAGACTCAGAGGAACTCGTCAGTCAATGTGCCCCCATCGGTCCACAGAATGTCAGTGAGATTTAGCGTCGTGGTTTGGATGAACTTCGCCTCTGGCAGAGAGTGTGTTCAATTTGAGGGAAAAGAAAAAACCGCCTCTCAAGCGATAGGATCTATCTCTATAACGGGTGGGCCCCGCGGGAGCAAAGGTTATCCTGTTTTGGTTAAACGAGAAGATGTCGTTGATATCGCTAATTACAGACCTGTCTTGCACCTTTGCAGGGTCTGCAGCGTGGCTGAAGCCTGTTATTTAACGGCCATTACGGCTACAAAGCGAGGGCCGACTGTGTATAGTTATCATAACGTAGGATATAATGTGGATGTACGTGAGATGAATGGCAAGGCATCCCGGTGCCTCGCTGTGGTCTGTCCTCCCGGCCTGTCCAAAGGCGTGGCTCCACGTCGTAATTTCAGGGTCCCAGAAAACCAAGAAAACGACTGGCGATCGATCTCCTGCAAACGACTTGTCAAGTGGTTGATAAGGGTTCGGTGGCTTCTGTCCAGATGTAGCCACGTGCTGCGGATTTTAGAAGACTTACGAGATTATGTAAATGTCCATGAATGGGGATTTATCCAAGAAGGAAGCAAGACTGTGTCACCATTGTTCTTGTCGAGTTTCGTTGAGTGATTGCAGAGTAAACGATAGGTAGGTGCCAATATACTCACTGTCACACCCGTTTCTAGCAGGGCATCTTTAGTTCAATAACATTTTCAAATCGTGGAGAGTGTGGCTATTATAAATGTTTATTATATATATATATATTTATGTATATATATATATATATATATATATATATATTATATATATATGTTATATATATATGTTATAAATATGATATACATATATATATGTATAATATATGTTATATATAGAGAGAAAGAGAGAGCATATACATGTATATAATTTATATATATATATATATATATGTACATGAGATATATATACATATATGTATCTATATATAGAGAAAGAGAGAGGCAGTTTGAATTCATTAATACATCAAATACTTGGATGAGTTTTGATGACGGTTTTCGTGTTCTCAGGAGATAAGTTAGTTAAGTTAGGGTAAATTGTGATGATGTGGTAGGATTAATAGTAATCACACAAGGCTGTAAGAACAGTCTCGAGAAAGGTATTTAAAGTTATTAATAGTTTTGTTACGGTCATAAAAAGTCACACGCGATATAATTTTTATTTCGTGGATCGAAATTCGGTAATTGGTCTGAACGTTGAAGACACGTCTATTCGTTTAGCCAAATATGATATTTAGATTTGTAGAAGTCGTTGGGTAAACTATAATTATAATACATGTAATAATATTATTATTATTAAGGTCACTTTCACTGCACCTACATCCTTAGAATTCTAGCTTAGACGCCACAAAAACAAGAGTTAGTCATTATCATAATATAACCGTCCGAAAGCACTTGCACATGGTAGACTTCTTGTGTTTGTAGCAACAATTTATATATATATATATATATATATATATATATATATATATATATATATATATATATATATATATATATTTGTTTGTTTCTAGATAAATATGAGTACAATACTGCAATAATGTGTTATTTTTCATGTGCCTAAATTATAATTACCTTCATGTTTTCTTTAGGCATTATCTATCTTAGGTTATACTAAAATTGAATAAAATATTCAAGTTGAATAAAAATGTAAAACATTTGCATATATGTGATGGTAGCCCTGTTATAGTTCCGTTGATGCAGTTTGGAAACACATCGCAAAACGCGACATATTAAAGTTACTTTCAGAATTGAACACACGTTTGTAACAGTTTTGAAAGAAGTATTTGTGTTACTGTAAGATGAACAATATTGACTTCATAACATCTGTGTCTCGTCACAAATGAAATCACTTTCACTGACCTCAGCCCCATCATATGATATGACCTTTTTATATTTAAACGATGCAATAGTAAGCACGATTTCCAAAATAAACAGCAATATTTCATTTTCTGCTACTACAGACTACACATTAGTAAACCATCGTTGACAATAACATTGTTTTATATGAAACAATATTTTGAAGTAAATTCCACAAAGCATGTCGATAGTCTCACGCCCCTCACGCAGACAATGCTTGATGCCACTGCACAGACAACCAGCCAAACACCTGTTTTGAGTCCCGACGCTCGGCCCTTCTCACAGGAAATACCGAGAGACAATTAGGGCTTTGGCGGTTTCGTGGTCTGTTTGCTGCGATAAACGTTGAGACGTCGATAAGGGAAGTCTTTAGAAGACGGCGCTCACAGACAGCGCATTGAGCGCCGACATCACTGCCGTGTGTGGTCCGAGGTGCCTCCGTCGAATACCTTCACGCTTGTAACCCCGATCCGTCGCCGATACCCTTTTCTCTGTATAGTCTTTCGGTTTTGGGGTTTGATGAGCGGACGATGCGTTCCGAGGCACGTGTCGCCCCCCACGTCGCTGTATGTGAATGGGAATTGGGACCTGGTGTAAACACACCACCAATGCAAATATTGTTAATTTAAATTGGTGTGGAATGCAGTGATTGTTACCTACAACAAGCCACAGGTTCTTTGCAAAAATGTGCTCGTTTGTTGCAAACTTGATGCCACATCTTGCCGTTAAAACATGCAGAGTTTAACAAGATTTAATCAGATTAAAAAGATTGCCACATAGAGAATCACCTCTAGATGGCAGGTGGACAAGGAAGCCCTTTGGCTTATCGAATGTCCAACCTATCTATCTAAGTGTATCCCGCCATTCTGATATATATGTCGATTTTATTTTTAAACATATTAAACGCACTACTAGCACCCACACAAACAGCTTATAATCTCTCTCATTTATTTACTTCATGTCCTCTATTTCTATCAACATTTTCGTAACCATTCGCTATTTTAAAGGCTTCTATCTGATCTCCTCTCAACCCCCTGGTCTCCGGTGTGGTCTCCGGTGTATTTTCTCAGTTGGCTGAACCGTAACGCGTTATTTGTTGCGATTGTATACACCATTATGTTTATATAACAGTGTTACAAAGTGGCTTCTGGAATAAAGAGAAACGTTATATATGATGTTCAATGGATGAAAAGATGAAAGTAGCCGGAAACAAACTGGACAAGGTTTGTATGTCCAAATGATGACCGGACGGCTGACAAAAAGAACACGGAAAGTAGATTATATGATGACAAACAACGAAGGCGTAAATTAAAGCCGCAACTCAATGCGAAGAAGACGATGTCTCACACAACTAGTGTCCTGTTCTCAACTCATCAGTCGTAGTATGTACCGTGGCCTGATTACTGACCAGGCGTGACACACCTCTGACCCACACAAATTACTTACATACCGCGGTGTTCATCAAAATGACAAGCCACGCTGTAGCGTCGCGTTTACGTTAGGCTCATCAATCGTTGAACATTGATCGACGAAACAGTCAAGATACGCGTCTATTTCTAGACGGTCGTGTCATGCATGCATGAAACATACGCGTGCTGATGAATATCTCGTCGGAGCAGACAACAATTTAACCTTTAGTAGTACTTAATAACATGTTTGATTCCGTTTGTTTTTATTCATTTCGCTGCTTGAACTTTGCGTTCGTTTGTGCTCGTCGTAAGTTGCATCTGCTCACAAAATATACTGCGGCGTAGGAGCCATAAACAGTCGCTGTAAGTTGACGTAAAACTGATTATTATTATTTTTTATTCAGCTTATATCTTACGTTTTCGTAATAATATGACTGACGTGCAATAATATAAGCAAGGTTGCGCATGCGTACGTGCGTGGGTACATCCGTGCGAGTGCGTGTGTGTATGAATATGTTTTATTGACGAGATAGTACAAATTATTGTACACGTTAATTATGATACATGACAAATAAACCTCCTATATGTTAACATAGCCGTTGTAATATAAATCTTGTGTAATATCTTGGATATCCATATTAATTACAATCGATAGAATATTAGGAAGTAAAGTGTTACGTATACAAAATTGTTGAAAAACGACTTTGAAGACATTTGATCAAAACCCCCTTTATAACAGCAGACAATTCTCCCATTTGTCGGGCGAGTCTGCAAAACGAACGGAATGAACAGTTGTATATCTATATTTACAGGCGTATCCAATTTCTTATTGTATTGATTACACCGTGAATCGTATTCTTATGTTTAATTGATGTTCTAAGTGTGGTAACGGGGCCAAATCATCCAGTATTCCTTCAACAAGTCACTGCCATGACGCAGACGTAACTTGTTGCAAGTGTAGCCCAACAGACAACCGACTAATCTGTACGCAGGTGCTCCGTGAATGTTGTACGTTGACAAATGACTCATTCAAAGAATCGATGTTCGGCGTTTGTAGTCTCGGCCCGGATGTATTGATTTTCCCGAATTATTTCGGTATTGTGAATCCGTGAATGTTCAGCGAGCTACCAATGCAACTGGCTGCGTGATTACAATCTACTCGGCGAATATCGTCTGCACCGCCACGCAGTTGTAGCAAGAAGAAACCGTCTGTCGTCTGATTACAGACGTCACAACCAGACATGGTTTCGTGGCGGGCCCTGACTGTCTGCGCACCGACTTAACCTTGGCGCAGACTGAGACGTACTTCTCGCGTAATAGTTATCGTGGGGGGTTACGTAACCTTGGCGCAGACGGAGATGTACCTCTCGAGTAATAGTTATCAGGGGACCGGCATGGTGGTGCCGGTACGCACGTAGACATGGAGTATTATTCTGTAGTAGGCCTACTTGGGGAATCTTGTAATTAATATAATAATAATTCATATAATGCTGTTTAGGTGTTAGTCGCACACAAGTAATAATAATAATTAGTATTATTACTATTATACTATTATTACTTGTGTGCGACTAGAACCTAAATAATATTATATGATATTATTATATTCATTATACAAAAATTCAAATCATCAAATAATGTTTTCCCTAATCACTAATTTAGTCATGTTCATGTTTAAGCATGTTTAATTTCCTGCGATTCATTTTTTACGATATTCATTGTTGACCTAGGTTGCAGTTGTGCACAGTCATTTATAGTATTATTTTCGTTTGTGACTAAAGTCAAGTTTCGCTATACACTGTATCAAAATAACTGTAAATCATGCGTATATATATACGCACGCACGCATTTTGCACGCACCCACGCACAACATACACATGCACGAACGAACAAACACACACACGCACGCACAATATACACATGCACGAACGAACAAACACACACACGCACACACGCACACACACACACACACACACACACACACACACACACACACACACACATGCACGTAATTAAATTAATATTAAATCATACACTACTATTATTGTAATAATTACAGTGTACGTACAATAATTACAGTGTACGTGCGTGCTCACGCAAAGTCTACACGTTGAAATAGTATTCATATCAATAGACGGCACAATACCTATTGTCATATTACCAATGATACTACTTCCATGACACATCAGTGTCGTGGTGTTGACAATGTTCATGTATTCAAGATCACTGTTAAGGATCAAAACTGATCTTAAAGTGCAAATTCGGTTTTAAGAGCTCTTAACAACGTTGGTGAAATGGTCCCTGGTCTGGCCCATGGACTAATATTGTTATGGTAATGAAGCATTGGTCACCATTACGTCAAGGACTGACGGTCATTCAACCCTTGCGATTGCTCAGAATGAGAAAAATAAAGGATGCTCGAAAAACTGCAGTAATGAGTTAAGAAAAACGATGTTGATGAATATAACAGAACAGAAGCAACACAAAATGCGTACAATGATATAACACGAACTCTTTGTGAACGAATAACTTCAATACCACAAATGAGGCAAAAAAGAAAACATACGCATGCAAACGTTATCGTGAATCTCCCTTCAACAATGACGACACAACGCAGGCGAGCATATATCGTGAGGCTGGTTTAAAAAGCAGCTGAATACTTTGTCAACAAGTACGCGATATCTAAGATGGAGACACGATTGTAGATCGGCGAAACAAGACACATACAATCCTCCGTGACTCAAACCGACGTTGATAAAGCTGAGAACTGTCATCACTAGTGTTTTCTCTTCGAAGAACTTGAGAAAATGTCGATGTTTGACAAAAGAATAGCTACACACCTGAAGTGTCTAGGATGCGCAACGATGGCGCAACAAAAAGAGATACTATCACGGATCAGTTGAAGAAGCATATTGTAGATCTATACCATGTGTGTATCAGACGATCACACAATTACTTGTGGTTTGGGAAAACGACTCGCGTGATGGCGTACGAAACAGAACGATTTGCTGAGTTGCACCCGTTGACATGCAGTTATGCTACTGGACAACGAGAGAGGGTGCACGGTCAGATTGATACCCACAACAATATACCTATAGTGTCACGTGAGTGTACCGATATTTGAACGTGATCTGTCAACATCCAGGGTGAACGGGTCTTTGTCAAGCAGTTTTCTCTCTCAGAAACATTGGTATAGGGCAAAATCGGCCCAGTTTAGTTAGCCCTTAAAATGCTACGCTAAAATTTACTGTTGCAAGAGGTTACTGATTGGAACAACGTAACTGTTAGTGATCCACTATAGACGATAAAATGCAGAAGCGTCACTTACCAAAGTTGCGCATCACTGGTAACAATGTCCACGTGCGGTAGATTAGACGACTGTTTGAGAATGCAGGTGACGGCGATAGACGTATCCTAATATTCTCAAGACAGACGTAACCGGAGTCTGTGCCGGTCTTTCTCGCCAGGCCACAGGGATGTGGCGAGGGTAGATCAGTATCTTCGTAGTCTTTGTGCGGCAGACACGGAGCGCCTTTGGCCTGACACGAATACCATCATTAGGAACGCAATGTCTCCGTAGTAACAAAAGGCATTGCAACAAGGAGAGGTGGGTTTTCTCGTAGCCACGTAATCAATGCCGTGAAGAAAGTCACTGTTGCTACACGTGAATGAACAACTGCAAAGCCTGTGTAGACATGTCTGTTGGTTTGTATGGACACGAAGAAAGGTAAAAGACTTATGTTCTGCAGTTGTACACATACTACTGCGTGACGAACTACCGTCTAGACAGACAGAGGAGTTTTTTTCCAAAGAATACCTGTATTCGAGTTGTGGCGCAAAGGGATGAATAAATGTTGTAACAATTACACGGGTATTATACCATGCTGAAATAGTTGGAATCCTACTATTTACGATCACACGTAAAGATACAACCAAACTATCGCGGTGGTTATCGTGCGACGTTCCAGTACACTATCCTAAATGATGGGCAATGGGTGCTAGCGTAGACATGTTTATAGCACGTACGTAGACTAGTGAATGACTGAGTGCATATAATTGTTTGTGCACCAGAGCGGAACAGCTTTTTTGAAAAGGAAGCGTCGGATGTTCACATCTTTCACGCACCAGATGGCAGTTAAACGACCTGGGAAACTTAACAGAACATCATGAGACAAATGCTCAATGAAATATCTCGCTGGTTGTCTACGGGAATATATAATCAATATAACCTCACCCTACACGCGTGTTGACACGCCTTTTTCTGTGTTTGCTCCATAAAGTCGATTACAGCGTGCGATGTTGTCACTATAAAATGTTCCTACTTTACTACTTCATAAATTCGTGTGTCATTTCGCGGCGCCCGAAGCCTGGGTGTATCGCTGACAGAGTCAGAGTTTGTCACTTGTAGACACCCTTCCTATAGGAAGTGACTTCCGACGCCCCCTCCGCGTTTCCGCCCTCCAATACATAGTCGCCACCCTCTTTCGGTGCGTAGGCCTATGATACATAAAACATAAACGTAAGCATAACTACCCAGCAGTCATTCTAATTGATCAGTAACCGTCACAGTTGAAGTAGCCACAGGAAGCTGAGAACATCTAACTCGTAAGAACTGGAAAAGTACATTATAAATGTTACTACTACAACTGCTACTGCTACTGCTACTGCTACTGCTACTGCTACTGCTACTGCTACTGCTACTGCTACTGCTACTGCTACTACTACTACTACTACTACTACTACTACTACTACTACTACTACTAATAGTAGTAGTAGTAGTAATAGTACAACTATTATTACTACTACTACTGCTGCTGTTATTGGTACTAATATCACTACTATTAGTAATATTGTTGTTATTATTATTACTACTACTAATGCTATTATTACTAATATTGCTATTACTATTATTAACAATTCCGGACTCAAGAAGAGTTACAACACATCGGTTTTATTATATTAACTTCAAGGTCTATTAAGGGTGGGTGGGGACCAAGTTTAGTCAAGCGCAGATTTTCATTGCTAAGCAGAGTGACGCAGCAGGTTAATAACAAACTATAAACCAAATATTAAGGGGCGCCTACGTTCCACCCGACCACTAAGTAGACCACCTCGCTTGAGGGGTGTTTCCCGTTCTGCCGAGTCGGTGAATCGTGCACGCCACAGGCCGACAATGCACGATCGCGTGAGACCGCAGGAAGGCCATTGATTTGTCGTCACGCCACCCGTCTCATCCCCCCCCCCCTCCTCCCCCGCTGCGCTATGCTAATGCCCTCAACATCCGACGGAACTGCGCTGGCGTTCAACGGGGCCTCGCTGACTTAATGTCAACACAAACGCGTTGTCTGGAAGGAAATACCTCTACGTGTTGGTTGTCAACTAATACTAATAGAAGCGATCTGTCCGGCCACGCACGCCGTGGTTACAGTGGCCGGCCGATACATGCAGGCGAAGCGGATTATTCACGTCAGGTTGCTTGCTGGCTGCCAATATTGCAATAGGCTGTTCCGTGTATCTCAGTAGATTGTATGTCATTACTGTTATTAATTAGACTGGTGATTTGTTAATAATAATGCGCTATTAAAGTTCCATACTTAGATCGTCCTAAGTTAGATATAAATGTCCAGCGAATCTTCGTGTTTCCTATATATCAATCTATGTATTGCTTTCCTTAAAGCCACACAAACGTTGTTTTTACATGCTTTGCAATGTTAAGATAACATAGCACAAAATATGATAGCACAAAAGATGATACATTGTTCATGTGAGCCACACGTATATTATCTGGCCGGGTTTATAGCGACATTATTAATAAAACCAGTTTAAACTGGTAGTGTAAGTAGTATTACAACGGTAATAGCTGGGCCGGTGGTGATGTAATAATGATGCGCTATTAATGAATGATTACATAATTATGTAACGAACGCATTTCGCTTTATTTAAGCCATTTTTGTTTGCACATGCACACTACTTACTTAAGAATGAACACGTCTTGTCTTTCTTGGTTGGTTCTGATTTCCGCCGATTTTCTCAGTTGTGTGATGATAATAAATCTCATTGCAAATGTGGTGCCTAAAATAATATTGCCGCAGTTTCCATGAGTCAAACACTCCCACTCGATCTATATCGACGCGGATATTATTAAACAGGAACATGCTCGCTGTGCAAATACTAGGTAATTTGCAATATTTGCCTATGTTATTACAAGAACCTCGGTGGCTGCTCTGTGGGTGGGTGGGTATATATAAGAAATATTTAGTGTCCATCAACCTAGAGTCGCTAGAATCCCATGCAGACTGCTTTCAAAGACTACTTATTATAACTAATTAACAATAGTGTTTTGGTATGCTCATAAATACTAATATACCTCCATATCACCCACCTTAAGTTACAAACAATAATTAATATTGTAATAAGTTATGGTCGGAAAACAGAATATTGACCTCTTTATGTGTCTAATTTCACTTATCTTAATGTTGGGATTATTGACATTATGCATGCTTGATTCCTATCAAGGCACAGCATGCAAACGTTTTGTTTTGCTGTGTAAACGCAATGGGCGTCTGAGTCACAAATGTACGATATGCCAGACAAATTACACATACATCATTAAAGTGTTGCCGCAGGTTGCAACGACAAGAATAACGTACGACTTCCTGGCGACGAGACGGTCTAATTTCCGAGCGGAGATGCGCTATTTCGTGCTGTTTTGCTTTCTCTATGTGTAGCCAAACCGCAGCAAACAGTCCATCGGTAAGTGTTTGCTGCGGTCAAAATGGCGCTAATCACACTTCCGGTATATTCTGAAGACACCAAGAGATGAGTTTCCGCTCGAACGCGGATGTCCATTGAACGGATGCGCAGTGGGCGCGTTGGTGGCCCTAGTCTGTTGTTTTTATTCTGTGTGAGTTCTTGTGAAAACGAACGATGATTCGCATCGGCGAAAGAACACACGCGTTGTATGTTCATTCTGCGGTGAGGTGACTAGATACTCGTGTCGCTGTCACGCTTCTAGCCGTGGTTTGTGGTCACAGGCGAAGAAATAACAGTTTTGTCGACTGCTGTTTTGGTGTCTGTGGTAGTTTGGACGATGGTTGTCAGCATGGACTGATTACTTTATTACTTTGTAATTGAACTGAACTCGTTTTTAACGAAAGCGGTTATGTTTACACGCAAACTATTGTTTTGTGGTGAATTGTTGAAATGTAATTGAATGTGGGTTTAATCAATGTGGTTATGTTCCCAAAATGTAGTGCTAATATAAACAACAAAGATAAGTACACATAAATCAAAATTCTATTAGCTACATCGCTTTCTAAGTGAGATCCTCACATATGAGTAACATGCAACTGCCCGGAGTGCAGTTCTCAAAATATTATATTAATTTAAAAGGTCATGTTAATTTCGTCATATGATATATGTTGATAATAATGTTTCTCTTGTGTGATCGATACAAATGTTCAGCAGTATCACATTTATGTCAGAAATATTTTTGTCGATTGTGTACACGGCGTAGCCTGACTTTATAAAGTGGAACCTAATCTGTTTGACTACCCTAACACCCCAAAATACATAGAAAACGAATATGCATTGCAAGGTAGATTCGAAATATGTGCAGAACCCCACGGACGTTGCCTCGTAAGAAAGGAATGTAAACAGAAACAACTTATGGCTCGATCAAGTGACAAGACTAGTATAAACCCATACAGAAACCGTGGCACAAGCGGTCGGACGGGCGGACGGACGGGCGGACGGGCGGGCGGGCGGGCGGGCGGGCGGGCGGGCGGGCGGGCGGGCGGGCGGGCGGGCGGGCGGGCGGGCGGGCGGACGGACGGACGGACGGACGGACGGACGGACGGACGGACGGACGGACGGACGGACGGACGGACGGACGGACGGACGGACGGACGGACATGGAGAGAGAGAGACTGAGAGAGAGAGAACGAAAGACAGACAGACACACAGACAGGGACAGACAAAGATAGAGAGAGAGAAAGAGAGAGGGAAAGAGAGATAGAGCCAGACAGAGAGAGAGGGAGAGAGATTAGTCTAGTGGGGGCAGTGCTGCATAGACAAGTCCGCCAGAAGAGATATATAGGTTTGTGTAGACGGACGCAATAATCGTGCAAACATCCTTTTGACGTGGCCCGAAAAGAAGGTTGTTAAACTTCCTTGTGGCGAAACTCTTTCAGAGGTTTGTCCAACTAGAATTATTAGTAATTAATTTATACGTAATCATATGCGCATTTAATATAATTGTATTGCCTAAATTACATGATCTTTTACATATCAAAGAACCTCTTAATTACTGACGTGTTTTTATTTGTGTTGCTATGGTACAGTCCCCGTTAGAAATCATATGACAGGCCAAGACGTCATCCTATAAAAAGATGCTAATTTTTAGATTTGGCCTTTAACCTTAGTATAGATAATTATATTAATTAAATATTATTATAAAGCATGTCGTAAGGCTGACATATTAATTAATTGAAAGGCATATTTTTATATCTTTATGGATACTAACTTTAATCAAACGAGGTGTTATAAAGACACGCCAATGTATTCACCATTGCAGTATCCTTTACATGACAGTCTCTCATTTAACGACTAAAAATGTACATTCCCTCTACTTGTTTTCATATCAGGGTTGCCATGCATAGTCCTGGAGTCTTTTGGTGATTGTAAAGTTCCCACGTATCTAACAGAGTGATATTTTAGCCACAAGGTGCGTCAGTTACACCTACGCTCATGATATCGCTGTTGTTGTTGCGGGCGGACGCACGGACGGGCGTGCGTGCGGACATGGGGATGGACAGGGACAGGGACAGGGACAGGGACAGGGACAGGGACAGGGACAGGGACAGGGACAGAGAGAGAGAGGCAGACAGGCAGACAGGCAGACAGACAGACAGACAGAGAGAGAGAGAGATACAGAGAGAGAGGCAGACAGAGAGACAGAGAGACAGAGAGACAGAGAGACAAAGAGAGACACAAAGAGAGAGCGAAAGACAGACTGACAGACAGAGGAAGGGATGGGTGGAGAGAGATGAGTCTAGTGGGGGGAGTGATGCATAGACAAGTCCGCCAGAAGAGATGTATAGGTTTGTGTAGACTGACGCAATAATCGTGCAAACATCCTTTAGACGTGGCCCGAAAAGAATGTTGTTAAACTTCCTGGTGTCGCAACTCTTTCAGAGGTCTGTCCAACTAGAATAATTAGTAATTAATTTATTCGTAACCATATGCGCATTTCATATAATTGTACTACCAAAATTATAAAAGAAGCTGACTTGTTTTAAATTGTGTTGCTAACTTTCTATGGTACAGTCCCAGTTAGAAATCATATGGCAGCCCAAGCAGTCATCCTATAAAAAGAAGTTAATATTTAGATTTGGCCTTCAACCTTAGATAATTAGATTAATCTCAATATGTATTATAAAGCATGTCGTAAGGCTAACATATTTCAGCATATTGTTATATCTATATGCATAGTAGCCACAAAGTTGTTGTGATAGCATGATCATATTTACCATCTATGTTTTAGAAGAGTTGCTGTTAATAGTAGGTTGTGACTTCTCAGTCATATTTCCGTATCATATTATATATATATATATATATATATATATATATATATATATATATATATATATATATATATATACATATATATATATATATCATTTATTTCGTTGAGTTTGTTTCGATCAATTATATATATATATATATATATATATATATATATATATATATATGTATTATATATACTATATATACATTATACATATATATATATACATTATATATATATATACATGTATAATATACATACATATTATCATATTATATATAATTTATTTGGTTGCGTTTATTTTGAGCAATTATATATATATATATATATATATATATATATATAATTGTTCAACATGAACTCAACCGAATAAATTATGAACTAGGGCTACAAGAACGTTGATTCCGAAGAGCTTTCTAAACACCAGTGTAGTGAAATATTTTAAAATGAACTTTGGGGTTTCTAAAATAAAGAGATATATTTTCGCAACTTCTTACACATATATATATTTTTTCTTCTAATTTTCCAGACGTTTAACGAGCCCCCTAACGTGGGGTTGTTTTCGACAGTTTTCTATACGTCAGAGCCGCGGAATGCTCGGTTAGCCCGCGTTCCCCGCATTCACGAGATAACCGCTGGGCCAGTGTCGGGAGGCGACGTAGACAGTCTAAAGTCCGCAGCTCGAAGTCACCAAAACAGTGACGTTTATTTCCGTGTTGGTCTGTCACCTCGGAAGGAACCAAGCCGCTGCTCCGTCATGACGTTGACATCTCAATTCAAGACGTTGACACGTGCCAAGGCGTAAACACGGTTGATAACGTTTCCGTCTGTCTCCATGTCTAAATTTGGTCCTTCTGCCCCGATACGGAAACCGATAGGTCTGAGTTTGGCCTCCATGTTAGACGTCGGAAATGGCAATATGGCCTTCGTTGGAGTGTATGAAATGAAGCATGGTTACCATCAAGAAATAAAGCTTTTACTTACTTACTAGCATCACTGGTGTTTTGCAAAGTATTTGCGATTTCACAATACTGTTTTCAATTAGAAAGAAAGCAAACGCATCACGTCATTTATAGGTAGAAAGGAACACAGTGATTGGTGCTGTCGTGGCCAGCTATTACCTTGTAATGTGTGCGCCCATACATATATCATACAAGCAATTTAAAGAGAATCGAACCTGTGTGTGTAGTAATGTACACAGAAAAATTATAACGTACACACAAAAAGGATTAACGTGGACAGAAAAATGAAAATACGTATAACATCGGGACAGCACTACACGTTCTGAGCGGACGTAGTTGAAGCACATTGGTAAGGAAGATATGAGATGACTAAACCCTCCTATGAAGTCGACGCAAGAGAAACCGTGTAAGGTACCACTGGAATTCGCCATACTCTAGAATTGACAAAACAAAGATGGCGCCCAATTTGACTTGAATAACAGCAAAATGGAAGTTTCGATAGAGAAAGATGCAATAACAGTAATTATGTTAGAAACTGTAGAAGAAGAAGAAAGGTGACTCTAAATAGGAAAATCGATGCGATAAGTCAGAGAGAAATATGATCGCGAACGGCGCATCAAAGGTGGTAGTTGAGACGTCTGCCGACTCTGTGAGATGTTGCGATTTGTCTACGTGCACAGTGGCCCCTTTTGTTATCTAAAACACGAATTTGGGACCCGGAAGTATCGTAAGCACGTAATGATACTCATTTTATGACTTTGATCCAAATTATGGGCATTCTGCATGCCCGCTATGCGTTACATGGCGCATGCCAAGACGACAGCGACGACCGCAATGGCCCCCTACGTCACCGCAATCTTCTCCCCTGTGGTAGTTAAGTACATTTTAAAGATCGCTTACTGAAAATGAGACTGAGACTGTTTTTATAGGGTACAAATGAAGTAGTATATCGAACACGTCGGCACATGAAAAAATAAGTATACGGGGCATGCTATGTACTGGGTGTAGGGAACGTTGATTTGACGTTGGTTAGGTCGATCCAAGTATAGAGAGCAAAATGAATGATTGTGACAACAATTCGTTTAACTTAAATATAGTTTAAGATAATCACGAAACTAATGAACTGTATCCGAAATTGTTCACACGTATCAATTATACTCATTTCCTGAAATAACCCCATTCTAACAGCTACCAAATAGAACGCCTCCATGCATAACATGTTCTGTTCTACAAACAACGATAGAAATATACCAATTCAAACCCAACGCCAACGGTATACCTTCACTCAACCTTGTGGACATCGGATTTATAGAGATGTCTCATTTTCGACAGTATGTGGCTGAATCTCATGTTTGAATACTTCTGTTTGCACGAATCTTGCACTTACTTTATGCGGCTGTGTTCAACATTCCTTTGTTATTATTACGAAGTTGTCAATTATGATTTGTGAATATAAATCACAATTGACAGCCATTACAACTTAGAAATCTACAATGAATCAGTATTACCTCCACAACGACGTAATGGCTACATCATTAGATAAATTCGGTTGTTTCATATTCCAATCGACGTCGATTAAAAAACGGATCAGCCTTTTCAAGCAGTGTCACCAAAATGAGTAGCATATATCCACGGTTGATAATAAAAAAAATTAGCTGTGTGCAAAATATATCCACGTTTGGTCAAAACTCTATATTTATACAATACCTTTTGTCCATTTTGACACAGAATTTGTTTTATATTTCACCTATGACGATCAAGCGGCCATTTGCTTGAATGCGGCGATGTCGTCTACACCCTGTCTTGTGCAGAGTTCTATACAGATACCGCCCACTGTGACAACAGTATAACATCCATCTGCTCTTTGGTCCAGTTTCTCGTTTCGCATCAGTGACTTTACAGTCCATAGCACGACTACATTTACTGTGAGTTTTATAGTTATTGTTCAGTTGAACGTAAACATGTCGCGTCCAATATAATTGACCTAAATCTGTTTCATCGTTTAATATTATGATTAATTTTTTATTTGATGAGTACAGTAGCTTGCAGATGCAACTATTTTTGCGGGATAAGTTAAACATAATATATCTCGTATACCTCGTGTAATTTTCGCATACTTTTAAATGCGTACATTTGACAACGCCCTCTATCAAGAAACGTATCTATAGATTATAATTCGATTTATTAACCTAGACCCAGCCTTGCCGCAAGGGCGTGTGAACATTCAGAAGTTCATTCATCTCGCTAATGTCCCGCATGAGTATGCAATCACGGCTGCGGTTTTGGGTGTTTTTTTCTAATTAAGTGTCTTTACCTGGTGGCATTGTTCAACGCATACTTTTCGCGAAATTGCTTCGTCTTTTTTTGCGCGAGCATAATTGCCGCTACAGCCACACAGCGGAGGAAAGAAAAGGCGGACTGTGAATGGTCGTGAACACACCTAGCGAATGACGTAGCAATGGAGTGGTACTTTTTACGTGCCAAGTGCACACTTATTAGGGTTAGTATGTTTGTTGTGTCTGGCGTGAGCGATAAATCACGGTCATGGGATGTCTATGAGACGTATGGAAACTGGATATGATTTATTCTGTAGTTGGTGGTCGATAGGCAGTGGACTTGTTGAACACACGATCCGGTGGTTATACTATAGTGTTGGCATATTGGGATCACGTTTCATGTTGTAGCCGAATTCAAAATGGCGTTCAGGTGATCATCAGAGTGGTTGTCACAAACAATTACCGGGACATGTCAAAATGAACAATGTTCAGGATTTTGTAGTGTACACGCTTTGTATATACAAACAAACGGAATAAGACAGACGCATTTGGTATAGGGGTCTATTAATGTATACCTTCGCATCGGATAAGTTCGATTAAACATAATCTTTGGGTTTCAACTCCATAAGATTAACGTCAAAGACCATCGCGAACAAACAAATAAACAAACAAATCCAGACATTTTCAATAGAAATCTAGGATAAATTCATCTAACCTTGATCCCTGTTCCAGTAAAGATCTCATCAATGGCGATACAATTTCGTCAGACCGTGTTTTTATATTTTATTTTATTCCGACTGTCTAGATTCTAATTAGTGTGAGTTTATTAGGACCCTGTTCCACCACTCCGACTTACTGCAACCACTACATTAGCAGGGTAATATAGTAGCGCCCGTCTGCGTCAAGACGCTCGTCTCTGTTCGTACCAGTGTGTATGACGTCTGTGAAGTACTATATTTGTGAACCAAATGTGGTACTACTCAAAACCTGCGTTTTAACGCTATTTATCGAGACAGTTCATCAACTGGGTCATTTACTGTTATTTTTCAAACTCTCCTTCTTAATGTGTTTTCATTTTCTTCCGCGAAGACCTTCTTACTTTTTTAAATACATTCACCAAGATCAACTCTGTAATGTGTGCTATTCTGAAAACCTTTCTCGAAATGCTCGGCGTACTTATCAATGACCACCCAATCCCAAAGAAAAAGCGGGGGTCGGCAAATGTCTGACGCCTGTAGACACCGTACAGGGTCGTGACGTGTAAACTCTTGAGACGACCCGTGTTTCCTTCAGTATAGCGCCGCGTGGCTGGCACCCAGGTATAACGTAGAGCCACACACGCCGCCTGACGTACTGGGCGATATATCAAGGCGATGTCCCGCTAATTCTCCCGTCCTTGTCTGGGGCAATGTTACGTCTCGCCTGGCGGTGACCGAGGTCAGTTCGGTGCACGGCTGACCACCGATACCCCGACTGGCTTTTGCAATGCGTAGGGGATTCCGCTACGCTACGGAATTTGCGGTATGTCATTCGGTTGTAGGCGCCACGCATGAGTGGACACACGTGCTTATCAAAGACGAAACGCGGTACGGTTATATAGGTTAGCTGATGCAATATTTCGTTGAACTCGCCTATCGCAAAAAAATGATTTCCTTACCAATAAAAAAATCTAGTAAAACAAACCACTAAACTCTGAAGGGGCAGTGACCCTTGTTAAGACAACTCTGTCGCTAACATAAGAACCACTCTTTACGTAAAGAAAATAATTGGTCTTTCGTCGTTTATATTTGTATATAAATTATATAACTGTTTTGTATTTCTAATGCGATGTTCATTTTTTGCAAGTATTAATGTATCTGAAGTGCACGTAACGGTTCGCGGATATGTATATGTATATATATACAGCTGTATATATATATATATATATATATATATATATATATATATATATATATATATATATATATATCATTGTATGTATAATTGTATGTGGATTGTAGAGCTATGTATCTGATTTATATTATTATAATAGTTTTTGTTGATTTCATATGGTACGTGATGTATGATTTTTTTTTATAGTATAAGAGATATGTTTTACATACGAACGGGCTTATATCAAATTGCAGGCAGCATTGGGCAAAATACGTTATACGCCGTACAGTCTGTCGCCATGATTAAATTGAGTCGTTCAGCGATTTCGATAATATCATAAGAATGTATTGAAGGGCCAAAGGTCCACAAATACTACAATTTGTTTCCGCTATCTTTTATCACATAATAACTGTATACAGCCGTTGCAGTATCTTGAAGACGGGTTGAAGACGTTTTCTATATATTGACATTGATTTTTGCGTGAGTGTAGGCTATCTACAAGCTTATACTGTCTTATCATCTGGTACTGAACAAAATACCTATGTGATTTCGAGTAAATGTATTGATCATCTACATTATTCTATACGGCATATGCAATTTGTTATTACATTATTACATTCACAGAACATGTAAAATAAATTTGCCTGTCTGGGTCTGTCGCATGCAATAATTGGAACCATTAACACATGGACATTGCCGCCGGACACAGGGTATAGCTAATCGGCCAGGAATAACCGACAGGAAGTTGCTCCTTGCGCAGCCGTAAATCTTCATCGAAAACGATGACGTAATTGCCGTGAAAGAAGACCAGGAGTGCCCGCCTCGGCACCAACCGCAGTCCTTCAGATACAGTAGTCAAGGTTATCTTTCAACACAATATCCTCTATGGCATTCGTCATTATTAGCAATTTCTTCTAAAAGGAGTGTTCATTAACTAGCAAATCCTGTTTAATACTTTTTACAAATGGAAAACGTTGAATTGCGACATATGTTTGTGTGAGTACTGGTCCATGGGTGATTATAGGATTCTTTGCAAGCAGAAACAAATACATGCGTATGGGCGTATCCTAATTATGTGCGTGTTTGTGTGTGTGTGTGTGTGTGTGTGTGTGTGTGTGTGTGTGTGTGTGTGTGCGTGCGTGCGTGCGTGCGTGTGTGCGTTCGTGTGTTCGTGCGTGTGTATATACGCGTGTGTGCGTGTATGCATGCTTGCATGAGTATATCTATATTATGTGCAGTGTAAATGCATGCTTCCGAACGTGCGTGTATATGTGTAGGATGGCATGTACCGTAGATTTTAGGGTTTGCGCTATCTTGGCGTCTGGGCTTTGTGGATATTAGCTTTCGTCTAGTGATAGTTCGCTGAACTACCGAGCCGTAAAACTGTCATCGTTGATGATTGGCCGGTTACAGGGAAATAGATAAATGGTCAACCAGCCAGCTGGCAGTAACGACGGTTAGTGGCCTACGCACTGAGAGAGGTGTTAACCGGGTGTAAAATACGGCATGTCTTCGCTTGTCTTGTCAGCAAATATGTCGATAAACGGTTCAACTTCCGACATTCGATACGCAGCGCATCCTGTCGTCACGTTAATGGCATAGAACCTAAGCCTGCAATTTCTATGTGACAATGATCCACCATTGCACAGACGTTGCTTGTAGTGCCTTGAATTACATGGCATAATTTTATCCACCATGATAGCGACGTGAATTAGAAAACTCTATGCTAAAAAGTGGGCAGTACGAAAGAATACCCCAACTTCCGGTTAGTTTGCCCCGTCGTTGCAATGACACGAGATCAGCACGTTGATCGTGATTATTTTTGTAATATTGATGGATATTGACGTAACTATTTGTTTAGATGAAACAGTGTATATAGCATGTTTAGTCACAACGTCAAACTATATCTAATGGACGAACAAGAACAGTAATACCAGTATAACGTACCAGTACAATTCCCGGTAATCGAATAACGCGTAACCGCCGTACAAACGGGAATGCATCTCAAGGCGTCGAGTCATAAATGAAATATTACCAACATTATCGTAGGTGTCACGCATACGCGGCTATTTGCTATATAAAAAGAATACATTACGGTAATGTTAGTTCATTCAGTTGCATCTGATTGAAACCCGAAGACACTCGGCTGTCGCAGTCGGTTAGGCTTTGTTCGGTTCGTGCAAGCCGAGTGCATTGCACCGGCCGCGGGACTAGACGAGGTATATGATAGTCGGCACGCGTCGCGTATGGCGATCCGCCAGACATGACGCAAGTAACAGCCACCCCGGACGCCAACCGCGGCTGTTGGCGAAGATATATCGCCATCGTAGGGGTCACGTGAACCTCTCAACGAATGTCAAGAACAAGCCGACGGTTTGATCCTGCCACTTCCGGTGCATATGCGCATGCGTTTCCTTGGACGCCGATATGGCGGTTGCTAGGCATGTGAGTGTGTATGTGCACGTACGTGTGTGTGGCGTAAGTTATGCATATCTGGTGAATTCCACGCGTAAGGTGCGTTGGTTCTATAGGGTGTCTAGGCTCATTTGCTTCAAACACAATGAATAAGTGACCCAACCTCAACGGTTAGAAATAAACATGTGTGTGATCCAGATTGACATAATCAACACATTTTCTACTTATTTATGCATACAAAATAGCAATAATAATACAAATAATAATAATATATTGTTGGAGGGTCTAAAACAAATGCTTCCTTGTTCAAATTCCATGTTGACTTTGTAGCTTTGAAAAGGACTCGCTAATCTGGAATTCATTCTAAACACTACAACATAGCTGGAGTAGAAGCGTTTTCCGGTCTTTTAACGGAAACGAACATTATGTTCCGCCGATATTCCGTTTCGCCGCCCTTCAAGGGTCATTCTTCCCTGATCCCGTCCCACTTTCCCGGCCTATCCCACCCAGTCGCCGATATACATACTCCTCGTGCGTCACACGTGTGATACTTTATGCGTTGTCTGTGCAACGAGTCCGTCTAGCAGATCGGTCTGGCGTTACTTCCTGTAACGTACAGCCGCCTCATAAGTTTAGTTGACAAGCATAGATACAGAATATACATATGTATGATGTGTGTGTATGTATGTATGTATGTATGTATGTATATATATATATGTATACATATATATATATAATTATATATTATATATATATATATATATATATATATTTATATATATATATATATATATATATATATATATATATATATATATATATATATATATATATATATATATGACCGTTGTATGTATATACTGTATACATATATGACTTTATATATATATATATATATATATATATATATATATATATATATATATATATAAAGTCATATATGTATACAGTATATACATACAACGGTCATATATATATATATATATATATATATATATATATATATATATATATATATATATATATATATAATATATAATTATATATATATATGTATACATATATATATATACATACATACATACATACATACATACATACACACACATCATACATACATACACAAATTACTCACACATACATATATACATACATACACACATCCATACATACATACATATAATATACATACATACATACATACATACATACATACATACATACATACATACATACATACATACATACATACATACATACATACATACATACATACATACATACATACATACATACATATATACATACATACATTTTAAATTAAAATTAATCCCAAGTTAGACCAGACGCACATTTGATCTTATTCCATTGTCATAAAACGTATTTCGACAACAGCTAGCGCACCTCGCCAACGCGTTCAATAAATCAAGTCTACTTTAGTTCGCAACTAAATGATTTCCATTCCCTTGTGTGGTGTACTTTATACCTCTTGCATAGGCACTATGTAGAGCCTACTGGTTAACTATTATTAATGTGTCTTCCGAAAAACACAGCCAACGTTGAGTAAACGAAAATCCCCAAGTGTCGAGCCAGCAACCTGGTGGTCCGTCGTCTGACAGCAACAACACTGAGCGATCTTTTTTAGGGCCCCTGGGAATCTATACGTTATGATCGTTTTTCCTCTATCTATGCCTGTGTGCCAAATAGGACGCTGTCGCTTTGACGACCTGCCACACATTGGCCTAGTTCGTGGCCGTAGCCCCACTGACCCAGTGAGCCCTGGCACCGTGCCAGGCGACACGGACCCCAGCACACACCAGGTGCCACTCGGGCCCTTGAAGAGAATCAATCTACGCCGAGGTTCTTTGGCAGATTTATTGGGCGGCGAAAATATACAGTTCTCACTTTTACTCACCCGTTGACCAAGACGACTGTAGGGGTCCCAAGGCCGCTGTCAGGTCTGTCATCGGCCCTGTCTGCCTTCAGAGATGCGCAGGGGATCGGTTTAGGGGGCAACTGTTCCAGTATCGTGCCGCCATTTCTGCTTATCACCATCACTCTTACATCAATTGCATTACAGGAACGTGGAAACTGTACGGAATTGTTGCTGTAACCAGGATATTTAAACGAGTCTGGAGCCTCAATGTGAGGCAGTCGTAGTTGAAATTGTTGAGAACTATTTTACAATAGGTCTGCGTTAATTCCTTATTTTCCTAGCCGTATTGTGTATTTTGGAACATACAGGGCGACGAAAGATCACGTTGGCAAACATAACCAGTTCATCCTCCCGGACAGTCCTGATTTGTTTCACTTTCGACCAGTCCAGTCGGTGACCCTAATGATGTTCCAGTGTGTAATAGAGAATAAAAGGTGAATGTTGATTTATTATTATTAATTTAGATATACTTTCAGACCGAGTTTATCGAGACATTTTAGTTATGCCGAGCAGCGTTAAGGTCCTGTAGATCCCAACTATGTCGAACATCGCAGATTCGCAGTCATTCCAGTAACCGGTATGTGTATGTCACTTCTCGCGTCTATTCCCGGCCTATCAACTCGGGTGCTGTTATTAGAACGGAATGTCTATATTTACTTCGCCGTTTGGTTCCGTGGCCGAAATAAACTAGGCAAAGGCTGCTCATCTGCGCGTTTGTTGTCGTGTGCCTATCCTGGACTAGGTCAGCCTCGCACGGGGGTTGACGGTGTCTCGCTGACGGTAGTACCGAGGCCTGCATCCGCCCCTGCACGTCTTGGCCGAGGCCGGGGGACATAAACCTTCACACGGGCCCGTAAAAGAGTACGTGTGACGGATTCTTTACCTCAGCCAGACGTGACCTCACCTGTTTGTTTTGTGTGGGTGTTTTCCTTGTTAAAATTGGTTTGATGTTGCTAATAAATATACGTGAACACAAGTGACGTGTGGTGTCCTCTATTTCAGTGCTGGCTGACGTTCATTTCCCGACTACCTCCATCTGTCGCTGTGGACCGCGAGAGATCAGGGCTGATGGTAAGAACGCATGACGTCATCGCGTGCTTGTAAGTGCGTGCTTGCGTGCGTACGTGCTTGTGTGTGTGCACGAGGGCGTGCCTGCTCATTAGTCTGTCTGTCCCGTCTCTCCGTCTCTCCGTCAGTTGACCGATCTCTCTCCATTTCTCTCTCTCTGTGTCTCTCTCTCTCTTTCTCTCTCTCTCTCTCTTTCTCGCTCGCTCTCTTTCTCTTTCTCTTTCTCTTTCTCTTTCTCTTTCTCTTTCTCTTTCTCTTTCTCTTTCTCTTTCTCTTTCTCTTTCTCTTTCTCTTTCTCTTTCTCTTTCTCTTTCTCTTTCTCTTTCTCTTTCTCTCTCTCTCTCTCTCTTTCTCGCTCGCTCTCTTTCTCTCTCTCTCTTTTTCGCTCGCTCTCTTTCTCTCTCTCGCTCTGTCTCTCTCGCTCTCCCCCCCCCTCTCTCCGTACCGTTCAGGGACATTATATTAAAAATAAAACAGCTTCGACAATTCTGCCAAAATAGTTGTATATAATTATTCATGCTGCTGGTAAGAATTTCTGTTGAGCTGATTGAAACTGTAAGATAACAAAAAGGGTGAATTTGCAGCGTATGCAAATAAAGGTAAGTTCTTATATAGTGCAGTATCCAGTCCTTAGGACCGCTCAAAGCGCTCTACACTTTACTTCCCTGACAGACCTGTTCACTCAGACACCATCTCGGCTTGTCTGGGAAGCATCCACTCAGCTCGGTTGACTGCGTTTTCCCTCGATCATTCCTTCTACCGCCGGAGTCAAGACGTTGTTCTACCTCCCGGATACTCATATTTCTTTGTGACAACACGTAAATGACGACGATTATTAATGGTTTCTTATGAATGACAATTCATAATACCCATTGCAGCAGCACAGTCGGTGAATGTGCGCAGACAAATTGCTATTGTTATTGACACATTATATTCATATTTAATTCAACGGAAACAATACAGCATATAGATAATGTATACTGTGCCCACACGGGGAGTCAATGACACAGTCGTATGTCTCAAGACACGGTCGTCGTCCCAGTTGGTGCCATGTCTTTTCACTGCCCTTGAGACGCCGTTTGCTTGCCATAGTGGATAGGACCGGATGTTTCCAACAGGCGCTATTATTTACGATCGTTTTTTGCGATTTTCATATAATGGTTTTACTTTTCTGCACGCAATACTAGAAATTACTATGCGTGCAATGTCGCGAGTTTCCTTTGTTGTGTGAAACGGTTACTTTGGCAAAGCACGTACAATGTTGGGGGGTTAACAATGTGAAACCATTTTCAAAACTTCCTGATAAGGGAAATAGAGACGAAACAGGTTTGTTACATATGACTAAAACTCCGTACTCCATTAGTAGAGAGAGCTCACCGAGAAATATGTTTGTTCATGTTCAGATGTGTAGTTTATGAATAATTTAAAGCATCTCTTTTACAACGCAGTTGACAGAGAGCCGAAATAGTGAGAATACCATCACCCATTTTCATCAAATCTTACTAGTCTGTGATGTATGTGTGCATACGTGCGTGCGTGTGTGTGTGTGAACGTGCGTGCGGGTGTGTATGCTGACGCTTCTGTTAAATGATCTTCTTATATGTCTCGAATCTCTCTCCGTCTCTCTTCGTCTCTCTCTCTCTCTCTCTCTCTCTCTCACTCACTCACTCACTCACTCACTCTCTTTTTCTTTTTCTTTTTCTTTTTCTTTTTCTTTTTCTTTTTCTTTTTCTTTTTCTTTTTCTTTTTCTTTTTCTTTTTCTTTTTCTTTTTCTTTTTCTTTTTCTTTTTCTTTTTCTTTTTCTTTTTCTTTTTCTTTTTCTTTTTCTTTTTCTTTTTCTTTTTCTTTTTCTTTTTCTGTTTCTGTTTCTGTTTCTGTTTCTGTTTCTGTTTCTCCGTCTCCGTCTCCGTCTCCGTCTCCGTCTCCGTCTCCGTCTCCGTCTCCGTCTCCGTCTCCGTCTCCGTCTCCGTCTCCGTCTCCGTCTCCGTCTCCGTCTCCGTCTCCGTCTCCGTCTCCGTCTCCGTCTCCGTCTCCGTCTCCGTCTCCGTCTCCGTCTCCGTCTCCGTCTCCGTCTCCGTCTCCGTCTCCGTCTCCGTCTCCGTCTCCGTCCCCGTCCCCGTCCCCGTCCCCGTCCCCGTCCCCGTCCCCGTCCCCGTCCCCGTCCCCGTCCCCGTCCCCGTCCCCGTCCCCGTCCCCGTCCCCGTCCCCGTCCGCGTCCGCGTCCGCGTCCGTGTCTGTCTGTCTGTCTGTCTCTCTCTCTCTCTCTCTCTCTCTCTATCCGTCCTTCTCTATCTCCCCCTCTCCGCCCGCCCGCCCGCGGGCCCGCCCGCCCGCCCGCCTGCCCGCCCGCCCGCCTGTAAACTGTCCGCCATCTTCTCCCTTCCTTAAACATTGCGTAAACGTCGCAGGCGCGCACCGTGTCTTTTTACGCGGGCACGTGAAAAACGACGGCCGGCTACTTAAACGTGCGGGACAACAAACGCGGGGTAACATTAATAGCGACCTGGGTCGACACTCCCGTGTCGTGATTCGGTATCCATTACCACTGTCACACCGTGTGGGTATTATGTTGCAGGACACGGCATACCCCGTCTGTTGGAGGCTATTCTGCGGCTCTTCCCTCTAGACTCGTACGACACTCCGGTGAGCCAATAACAGACCGACCCAGTCGGTGGTTTCAGACAGATCTGTCCGATAAGTGATCATGCGTAGACGTCATCGTATTGTTAACTTTTTCAGATTTGTTTTCATTATGTGTGGCTAAAGAACCGTGTGGTGAATGATTGTGTCAAAGAAGTAGAACTGTCTATGAGAGGGAGAGAGAGGGTGCGTTCAGCGGTAATCACAGTTATTACGCGTCGTTGGCGCGACTAGGGGATTTCGACATTAATTAGCGGGTATCGTGTTACTGTAACAGTACAAATGTCGCGTTTAGCGCCAGAGGAGAAAAAAGCTATTGTACGAACCAGGATGTTGCCAATTTAGCTGATTTAAAACTAAATGGCCATGCGTGTCGACCTAGGTGTGTTTGAAGCTGTCCTCAAAGACACACTCGATTGGACACGCCACACCAGTGTGTGTGTGTGTGTGTGTGTGTGTGTGTGTGTGTGTGTGTGTGTGTGTGTGTGGGTGTGGGTGTGGGTGTGGGTGTGTGTGTGTGTGTGTGTGTGTGTGTGTGTGTGTGTGTGTGTGTGTGTGTGTGTGTGTGTTAGGATGGTTGTCAAGCGTTGTGTCTTGATAATATAACAGTCTCCTATGTTCTTTGTCCTATGTTGCTAAGCTTAGCAGAGTATTTATATAATAGGTCTATGTGCAATAATAACATTGACGTATGGTTATTCCGAATACGATAGTTGAATACCTAAAAACGGAACCTCCTGGGAAAATTTGCTACATACTTGCATTGGTTGTTAAATATTATTGTGTTACTTTGACTATTGAGCATAACAAGTACACGACCAGCTCCTACCAACATAATGGAACATGCGATCTTATTCGTGCGTTGGGACGCATCATTGAGTGTGTAAACTATGCCAAGTGGATCAATAAAGCCGCAGTACCAAAATGTCACGTTGAATACAGTTCATGTTTCGTTGTAATGTCTTTCATGAAAAGTTGTTATTGGAATTGCGTAATGCACGCTGGCTGGCCACTCCCTGCAGTGTCATCACGACAGTAGTGGTTAGCGACACCTTGCTGCACAGACACAGCGGAATCTTCGAGTGTTGTTAACTCAAGCCTAATAATATTTAGTATTATTACTATTATTAACGTAAATATTATAACGATGTGATGAAATAACTCTGACTGTTCTTCGTCTTCAGGTGATGCTAATGGACCGAGTGGAGGCTGACAAGGCGAGGGACCTGAAGGTGACGGTGTGGAAGAAGTACGAGGAGATTGCCGCCAAGGCCGAGGGAAAGGAGGTGGGTACATGGATTGGAAAGGTAGCACACGAACGTGTGTGTGTGTGTGTGTGTGTGTGTGTGCGTGCGTGTGTGCGTGCGTGCGTGCGTGCGTGCTTGCGTGCGTGCGTGCGTGCGTGTATGTGTATGTGTGTGTGTGTGTGTGTGTGTGTGTGTGTGTGTGTGTGTGTGTGTGCTTGCGTGCATGCGTGCGTGTGTATATATGTGTATGTGTGCCTGTACATGTGTGTATAATATGTTTGTATGTCTGTGTGTCAATCTGTATAATATTATGTGTATGCGTGTGTGTGACCGAGCTCGCGTGCGTGCGTGCGTGCGTGCGTGCGTGCGTGTGTGCGTGCGTGCGTGTGTGTGTGTGTGTGCCTGTGACGTTTAAACAGGCGATACCTCCAGTATTGATAAACATCGACCTCTTTTTGACGTTACTCTTTTGCACCTTCGTTCAAAACATTACCTTTAAGCTTCGAGTGTCCTCCTGTGGGCCGCCTAGGTGCACCCGGCCCACATTCGCTGCTGTGGGTCTGGCAGCAGATCGAAAGGCACCGAACCGTTCCGAGATGGGACCAGATTCACATAATTTCTGATATCGTACAATTCGTCATACTCCACGCACCTATGAGCAACCAAACATTGCTGATAACTAATCCACGGATCTATGAGCAGATAACCACAGCACAGTTCCCTGGAAAACATGAGTTGTCATTCCGTTACGTGATCTATAAAATAATGTGTGATCGAGGAACCGTTTCGCTGACATTCTTATGAGTCAGAAGCCAGATTGCAACCTACTTTTAAACTCGATTTAGCTCCTTAACAGTACTCCTACATTTTGCTCCGTAACAGTACCCTTACATTTGTCTCCGTAACAGTATTTCTTCATATTGCTCCTAAACAGTACTATTTAATTTTGCTTCATAACAGTACTCTTTCATTTTGCTCCTAAACAGTACTCTTTCATTTTGCTCCTAAACAGTACTCTTTCATTTTGTTCCTTAACAGTACTCTTTCATTTTGCTCCGTAACAGTACCCTTTCAATTTGCTCCTTATCAGTACCCTTTCATTTTATTCCGTAACAGTACTCTTTCATTTTGTTCCTTGATAGTATTCTTTTGTTTTGCTCCTTAAGAGTACTCTTTAATTTTGCTCCTTAAGAGTACTCTTTCATTTTGCTCCTGAGGAGTACTCTTTCATTTTGCTCCTTAAGAGTACTCTTTCATTTTGCTCCTTAACAATACCCTTTCATTTTTCTCCTTAGCAACACTCTTTCATTTTGCTCCTTAACAAAACTCATTCATTTTGCTCCTTAACAGTACTCTTTCAGTTTGCTACTTTACAATGTTCTTATATTTTGCTCCTTAATGTTTTTCTTATATTCCGGAAACTTGTATTTAACGTCAGAACGCTCCGTCAGGTTACTTCTGTCAGCGTGTTACGAAACTATTCCCTATGAAATAACGCGATGGTGGTGTTTTGGATTTAGAAAAACCTTCTGAAATTTCTTTAACGACGGATTCTGTTTAATGAAGGTTATTCCATATGACCTTATTATTTCAATGAAATTAATAAATCAATTTGCAATGTTCTTTTTACTGTGCAGTTGGTACCTTTCACTAATAAGTCGTAGTCACTGTATAACGAATCATCGCATCAAGCCTATCTCATATACACGTCAACTCGTCTTGTTCATAAGAACCAGCACACTTGCTGTACGTAAGAGCGTTTTCGCGTTACACATACTGTTAATCTAATCTGGTCCTGTTGGCGTGATTAACGCGAGATTTGTCTTATCTCGTGTTTTCCTTTCCCAGGTCTCTGTGAAGTACCTGGAGCGATTTGACTTCTACGAACGGGCGAAGAAAGCTTTCGCCGTGGTTCATACCGGGTAAGACGTCTGAAACGAGGATTTGTATTGCTGAATAAAAAAACTGGCTAGACAAATTAATCGGATTCCAGACACTTCGTGGGTTTGTTATCGGAGGATAATTAATCTAGTATTATAAAAAAAATACAGCTTCACGGAGTGACGTGGTCCCTAGAACGACTTCCAAGAATTTTTTTGTGTCAGTTTTAGACATCTGGTTCAAACGCTTTACTTTTCCATATTATCACCTTTTCAAAGAAATATCCATAGCTAGGGTCATTGGCTTAATAAACAAGAAAGTACCTAATGACATTTCCTACCTGATCGTCTGTGTTTTCATTTGCACCGTCACAGTCGTCGTATCGCGAAACAGGTTACTGAACTGTGATGCTTATGCAGACAGATTAAGGTTGCAATCACCGGAACAACATTTAGAATATGCATTAGATAGAGCGTGCAGTCGTCTTTTCACGAATTAAGCCACATGCGTAACATTGTTCGCATTTTGTTGTAACTCGTAGTAAACGTCGGTATGATTGTGTGATTTCAGAGAAACGGCGCAGTACGGGAACATTATAATAAAGAAAGGTGTCGTTCTCCACGAAGACTAGAGTGAGATGGAGAGAGAAGGAAGGAGAAACATCCGTTCTTTCATTCGACAATACGATTGTCTCAACCAGATTAAAATTAAAGACATTCCGATAATTCTGAGAAAATTGTGTTGCATTATGAAGGCAACACCATATAATATATATATATATATATATATATATATATATATATATATATAATATTTTATATATATATATGTATATATTATATATATATATATATATATATATATATATATATATATATATATATATATATATATATATATACATATTAGTGATTGCATTTAATAAAACTTTCCTTTCATAGACATTGGTTCTTGTTGTCTTAGGTATTGTCCAAAACCAAAGAAACAATAGAATACACAGGTTTGAAATAACCGAGCATCACGAACGTGGACGATGCATGATGAAAGTAATATACCCCTCCATAACATCACTGCAAATGTAGAGGATTATTAAAATAACAAATGTCCATTCCTCAGTTGGCACAATATATAAATAAAAACACTCGCCCACCCAGACACGCACGCACACACGTAGAACACGGTCTTTGATTTCTGAAATACATAGACACTAACACACTCACAGTTCACATGCATAAACGCAAGCACACATACGCATTAACATTAACACACTCATAGTTCACATACATAGTTCACACACTTAGTACACACACACACACACACACACACACACACACACACACACACACACACACACACACACACACACACACACACACACACAAATACACACACGCACGCACGCACGCACACACGTCGGTCCGATTTACTAGTGATCAAGAGGAATACATGACATGCACGGCCCTACTGCCTACGATATGAGTGAAACATCACGGCGGACCGTTAACTCCAGGAAGTCTATTCATTGTATGCTGACTCGCTGAAGAGCGTGATTTATACGACGACATGTCGAGGTTCAAGAGTTGGCCATCTGGTTCAACCACATGTGTACGATTGTGTTTACAACTGATACAAACACTGCTCTTTATCAATAAACGCACGTGCATGAAGATTTAACAACTGTGGATAGCGGTTTCCACAGATATGATTATACACTGGCACACTTCAGATATATCAGGGGTTTAACACTGTCTCAACGTGACGAATCTAGGGTGACGAATACAGGTTACAGGGGCGTGGATTAGAGCATGCACGTACATTGTTTCGAGGAAGTAGTCCTACATGCCTACACGCACACCGTGCAACGACTGAGTCACTCGACGTCTTGAGGCAACTAAAAATTATGTAGGGTCTAAAATCATTGCTGTTGCTACCGATGCCGCTGCTGTTGCATCTGTTATCGTTATTGTTGGTGTTTTGTAGTTCTTGTAGCCACACTTGTTGTCGTTATTGTTATTGTTGTTGTTGTTGTTGTCGTTGTTGTCGTTGTCGTTGTCGTTGTCGTTGTCGTTGTCGTCGTCATCGTCGTTGTTGTTAATTTGCCTTATCTTTTTAATCTCCTCATATCATGCTGTCTGCCTATTAGAATACCATTTTATTATAACTGAACATGAGCATACATTTTAATGGGCTTCATCGTGAGTTTTATTACATAAGTAGCGCCGTCATAGATCCTCCCTGCGCAACATTCCCAGCGAACATAATCTCGTCCATTTGTAATTGCATTGCGGAAGACGACCTTGGAGGATCATTTGATCTTGTCAGTTGCGGCGATAAATTGCGCTTCAAATGTCAACGTTATACGCCGTCTGTGAAGCGGAATATACGAGCACTGTGACGTGACGTCAGATGTCATCGTGACCTTGTTCTTGTGTTACCGTGACCCAGTGACGTTCATTGATGTCCGTCTGCTTCCGTCATCCAGGGACCATCCCTTTGTGACGGCGAATGGGGACAGGTCGTTATTTCACTTGCGGCGTAGACGAATAACATGCGAGTAATTCTGAGATGGTTACCATTGTTTAGGTTTTTTAGTACACAGAAATAACTCTACTGTTTACTGTCGAGGAATTCGACTTATGTAATATCCTGCACAGGCCAAATAAATAGTAACTAGAGGCATACCAAAGGTTCGGTGGTCCATCAACCTTCCATGCTGAGACAAGAGTTCCTCAATTTAACGTCCAATATTATGCTCCACCAAATGGGGAAATATTCAACACAACCACCTCGAAACAGCAAACAATCCTGACTATTTAATGTGAAACTGAAGAAAGTCCATTAAACCAACGACAGTAGCCACCGAACACATGAAGTGTTCGGGTGTATTCATTATGGCAAACCAACACTAGGACTAGTAGACGTCATATCGCAATAGTTATGTACGACACCTTATATTACCATTTACCATGAGGTGGAACACACTTATGTTAAAAGGTAAGGTAAGTTCTTAAATTATGTAGCGCAGTATCCAGTCCTCAGGACTACTCAAAGCACTTTACACTTTACTTCCCTGACAGACCTGTTCACTGAAATACCATCACAACTTCTCAGGAAAGCATCCAGCCATACGCTACAATTAATGCGCGTAGGCTGCCCGTACACACATCCACCACTGTCTATAGCCAGGCACTCATTTATACAGCTGAGTAAACTGGAGCAATGTAGATGAAAACAATTGTCCAAGGTTTTAACACCGCACCGCAGGATTCGAATCCGGGTTCGTTCTCTTAGTCGAGAGACCGAAGCTCTACCCCTGAGCCATTGCGCTCTACATATTATCTTTTACCATTAAGGGGAACACACATAGTAGAGCGCAGTGGCATAGTAGATAGAGCACGGATTAATCTGAATTGAGACAACCCGGGTTCGAATCGTGTGTTGTCTTGGCGAACCTTGGGCAATTTCGTCCAATCTACGTTGCTTTAGTTCACCCAGTTGCATGCATGCGTACCTGACTATCGCATAGGTAGCCTTGGGTAGTTAAACACGGATATTATCGGGCGTTAATTGGAGCGTGACTATATGCTTCCCAGAGCAGGGTCGAGATGGCGTGCAGATCTTCCAGGAAGTCGAGTGTAAAGCAGTATTGAGCTGTCCTAAGGTCTACATACTGTGACACATAAAACTTATTTTATAGGCTTGATCGTGTATCAAGGCATGCATGATTCTGAAGAACGTGTGCGGAATATCGGGTATCTATCGACTTGGTCAAAGTGTACGTGTTGACACTGCCTGATCATGAGGAATTCGATGCTAGCGTGGTGAAATGTTATGCGATGATTAACCAGTTTGTGAGTTTCTTTATTTTATCTAGGACAAGCCACATTCTGCATACACACTGTGTATAAGCTTCACCTGTGACTCTACGTTATTCGTGTGGTTTTCGTAACTTATGAGTCATTCATCTCTTAAATAAGTGAGCTCACGATAAACAACAAATATACTAGGACTCCAATAGAATGCAACACATTTTACTATGATTAAGAACACATTGAGGAGGCGGGTTTAGATAATATTTTGTCGCCACTGGTTGTTACTGGCAGACGAGTAAATACTTGCGGCTAGGAGTTGACGACCTTCTTCGGGAATGTATTCCACCCTGAGATCGGTTAGGGCAGTGAAATGGACATGTCAATATATATATATATATATATATATATATATATATATATATATATATATATATATATATATATATATATATATATATATATATATATAAGCACTACGAAAGTTGTAAAGCACACATTGGTTGGTTGGCAGCATCTAAAGTCGCTGGATACGGAAGGATCGGGAAAACTCAAACCAAAGCAGGAAGGTTGCAGAAATAACACGACGCACTCAGCTTAAAGCGGACAATGCTTTTTATCCGATAACTTCGCAGAACGTAAATTGTGGAAGTTTTTTGTTGCATAACAAGGATAGTCAGCATAAACAAACACAATAATCAGTTTTCATCGAAAAACCGCCGCCGATTGGTTTGAGTCAGCGTCACCTGCGCCTAATTATCAGTAAACGTTTCCCGGAAGTTTTAATTCGCCTCTGACCCAAGGCAGCGATTAACCGGTCGGGAAACCAGGTTAATAGACCCAGGCCGGACACCGGACCACTTTATGCAATCGTGTGCCTGGTCAAACGTTGTGTAACGATGAAAACGAGGTTAGCTTCCGCGAAAACGAGGCTGCGTCACGTGACCCGACAAGCGTTCCTGGAGACGTCGCGTCTGCTTCGTAATCACGGCTAAAGGCGATGTTTCGGGTTTCTGACAACCTTTATTGACCTTCGGTGGTTCCTGGTGCCAGCAGATCGTCTACCACGGGTTGTGATTCGTCTTTCAGTTTTGCACAGTATGTTCTCCATATGCTATTCTTACTTCAACTAAAAGCAAATTACACGAAAACATTCCGGACAAAAGATGCTGACAAGTGCCTATCCATACACCCCGCTGGTAAGAGTTCCGCCTGAGTGAAGAGTTTCAACTTAAAGAAACCAATTTGTGTTTTAGTGGAGCCACAAAACATTGTAGTTAATATTTCAAAAGATGTGCAATTGGAGGTCTTAGCGGAAGTTTTTGGGAGGCTCAAGGGTTCCATGAGATGATTCGCTGGGAAGCAGACGTTTTTTTTTCGGAACACGTAGATGGGAAAACGTCCCCCTCCCCAAAGGGTGTAGCGTTTCTAGAGCAAATAGATTCATACGTGAGAACGATTTACAATGTCATAGAACAAATCTAATAGTGTGAAGTGTTATTATAAATCTTGCCTCGTTTTCGATACAACATGGCATATCAGGTAGCGCGTGTTGGCACGACGGACTTTTTAAATACTTTACTGTTGTTTTCTGATTGCGTGTCCGAAGAAATCGGCTTATCTGTGTACAATTTGATAATGTATACCCTTAAAAGTCCATTCAAGTGCAACCCGGTGATTGTTGGTGCATTATCAGAAAGATTGCGTGTCTTACCTAAAACCAAAAACGTCTAGACATGTACAATTAGGGCAATGATAATTACATAGTTGTGCCTGGTAAAGGTATGCCGTGTGTTCTTTACTAAACTATCGCCAGATATTTCAGATAGGTAGTGACGTTAGTCGGTTAAAAAGTAACTACATGGGACGATTTTACTCCAGTCAAAACAACGCATAACTTATATCTTATAAAGAACGCCAACGGGGAAATAACGCCTATATCCCAATTCAGACGTTTCCGCGAAAGGCCAACGTATCCCCTTTTGGGGAAACGTAGCATTGCCAGGTGGGATCGGTCCTGGGAGAAACCATAAAGGATCAGACGATAAGGGTGGAGACATCGTTACCAACCCGCTGTATACAGAGAAATTGCTTCCTGGAAAATGTCCCCTGCCGCTACAATATCACCTGTTGCCGCGTTCCGAGGAAGCCTAACCCGATTGGCGCTTATCGCTATTGTAGCAGCCACGGGGGCGTGTTGGGGATTAATTGTGCGATAGGGGTTTGTGGTATCTACCCCGTTTGCGGTTTCGTGGGGTGATAAGTTAATGTAAAACAACCAGGGGTGACCATGACACGTGTACTGTTGTCGTGGTCAAAGGAAAAAGCTTCTTTGAACTTTACTTTGTGTCCCGTTTCGGCGTATAACAGAGCTGCTATCTGTAGACGCCTTCTCGGTACACGCATGTTAGCGTCTTCTCCTGTGTCAGTAGTCTAGCGCTAATCGTCCATGTTAATCTGTACTTGGGGAATTAATTGCACGAACTGCGTGTGCCTGTGGCCGGGCCCTCGAGATGCGGTTAGTAGCGACATGCTAGCGACACACTCGAGACGGTGCAATTAAATATCTTGGATGTATTTCAGTGGAATTGGCTGATGCAAGATGGCGCCGGTCGCACCACGCAAGTTCAATGTCATAACGTCGTCACGCGTCAATAGAAACAGACGTAGAGCACTCGTAACTGGCGACACCATGCACCGCCTACAAGGTTTTTTAACGCCACTCCTTTCGTGTTAAAAAGAAATTTAACAACGTCATATTAAGTACGCCGTTATTTTCCCATAATCGTATTTCAGATCTTTGCCGAGTCATAACATTCAGCATCCTGGTAGACGCGGTCGTAATTTGGAACTTGTCCAAAATGTAAAATCGGCACTGGCGCGAAGTTTCTGCTCAATTACACACATGTGAAATTGTGCATAAAAAGAACAACTTTTATGTTTTCGTAATAGCTCGTGTGTAAAAGCGTCACGATTTCATTGACGCGTTGCGGTTTGTTTACATGACGCATTTTTATAATGCGCAGTTGAAGATAGTTGAACTTTATCCTAATTTACATAACTGCAGCTTAAGCTAATATGGATGTTTTCAACGTGTTTCTAATGCTAAATAATTAGAGTTTCACTGATATGTCAAAAACCGTGTATTTGTCATGTAATTGAAGTTGTCTGTATATGTCATTAGGTCTGTATAGATTATTAAATAGGCCTACAATAATGTCTTTAGTTACTTTGAATGACCTAACTTAGCAACCCGACACATGATCAACACAGTACTTTATAATATATGTATTAAGCTTTGGTGAATAGAATTTGACGCCGTCTGTTCAGCACAGTACCACACCTATCGTACAGCTGTAAATAAAAGTACGCGACGTATTTTTTGTTCTCGTCTGGACGATTCGAGTGTTGTACTTGGCCGAGTGCCATGGCCGATGGCGTTGAAAGAGCTTTCCGAGTACATTGACTTGTATGTTAACGCTACGTCTCACCACAGGTGCATTCTTACGCAGGAATCTAATCAGTTTGCGCGCCAGACACAACAGTTTTCTAACTAAACCAGATCATGAGGCGAACCTTACTTCCGTGTTCCTATTGTTTAAGCGGGTTACACTCCCAAAGAGGATTGACGTTTTTGTATATTTGTAACTTTTTCAGGGTTATCCGTCTTACGTTAGTGCGTCAATTGTGGGCTGTGGCTAGTATTAAATCAGACTGTTATTACGAGGCTCGTGTTTATCCGGTATGGCGGTGTGTAGACAATCTGTTAGTTCCTCTATTAATTAGTTTCATTAATATGCATTGTTCTCTGTACTATAATACATAGGCCCTACTTTGAAGGTATACTGCAATATGAATTTCGTTTGATAAGTTAGTAGCATTGTATCACATAGCAATTCGCAACCATGTCTACATCATACATACGTAATCATTGCAGTTAATGTATTATATTAAAATGTTAAATCAATAAGAATGCATTTTTCTTCAATATATTGTACTTGATTGTTCGGAAATGGCGAAGGTCTACGTATTTGTTTACGTAGACCTAATCTTCAAGAGAGGTTCACCACGAATTGGGTCGGTTTAATAAGTCCATACAATTATGGAGGATTTTCATTATTCCCATGGATGGGAGCTGACGCTGGTTTCAAAATATTTGTAGACACCTTTCAAAATATGTCACCAGACTGGAAACATATCAGTGCATCAGGTTCAAGAGCATCGTACGGAGAGACAAAGACGAGACGGCGTTTCCGTGAAATTCATCCAAGTCGAAAATTAACTGATGTTCAATTTACTGTGATACAGTAAAAAGGGAGTAGTAAGAATTAAAAAAGCCGTCAATGGAAAGTCTAGCCACACATTGCGTGGAATACAAAAACACTTAATTGCGTAAAGGTATTGCAGGAATTTTGATACGTCGACAAAGCAGCCTATTGGCTGTCAGACTTGTACAGTTGGCTGCCTGCCAAGACATACGTCTGTGTTTACGGTTGATGTCGTTACGGTTTAGTTAGAGAACAGACGGTCTGACGCAATGAAGGTAGCGCGGCCGACTGGACGCTTATCTAAGAGATTGCATTGGCGGTTAATTCGCATAAGATTTACCTGGCTGAGCCACTGAGTAAATAAAGCTTTTGACGAGTGTTTTGTTTCCTGATGTGGCTGATGTAATCACTCGTAGTATTGTCATTCACTTCTTCTGTGGTGGGCAGACGCTTTGTTGTATCATGTTGCAATGTTTGAACCTGGCTTTCGCCGCTTTCTAGGTCAATGTGAATCACTAAACATAACGCATCAATTTCGTGAAATACGACCTTCAATAAAACATGGCATGAAGCAATTAGCATGATTTATTTATGGTAACGTAGCATGTGTAGAAACAATTACTAGGATAACGACGACAACGAAGGCGATGCCATTGTGACTAATATTTAAACGGCGATTTTAGCCATCACTTACACACCATATCAGTGATACAGTCGCTGTTCCGAAGTCCTTTTCTATGTTTGTTTTTGTGAAATCAACTTGACAGAAGCCGTCAGTCCTACATAGAAGACGGTGAGTCGGTCGAAATATATGAACAAAATCAAATTTTCCCACATGTTAACTATCGTATTCCAAGAAACCGGAAGCTCAGTGCATTTAAGGAAATACAATGTGTCGCCCTTTTCAGTTAGTAACAGTAGTAAATAGCTCAATGCAATTAAAAATGAATAAGATCCTGTTATCGTTTCGTGTTTATTGTTATCTTCTATATGTGTTTCTATGGCGTTCAAATTACTACTCCTTTGATATTGCCATTGTCGCCCTTGGCAAGATCCCGAAGACTTGATGT
>OZ024864.1:37195979-37198479 GCA_964017155.1 Oasisia sp. SBJ-2009 | reverse complement strand
GCGTGTGTTTGCTACCGTATGTTTGTTAGTGCGTGTTTATGCGTGCGTGGGATTGTGCGTATGCTTGAGAAAGAATGTGTGGGTGTGCTTGCATGCATGCGTACACAAGTGCGTGCGTCCAATGTGTGCATGAGAGAGATATATATAACTTATACGAGCGAGCTCGTGTGTCCTATAGATAGGTCAAGTTGGTGCATAGACATATAAACCCATGCAAACGCACACACTCGCGCGCACGCACGCACGCACACACGCAGGCAGGCACGCGCACACACACACACACACACACACACACACACACACACACACACACGCACACACACTATAAGAAAAACATTAAACCTACGGGATATTTTCTAACAAGACAGCTATCCACCAAAACGAAACGCCCGACCATCACACCTACAGTAATAATGAGAAATATAATTCCTTCTAAATGAACAATGCATGTATAACCCAGTTTCTCCAACATTCTCCAATCCTCATGGACATATTGTTTGCATGCCCTAAAGTTGAACCCACGTTATCTTCTCGCCACAAAAAGCCCACTATTCGTTACAAATAATAGTCTTACGTTTCAAAACCTGAAACAGTTTCTGCACGCACGAAAGCCCTTACTATGATAAGGCTTGACACAACGAGACGATCTACAACAATACACAATAGCTCAAAGACACTTCTGTTGCTAATGCTTCCTGTTATTACTTCAGTACATCGTGGTATTATCAGACCACACCGCCAGGACAAAAACGAATTACGTCACCTCAGTGGGGTGATGGAGTGAGATGTGTATCATAAGGTCACCGAGGGTCGGGTGGGGGAATTGGAGGTGTTTGGAAAGCATCACGTGACCCCTTCAAAACACGCGATGGCATGCGACAAACAAACAACGTGAAGTATAAACATATGCGCAGCGGTACATTTGTATGTCGAAAGTGTGCAATTTCCCTTGTCGATCTGAGCACCACCCTATTTTAGTGGAGAGTTGGAGATGATATTAGCCCCCCCCCCCCCCCATACCTAAGGAAGAACCAGTTATGTACTTTTTGGGGTACACCTTTGGCGGGAGCTGGAGAAGGGATTAATCACCAATATTTGGGGTTGCAAATATTAGTTGTAATTTGAAGTTGATCTTACACAACGAATATCGAACGAACCACGAGAAGGTATAACTGAATGTTTCGGGGAGCTTATCTGACGACGTTCAGATATTAACTTGAGGCTTTTGATGAGTAAGCTTGAAAAATGTTGACCGTCGACGTGAAAATTATTTTACAACACCCCTGATTTCTTCTGACGTCATGACAGCGTGGTGGACGGGTGCTAACAGCAGAGTAGCACTGAAGCTGCGGCTCTACTCCATTATTTATTTCGGTCCGTAGCCAGTGTTATGTATTAACTGTTTATTTTGCAAAGCAACCTTGGCATTAAGTTCACCAGCTTCCTGAATACGGAAGTGGAACAAGAACATGTCCTCGACGTCGTCGGTTGCTAGCCGTAGGAGCGCCCCGCGTCCAATTACCCGGCCAGGGGAACTAGTGCAAGGCCACGGTTACTACAGCGCTAATGCAGTCATAGTTTTTCTTTATACATACGCCACATTTCCCAGTATGTACAGGTTTTCGTTTTCTGTGGGTCAATGTTCTACAGCTGATGATAAAAAATATCCAGGCTCAGGATATGTTGAACGAACGTTATCAACAATTAGATATACGACGTCTGATTAATTGCGTAGCGCCATTGTTGTATACCAGCATATACATATCGGTGATTTAACAGTAATTTGCTTATGTGTAAATGGAACATCGTATTTCATCTCAAAGAATGCAAAGAAGTATTCAAGTAAAATGTATAATGAATACATATTAATAAATTCCGAATCGTTGAAAGGATATTGTAATTTCTTCGCTTTTTCCTATAGTATATTATTATATAATGTTATCATGACCTGACAAAGATGACTACGTTGCATGCCCTTGATACGAAAATGCTAAATCCACTGGTTTTGTTGCGCCACTGAGTTCAAATTTTGAAGATATTTGCGCCATAAGAGTTACTTATTTATTATTATATTATTATTATCACTGATTATATAAAGCTTAATTATGTTTAATTAATCAGAAACAAGGTCTGCAATATATATATATATATATATATATATATATATATATATATATATATATATTCGCCGTGAGAAACGAAACCTAAGTATTCAGATGTTAAACAACTCCATCGACCATAACGAACACCGGATGAAGGTGTAAAAAGGATTAGTCTAAATTGGAGAAATGAGTGCGCGAACTATTGCCCGAGGGGACAGTCTAGTAAAACGACTTGACAGGTTGAATCTGTCACTGCGGTACCGCAAGTACGCGCTGACGTGTTGATTATGCAAATGAGGGGAACTCTGAGTAATACAGATATGTTGTTTGCGTAAAAAAGTAGGACGAACACGTGCGACGTAACATATTGTTAGTGCAAGTGTAAGACTAATGCCCTG
>OZ024864.1:37178479-37193479 GCA_964017155.1 Oasisia sp. SBJ-2009 | reverse complement strand
AGTAGTAGTAGTAGTAGTAGTAGTAGTAGTAGTAGTAGTAGTAGTAGTAGTAGTAGTAGTAGTAGTAGTAGTAGTAGTAGTAGTAGTAGTAGTAGTAGTAGTAGTAGTAGTAGTAGTAGTAGTAGTAGTAGTAGTAGTAGTAGTAGTAGTAGTAGTAGTAGTAGTAGTAGTAGTAGTAGTAGTAGTAGTAGTAGTAGTAGTAGTAGTAGTAGTAGTAGTAGTAGTAGTAGTAGTAGTAGTAGTAGTAGTAGTAGTAGTAGTAGTAGTAGTAGTAGTAGTAGTAGTAGTAGTAGTAGTAGTAGTAGTAGTAGTAGTAGTAGTAGTAGTAGTAGTAGTAGTAGTAGTAGTAGTAGTAGTAGTAGTAGTAGTAGTAGTAGTAGTAGTAGTAGTAGTAGTAGTAGTAGTAGTAGTAGTAGTAGTAGTAGTAGTAGTAGTAGTAGTAGTAGTAGTAGTAGTAGTAGTAGTAGTAGTAGTAGTAGTAGTAGTAGTAGTAGTAGTAGTAGTAGTAGTAGTAGTAGTAGTAGTAGTAGTAGTAGTAGTAGTAGTAGTAGTAGTAGTAGTAGTAGTAGTAGTAGTAGTAGTAGTAGTAGTAGTAGTAGTAGTAGTAGTAGTAGTAGTAGTAGTAGTAGTAGTAGTAGTAGTAGTAGTAGTAGTAGTAGTAGTAGTAGTAGTAGTAGTAGTAGTAGTAGTAGTAGTAGTAGTAGTAGTATTGGTATTGGTATTGGTATTGGTAGTGGTAGTGGTAGTGATAGTAGTAGTAGTAGTAGTAGTAGTAGTAGTAGTAGTAGTAGTAGTAGTAGTAGTAGTAGTAGTAGTAGTAGTAGTAGTAGTAGTAGTAGTAGTAGTAGTAGTAGTAGTAGTAGTAGTAGTAGTAGTAGTAGTAGTAGTAGTAGTAGTGGTAGTGGTAGTGGTAGTGGTAGTGGTAGTAGTAGTAGTAGTAGTAGTAGTAGTAGTAGTAGTAGTAGTAGTAGTAGTAGTAGTAGTAGTGGTATTGGTAGTGGCAGTGGCAGTGGCAGTGGCAGTGGCAGTGGCAGTGGCAGTGGCAGTGGCAGTGGCAGTGGCAGTGGCAGTGGCAGTGGCAGTGGCAGTGGCAGTGGCAGTGGCAGTGGCAGTGGCAGTGGCAGTGGCAGTGGCAGTGGCAGTGGCAGTGGCAGTGGCAGTGGCAGTGGCAGTGGCAGTGGCAGTGGCAGTGGCAGTGGCAGTGGCAGTGGCAGTGGCAGTGGCAGTGGCAGTGGCAGTGGCAGTGGCAGTGGCAGTGGCAGTGGCAGTGGCAGTGGCAGTGGCAGTGGCAGTGGCAGTGGCAGTGGCAGCAGCAGCAACAGCAGCAGCACCAGCAGCAACAGCAGCAGCAGCAGCAATAGTAATAGTAATTATTATTATTATTTATAGTATAATAATAACAATTATCAATATTATTATTATTACTTCTACTACTACTGCTGCTGCTGCTGCTGCTGTTGCTGCTGCTGCTGCTGCTGCTGCTGCTGCTGCTGCTGCTGCTACTACTACTACTACTACTACTAATAATAATAATAATAATAATAATAATAATAATAATTTAAACAATAATTATAATTTCTTTAAGAGTCACAACATGTTTCATCAACAAAATGTATAAATGTATGCCAAGACATTGAAACACTGGCTGGTGACGTCACAAAGGGTGACAAAGAGACTCAGTAGTTATATTAAACCAACCGCCATGTCCGTAGAGCTTTGCTCACTTTATAATTAACCTTCCTGTTCCCGGGGTGAAGTTTTTTCAGTTGCAATACCCGCTTTGCTATTTCATGCAAAATAGGACACAACCATGCATGTTCTGCCGTCGACGCCGTAGAAACACACTTAGGAACATACTAACGTTCACTCATAAAATTATTTCAACGAGTATCACCAATTATCCATTATGGCGATTAGACATACTGCTTTTCGATTGGCTGATGTATTATTACAAAATGACGATCTCCCATTAGTGATATTAGGGCCTACTTATTTTGAAAAACTTACCAGGCGAGCTACTTAGTTTGTGTTTTACTCAACAGATCCACGACTTTTTCACCGAATGATAGACGACGTCGGGCAATCACTTACGTAAACCTGAATGGCCAATGTCTCGCTGAGTGACAGGCATTGCCCCTGTCTATATTTTGTAACCCAGTATGTCGTTAATTGGTGCGTCCGAACGCAGCAAACAAATAAACAACCGCAGGTACTTGCGTGAACCCACGATCTAACATGTCTACGAGGGACAGGCGACCACGAATACGAGGTTTGTGGTCACGTTTTCGTCTAAGCCGACGAAAGAGATACGGGTTCACACAACGCGACGGTTGTGAAACCATGCGGACGCTTTGCGGTTTTCGGCAACGACGTCGCCGGTTCCATTTTTGGCTGACACTCCTGTCTTGGGGTAGGCGCCAATGGCTCCGAACTGTTCCCAGACTTACGTATGCATTACGTTATGCTCCGGCTCAGGATTGTGAGTGCATTAGTGAAATAAAGAATAGGACGACAATACAAAACATTTCTTACAAATACTAAAACGATGCCGCCAAGAGATATCGGATAATGCGGAAGTTACGTATCGATGTAGACGGTCACGTGGATGAAATGAAACGTGATGACGTCACGTCCCCTTTGTCTTCAGCGTCCCACTAGAGACAGGACATCGTTGTCTCTTTATACAATCGACGGCTTCAATCGCCTCTAATCCTCGGCAACCGAAGATCAGAGATTCACTTTTAAAGTTGGCTGAATACGATGAAGATCTAAGTACGAAATGCAAGGCCAGGAGTGTTAGGCTGTTAACTGTTACGTCACGTCCGGTTGACCTGTATACTGGGATATCCTTAGTTGTTGTATCTGTTTATATAGAGCGTGCGGTCAAATACAAATATAAGTTTGAAGACATTATAATGTTGGTTGTTATTACATATTACATGGATGTAATGTGTCGATTTAAATAACTAATTGAGATAACATGCTACACCGTGCCGCGATTGATCAACGGCCCATCGGGAGAAAATAATGCTTTTTTATCGAAAGCGTCCGCTATTTCTATGGTTTTGGGTTTCTTCCCGAACGTAAGACGTCACGCCGTGCTTCGTGCGGCTGTTCCGGGGGTTGGACGAGTTTCGTAACTTGCGATAACCTAAAAATAATTCAATGTCGAGACAAATGTCGTCTGCATGAAACTCTTCTGAGTACGTGTTACGTAACACAATTTTTATTAATTATAATAATTAATAAATGTGTACTTACGCCCGTTTTCTATTATACACGGGATATTCCTGACGATAATAATGGCGGTTTCGCATGTCAGGCCCATATTCTCCACATATTTCCCTTGCAATTGTGTTATACTCTTGCCTTGATTTATTGATATCCTAATGTTTGTCTATGCGGTTTTTACATAAATTAATTGTAGTTACAATTATACGTTTTTATAGTAGATTCCCCTACTACTTCGTAACTGTAAATATTATTTTGTGCATTCGTTTTGGATTATTTTAAAACTATGTATCATTACTCTTGTTCCTGCCTTAGTATCACACTTTTAATTAACTGTATAATAAGGTATTATCTTTGCGAAATAATTGACGCTAGATATCTCTGTATGTTTTTATTGACACTATGTTTTGAGCTTTGATTGTTTTCCGATTACATTGGTTAAAGTATGATTGCTTTCGATTAATATTTGACACGATATTACGGTTTATAGTGCAGTTTTTGTTAGCACGCTCTTTCTGACGTATACATACATACGTACATACGTACATGCGTACATGCGTACATGCGTACATGCGTACATGCGTACATGCGTACATACGTACATACGTACATACGTACATACATACATACATACATACATACATACATACATACATACATACATACATACATACATACATACATACATACACACATACACACATACACACATACACACATACACACATACACACATACACACATACACACATACACACATACACACATACACACATACACACATACACACATACACACATACATACACATACACTCACATATACATACAAATGCACGTCCAGACAGAGTAGTCTAGGCAGTATAACGCCGCGGTTCCCGTTCCGTTTTGTTGTCAGGTGGTTTCACCTGATAGACAACTTTGATTTATTCATGTTAAAGATAATGGCGAAGTTGTCATATTCATTAGACACTACTTCAATGTTGTACTGCATTAGTTGCACAGAGCCTCTGTTGAGAGCGCAGCCATCAGCGAATAGGAAATCGCGGATAACATCCTGCAATAGGCCTACGTTTGTCTTCACAAGGTCTTCTCAAGTTGAATGCTGTTCCTTCAGTGCGGCAGTTGATGTAGCCACCACCGTTATTCCTTCTGAAGGCGTCAAACATCACGCCTGTAAAGGCCACGCTGAACAAAATAAGTCACAACACACACCCTTTCTTTACCCGTTGCCAATTTGGAAACCAGCGGGGGGAGGGGGTCACCGCCCTCTATAACCTAACATGCATGCCATTATGAAATTGTCTTACCGTGCCGAAGAACTTATCAGGACGTCTTAACTTTGCCAATACTCTCCCGATATTATCACAGTTCAGACTGTGATCAGATCGATACCGCTTGTCTAGAGGTTGCAGTTGTGCTTCTGTCATTGTTTGGTATGCGAGCTGAATATAATTATCATGCCGTCTGTGTATCTGCGTGCTCTAAGGACACACTGACTCTCTGGAAGAAGATGACCTTGTTCCAAATGGGGGATCAGATGGCTTAAGAGGACGCGAGAAGATTCTTTCCAGTGATAGACAACCGAGAGATCCAACGTTGTGTGTCGCATACTTAACGATTGTCCTTTTCCTTGTACAGGTTGACACGCGTCCTTCGGCTCTTGGTGAATCACTTCTGCAGACCACGTAGCATGGGAAAATGCAGTGAACCTTTCAGCAAGGCGTTAGCCAATAGTATTATAAAACTATGTCAGCATAGCATCTGTTCCAGAGGATTTGCCAGTGGGGACTAATTGCTTTCCATACCTTAGCTAGGTGGATTTCGTATCTTAGACAGGACACTGTGTGTCATGAAATGTTACACGTATTACATAAAATGAAAAGGTATATATTAACTGTAATTTGACGATTATACGTTCGGGGAATATAAAGTCCAGATCCAGTGGATGGTAAGTGCCTCCTCCCCCCTCGCCGCTCCCCCGCGAAGGCCCGTGCGTCTCACTAACCATCGCCCACAGCTATCTCACATGAGAAGATATACACATCAAGTACGAACATGTCATTCACACGTGGATAAGATTATCACGACTCAGATCAACTGAACTGAGGTTACGGCTATGTTCACTTTGCTATTTGTTATTGACAATATTGACTGTGTCTTTATAAGTGTGTCACGCAATCACCGAAATAGCGCATACACCATATGAAGCAACATCACGCATTTGAGGAAATCGTGAATGCGTTAAACAGAAACGACGATTTAATTAACCGCGGGCTCAGCGCGTGCTCTTGAAATATATCATATGTCCCTGTCTATTTATAATCGAACAGGTCTATATACATATCGTGTTTGCGCCAGACATAGACGATGACCTGACGCTATCTCGTCGCTACAGACGCATGATCAAGGGAATCTAGATCAGTCGATATCGAATGTATTTACGTTACGCGCGTGGCAGAAAGATCGATCCTGTCACAAGATAGCTTCGGGTTATATACACCCCAATTTCAGTAGATGCTCCTGAATAGTCGCCCGTTGTTTTGATCGATCATGACGAGCGTGTGTCATCTTTGTTAAATTTGGACAAAGTGTTCGGGGCCCCTCGATACTCGAGTTTCACACATCACAAACTAAGATTAATCTACAGTATCCCGATTTATTACAAAGATAACGTGTCTATTATTATTTTTCTCCCGGGTGTCACTCGTGTGCACCATTATATAAACTGAATGATAATAGTTGACATTGAACCAAACGTAGACCAATAACAAACATGGAATGGTATCATAGTAAAAATAATGTAATTGCCGGGCCGCTACGCCACTGAGTATGGAAAGAAACGACACATGGTGCGAAGGAACGTCACTTAATTATTTTAAAGAAATGAGTCCAATATAACATTAACTTTTAATATGTTAATTCCACCCCTAAATAACTAATGCAATGACGTGATGTAGTATGTCTGTATGTGGGTAGGTCTTACGCCGTCTACCTCCAAACAGCCCAAACTTAGGTTAACGCAGGAGTTATCCTTCCAGGTTACACATTTACCCCCTGTGTGGGATATTTTACTTCCCCTGGCATATACACCAGATAGAAGGGACCACCGGCTTTTAGTATCTCTTCCGAAAGACACAGGCAAGTGTGGCGTGAACGAAATTGCCTAAGTTTTGAAACGGCGGTAGGTGGGATTGAACCACCGTCGCCTCGATTGACAGTCCGGCGCTCTACCGCGCGACCACAGCTCCCCACAGTTATAGAAGTAAAAACAAAATAATTAGGGATGTTTACATTTTCTTTGTTAGATAAAATGTTCTTGAGACGAGGCGCAAAAGTGTGCATAACTGTGACATAAACGTAACATCTTAAAGTTTCACATTTCTGAACGCGCTAGCTCCGAGATGCCAACTAATAATCGCACAGATAACGAGGCGGATGAAGATTCACAAAAATAACAGATAAGCGCTTTGATCGTCCGTAACTTATAACAGCTTCGCTATTCTTTTGGTGATATTTATCCGTTGTTAATTCATCCGCAATTATATAGCATACAGTAGACCCCCATCGTCAATTATCTGTGCAATGGTGCGTCCTGCTGCGGATTCCGCCCTTCCCCTGGGGCGGCAAATGCGTCATTAGGCAGGTAATACAAGACATTGTATTATCGGATCGTTCGAAGAATTAAACGTAACCCTTTGGTATATTGCTTCTTCGAAACACCCGATGCGTGCGCCAATGCATGTGAAAGTGTACTAATAATACTGACGGACATCACATGTTGATAAGAATAGCGCGTGCGATAATTAAGATGGCGATTGTGATGCGCTTGTCTACGTTTATCCGTGGGAGGGCGCCACGCGGTCAGTTAAAACGCCTGGTGTCAACGTAGGTCAAAATAGCAAGACATAAACGACCATGGAGCGGCTTTAGGAATTCATTTATGGAGTATCGTGTGGACTCTGCCAAACTTTTGAAGGGCATTGTGTGCTTCTTTGTCTCGACATACACCACATTTTAAGCACGTGGATTTACAATCGGCAATTCACGGAATAAGCCAATAGCAAATTTGGTAAACATATCATCAAACAAACTAGTAACTTAATTAATTCTACATGTAGTCTATGTGAGTAAAACAAAAAAATTGAATGAAAAGTACCCCTGTATCTGCGTTGACACTGAATACTTGCGGTTCTATTACTCACACACATGTCAAAATGTATACATCATAAAACTGAATTCGTGGTAAGTTAAATAAGTCTATAACGCAGTTTTGATTATATTGGTCTAACTTAATTATATCGGGCTAACTTTATGGGATTTTTCTGTCTGAGTAGCAGAACACTGCAAAGTTAAGATGACGTAGTGAAATGCTCGCAAAATCGAGATATATTTGACAGACACCAATAGCAACCGCTTGGTCTGTTTTTCTAAAACCCAGGATGCGTCAGCGTGTGTCAATGTTCTACCCGTATTCGATAATGTTCGCCAGTCTCGTTTCAGGATAATCTTGTGAACAGTTGAGTTACACCATGTTAGTTCGTTTGCACACATTAAATATGTAGTCTTGGTAAAATAATCAAATAAATAAATATATCCATAGGCATCGGATCGTTGCTAATGTGTCAGCAGGGATCGAACTTAACGCTTGCCCGTCGGCCGAGGCGAGCAGAAATGCTGAAGATAAGTAACATTTGGCTAACACTAGTCCCCCGGGGGAGAATTTATTTTACACTTGTTTGACTAATCTAATTTTTGTGTGACATATGTTACGAAATTGTCATTTATTTCTTTATAACATGTTTATGTAACACTGCAGTACTACAAGCGAATTCCCATAAAAGTTCGCATATCGGCGATGTTCACCACAGTGACAAATGGGGACATGTAGTTTTACATGGGACGAGTAACCGACTCTGCTGAGGTATAACAAAAGTTAGGTGATGTATTTCTGCTTTGGGCTGAGGCTCACCAAGACGTTCCAACCGCACCCACTTGAGACATGTTCCACAAATAAAATCCCCAATTGCACTCCATCGTGGATTAGCCCCTAACAGAACCTCTTACTATGAAGCTTACCAAACAAGCCTCCAGCTGCGCACTGCCGAAATATTAAAGGACAAAAAAAGGCTACGGCTTCGTGTCATACACCTAATAGAGTTTATACAAAGTAACAATTTCCACATATACTCAATTTTTTAACGTCAGCGGTTTACTCAGAATGTGACTTTAAAGTCTAAAATTCTAACGAAATCCACGATGGTCTAGACGCCGCCATAGGTGAAGGGTTAATTTGGCTTTGCCATTCAGCGCGCGGCATTCTATATCTCGGTCAGCTTCCGGCGACGTCGTTAAGGGTCAACAACTTCGAGTCTTCGACAGTTCGTTCAGTTGGCGTGACATCTAGCAGCTGCTTATAGACGTATATCTAAATCTGTGGTTAAATCTATGGTAAACTTTAGTAATTATGCCTTCGTGTTCGGCATACGGTTGCAATAATAATTGAAACAACCGGTAATATTGAAGAAATGGATTCACGTTGGTGATTTGCGGGCGTACTGTTTGGCACTTTGCTCGGTCCATTTTGAGGAAAAATGCTTTGATGTAGACATGTATCATCAGTTGATGGGATGATTTCAGCGATAACAATAATAGACAACTTTATATTTACCGTCATCAGCATGTTACGCGCGTTGCCGAGTTGCAGCCATTTCATGACAACAGCCAAACCCTATGCAGGGAATCTACGTGGAGAGCGCCTCGATCACCGTCGTGACGTCATTCTTCGTCTAAGACGGGGTAGCGCATAGAATTTGGATGGCTGGGTGTTAAAAAATATTTTTCTGGTAAACCGCTAGCGTTAAAAATTGAGTATATGTCGAAATTGTTACTTTATATTAACTCTATTAGGTGTATGCCACGTAAAAGTTAACTTTGTTTGTCCTTTAAGTAGCGTCCACTACCCAGCTCCAATATGTCTTCCTCCCTGGTTTCGATGCCAATGACATTAGTCTTGCTCAACCCCGTCACTATTCACCGGAAGTATGATAATGGCAATACGGTAGTCAATAGTCAAACGTTCGAAAATAACATGGCTATTTATAAATTTATTACAGTGGTTAGACACTTATATTAATGGTTAATCGCTAAATCTTTCGTTAGGTCTAATTAGATTATGATGAATTATCGCCGTCCATCGTGCTTCTTACTTGTGACCCTTCAGTTAACGTGTCACATGTTTTCCACGTTATCAGTCATACGTCACTGACGACATGGCTTGCAGGCCTGACCTGCCTATTAGCTGCAAGAACGGCTCAGAGATTACGTGCAAATTAGTTACGCTAGTTCTTAAAATGACTTCTGAATTGTACTTACATCATAATTGTGTTTATACAATTACGGTTATTATTTTCTCACGTTGAACCGCGTCTGTTATTGGTTGGTTTATTCGCCATAGGCATTTAGTTCAATAATAGCTGGAATTTTACGCTCAATTGATCACGCGTGCATTTGCTGTTTGAACATGATAATCACAACTCCTATTTTATATATAGAGCCCATTCTTGTCCCAGCCCATGAAAGAAAAGCATAAAAAATTCACACAGCAGTGGGAGTCCGCATACTTTTTTCCAAGGGGGCGGGTAAGAAATATGTTACCCCTAGTGTTCTATAATACATAAGCACGCGCTTACATTTTTCCGAGCGTTGCACCTTGTACGGTGAATGTGTGTATAGCCGTCTGAATGGAAGGCGTATAGTTGGAATGTGACGCTATTCTGTGTGGTATTGCGTCGTGTTTGCGGTCAGATCTTTAAGAACGTTTAATTAACACGCTGCGGGGTAGGTTAATGTAAAGGTGATGGAACGTTCATACATCGTTCATATTGTGACGGTGGGGTTTATATATACATTGTTAACTCATCCGTTCAGTTTAACGTGGAGATGTTGCGTCAGTTTTATTGTATAGTCCTTTTTTAGTTATTTAAAGAAACACCAGTAACAGAAACATGTTTATAGGTAATGCCTACAGTGGTTTTGACATAAGTCAGTGAAATAATAAATGGTGAATCTTGTTAAAACCATCCTAACTTGGATCGATGCGTTCGAGTAAAAATGCCATAATTACTTTATAAACAACAGCACAGTCGGTAATGTAGGGGTTCCAATATCTATAGACCCTATATTTCTGTTCTGCTTCCGTTAATGATGAATCGTCCACACCCATACCCATGTCCCGTAACCACAGGTATTTATTTACCCACTCACTGCATTCATGGGCATTCGGGGACCAGAAATTGCTTATATAAATCACCGATGGTTTATTGTGAACGCTCGTGACCATGTTTAATTGTCGTCTGCCGCAACAAGCTCTCTCCCCCTTGCGGCGCTAATCGGAGTGACACGGGCGTGGAATGTGTAATAGACAACTATTAACATAGCGATTTTGATTGCGAGGGCGTCGTCCTGGTAGCCTTCATGTCGTTCACATTGTGTCGAACATCACCGCGTCGCTATTTTATTTCTCCGAAGGTGTGGCTGCTTTGATGAGGCCGCTTAATTGCGAATAATAAAGTCAACTTGAAGAGAAAGGCGGTGGCGAGTAATGGCGTCTTTGACTTTGCCGTCTAATGAACTCTAATTATGACGCATGCGACGTAGACTTAGTGTTCAGAGCGTAGACTCGATAATTCGAACATGTTAACACTTTAGCATTGCTCCTACGTAACATTGTTCATACTTGACTATTGCGTCACAGGTAATGTCTACAATGGTTTTGACAACTAACTGAATGACACACCATTGAATAGGCCCGATTACAGGGATTCCCTAAATGTTTCAGTTCATGGGTGTGGGGCATGCGGCTCTTGATATCAACAGGGTTAACTTCCAATAACGTTATACCGCGTAACTCCAGCGTGCCTCCAAGTTTTCTCAGAACTATACACAGTCGGCTTTGTTGGTAATATAGTTCTTTTGAGGATGACGGCGACCAGTTTACTTACCTAGTATTTCATATTAAAAATAATTGTCAAACTGGTTAATTACAGCCTTAATTGGCTCCGCTGTCACCTTGGAATTGTATATAATTGTTTACGGTGTATGTCATTACAATGTCATTACATTGCAATTCCAAATAAAGCTTATTTACTTACTTACTAAACGAACGCTGTTTCATAGAATGGCGGAGACGTTTATACAAATTACCAGAGCGTCGGACCCCACAGTCAAGAGAACCCAGGTTCGAATCCCATGCTGCCTTGTCGATCATTGGACAAGTTCGTTCACTTTATTTTGCTCCAGTTCATCTAGCTGTATGAGTAAATACCTGACTATAAACTGTGGTAGACATCTGTGTACGAATATTCCTCGCGGATTAATCGCAGCGTGGCTGGATGCTTCTAAGAGAAGCCGAGACAGTGTCCGATCGGAAACGGTCAGTCAGGGTGCATAAGAAGCGCTTTGAGCAGTGCCTTGGAGTGGACACTGCGCTATGTGAGAACCTACCTTTTATCTATAATTACGTCTGGAAAAAATCAGACACTTTAAACCTGATTAATCTGGTTTAGCCGTTCGCAAAACTATTTATCTGATATCCAAACGTGTGATGTGTGAAAAGTGTGTAATTATAATACCCAACCAAATTTAATTGAAAAAGCGTACATTTCTGGTAAATACCTACAAAACAGAGCTTGTTTGTAATAATTGGAAAATTGCCAAACCAAACACTGGGTCAACATTCTAACCGCAGTCTCTAACAGCCACGTGATCTTTTCGTCAGTACAAGGAAGTGGACTTGCAGCTTCAATATAGAATCATGTGTATGATCTTATCGAGCATTAATGCATTATGGCTGTACTAAAGGTTATTTAAATGAGAGGACACGTTGAGGTGGATTACTATGTAGGTTTGTGTCTTGTAAAAAGAATTTAGCAGATGAATGGAAAAATCGATTGGAGTAAGCACCTCCAGTAGTAGTATCTGAGTCACCGGGTGCGATGTGATTCTGTTAGGTATAATCTACAATATATCACGTGGAGTCTTTGTGCGACACGAAGTCGCAATCAGTCGATGATAGCACGAGAAAAGATTCTCTAACCACTCGTGGAGTTTACTGAACAACATGGTATTGATATTCAATATCGTCACATTGTGCAAAACGTTTTTAAGCCTTTATTGTCAATGTCGCACTTGATAGGATCAACGACAGCCACTTTATATGCATAGACTACATTGATAGTCCATTGACCCATCAGTTTTCTAGCTGCAGGACTTTGTAGTTGATTAAAGTTGCACTCTGAGATGGTCCGTATATAAATACAAATGTCCACCGAATGCACTTGTCTCATATAATATATCACATTTTCCTCAACTCCATCATATAAAAGGTTTTCACATAATATGCCATTTTAAGACACAACGGAACATAATACGAGATATTATATCCGCATGTCATACACCCTACCTGTAGTAACCCAACTGATCATTTGGTAAACAAATTATCGAATAACACATTACACACCAAAGTGACAAGCATAGTGAAGTGTGTAAATAGTGTACACACACACACACACACGCACACACACGCACACGCAAACACGCGCGCGCACACACACACACACACACACACACACACACACACACACACACACACACACACACACACACACACACCTCTACACTTTCAAGCACGGTAGGCCTAACAGCCCTAACTTCATTCAGGATCCAAATTTATCCCTCGCAACCAATCCTGACATCCGACTGACGTAAGTCGCCCCATTCATTCTGTGATGTTCATGTCATAAAGTATGCCGTGAATGAACAGGACAGAAGGTTACACACATCGCCCTGTTGTTGCCGCCTTTTACGACACATTATGTCAACAGCACTTGTCGTCTGCTATTCAGAGGGCGTCTGTTATGGAACGCCATTCCGCCAGGGGGCCACAACAGCCTCTGTCATGTATGTACACAATACTACGCATATTGGGAAATAGGTTTTTTTTGTATCTACTGTAACGTATAATAACATGAAAACAAATTCACTTGAATAATGTTCTCATTGTTCGAAAATGATTAAACAGTTATTACTGATGAGGTCATCTTTGTCAGAAGACTACACATTTCGACATAAAAGTGCAAGTTGGTAACATCATAATTATTACGTCTAGCATAGAATTGCTTCAATGCTGGACGCCTGTCTCAAGACTTAGACATTTTAGAAAATAATTATGGTCTTTCTAAGAGGTCAGAAGGGTTTGTCTTAGATACTGGAAATGTAAGCCGTGTTCTGGTCAATGCAATCGGATAATCTAGTTTCGTCTTAATCACCCCGTACACTTGCGACTGACAGTTGACTTATTTTACTGGGGCGTGTAAACTGAAAACGCATTGTACTACCAATTAATGCTTAGACCCGTGATAAATTATTTAATAACAAGTGATAATTGTTATGTGTAAAAAAAATATACACATTGTCGGGTCTGGAGTCTCTAGTGTAAGTGCTATTCACAAACGCTGTCGAGGAGCCGTTTTCCTCGACAGCGTTTGTGAATATATATATATATATATATATATATATATATATATATATATATATATATATATATATATATATATATTCGCCAATCTGAAACATAATAATAATTATGATTATATATACAACTGGAACTTGACTCAACATGACTTGTGCGCATCAAAGAGTGGCGCCACATCGCGGAGTATGGATAATCAATCGTACCGCCCTAGCGGCAAAGACGGAGTACATACTTTGGGATCGTAGATTGTTCGACCTAGCATTCTTTCACTATCACAACTTATTTCGTGAAGTAATATAATACATTTTCATTGTACAACTACACCATGTCATAGGCTACGGTGTATTTATTATGTAATTTAAAATAGTATAGATACAAAGCTTAAAGAAAGTAGCAATAACACAACATAATAATTAACCCTCCCCAAATAGTGTTCACGTGATTTTTATCGTGACCAGAGCAAGCGATTAGGCGGCAATTCTGAATTCTGTCAGACAGTCAGATCAGAATCACCGAGCATGGCGGAAGGTACGTATAACAACTTTAGACGTTTCCATGGCGGGCTTCTGTTGGTCAGTGGGTTTCCAACCTGGTGACCAGAAAAAGCTGTTCAAAACCAATTTATCGTCTCTCGCTCTCCGAGTCTGACTCTGTCGTACAGGATCAATCCATAATTCAAATATGATTTGTTACCTAAATTACCAATTTAATTACGTCACGATTTAATTAATTTAGGCGACCTGTCTGCAACCCCCCAAGGGATAACTATCCAGCCTAGCTGAAGTGACATTAATAAGCCAGTTCGGAGAACGGAGTTCCGATGTTGCAATGCATTGTGGGTAATGTCAGAGGTCAATCGACACAAATAAACCACACGTGCCTGTATAAGAGATACAAAACTGAAAAGTGCTGTGCTGTATGATGCCGATCTCGTATAAAGCATGTGACCCAAAAAGCACAGGACGTCGACAGCTGAATATTGTTTCGCCAGTTATACCCAGTGTAATTACGATTATGTTTTGACGAATAAAAACAGACAATTATGCATTAAAAAAATAAAAACCCTGTGCATACTAGTTAAACTATTGGCACATTGCACATTAGGACATAAAAGAATTAGATTACCACCAGTGATAGGCAAACAAGTTGGGCACCTTTAACGTACATCTGGCTCCATACTAATAACAACGGCCTATTTTATAATTGTCCATTTATCGCATGATAAAAATAAATAAAA
>OZ024864.1:37113479-37175979 GCA_964017155.1 Oasisia sp. SBJ-2009 | reverse complement strand
ATGTCTGTAACATGCGTCTCTAATGCATTGCATTGTCTGTAACATGCGTCTCTAATGCATTGCAGTGTCTGTAACATGCGTCTCTAATGCATTGCAGTGTCTGTAACATGCGTCTCTATTGCATTCCAGCGTCTGATGCACAGTGTGTCTGTTAATATAACATGTTGAAATATACTGTCACTTGTGTGTATGTAAGGTACCACAACGTATGCAATACATATCTGTAATGTATAGTGGCTGACAGTGATTACTGAGTTTATCTTGTAATGTGACATGTCATGTCTGTAACGACACGTGTTACAGACTGGGCAAGACGATCCAGGTGATTGCCTTCCTGTCAGGGATGTTTGACCTGTTACAGACTGGGCAAGACGATCCAGGTGATTGCCTTCCTGTCAGGGATGTTTGACCTGTTACAGACTGGGCAAGACGATCCAGGTGATTGCCTTCCTGTCAGGGATGTTTGACCTGTTACAGACTGGGCAAGACGATCCAGGTGATTGCCTTCCTGTCAGGGATGTTTGACCTGTTACAGACTGGGCAAGACGATCCAGGTGATTGCCTTCCTGTCAGGGATGTTTGACGCGGGGAAGATCAAGAATGTCATGATTGTCCTCCCGGTTGCGGTCATCATCAACTGGGAGCGAGAGTTCAAGAAGTGGTGGGTGGTCACTGTCAGTCCAGAGACACTTGCATAAACATAATACTACCACTCTCATCCACACTGGGAGTGTTCTCACAGTCTAGTATTTGTCTTTTTCTTTAAATGCTGATTCTGACATAAAATTAGTTTCTTGGCCTTTTTGATTTTACTGACAACCTGTGTTAGCAGAATGGTTTCCTTTTCGTCATGTGTCCTGTGTCATGTGATTTGTGGTCAAAGCTCAATGACAGATGTTGGTCATGTGACACGCTGGTCATGTAACGTCCAGGCGGCTGAAATACTGAAAAACTTAAGAACAAAAATCTAATTTTGTTTTCAGGTGAATGATTCTGTGTGTTTATTATACATGTGTTATGTGAACAACTAGCCAAATCTACAGATAACTTTCACAGCAGCTAGGAGACCTAAAGAATGTTAGAGAGATGCCCATACATACATTCACAGGACCATGATGTTAGACAGTGTCTGCTGACGGGGCCATGATGTTAGACAGTGTCTGCTGACAAGGCCATGATGTTAGACAGTTTCTGCTGACAGGGCCATGATGTTAGACAGTGTCTACTGACATGGCCATGATGTCAGACAGTGTCTGCTGACAGGGCCATGATGTCAGACAGTGTCTGCTGACAGGACCATGATGTTAGACAGTATCTGCTGACAGGGCCATGATGTTAGACAGTGTCTGCTGACAGGGCCATGATGTTAGACAGTGTCTGCTGACAGGGCCATGATGTTAGACAGTGTCTGCTGACAGGACCATGATGTTAGACAGTGTCTGCTGACAGGGCCATGATGTTAGACAGTGTCTGCTGACAGGGCCATGATGTTAGACAGTGTCTGCTAACAGGGCCATGATGTTAGACAGTGTCTGCTGACAGGGCCATGATGTTAGACAGTGTCTGCTGACAGGGCCGTGATGTTAGACAGTGTCTGCTGACAGGGCCCCAGGCGTTCAGCTTGAGCACTACCATGGTGGGTCAAAGTCGGAGCGAGCCCGACTACTGCGGAAGGTCCAGCGTCGTGGGGGCGTACTGCTCACAAGTTACGGCATGCTCGTGAACCACGCAAAGGAACTCGCCGAAGTAGATGGAAAGGAATTTGTCTGGGTGAGTAACATGGTGTAGGAACGAATCAATGTCTGTTTGCCATATCGCTGGATAAAACCTACTCTGCCCCATAATAACAAACAGTTGATGCTCTTTCAAATGACAATTCTACCAAAATACAAAAATATCATCTAAGAGTACACGACATAAAAAATCTTTACATTTGCTATTTCTCGGAAACTCCTGAGGATGCCTGAGTGGACTACGCAAGCATTGGGGTAACTTCACCCTATGCGTACCGAGAGAAGTCAGAGAAGAGAGATCCGCGTTTGAGGTAGCTTTGGTGGGAGGCGTAAGTTCGCAGTCGCTCATCTGTAGGTGTGTGACACTGGACTGTCACTGGGAGTGTAACAGCAACCATGTCATGACGGTTGAATCTGCTGGATTCAGGCAACCGTTTTGGATTGCTTAAAAGTCACATATGTCACACCGCATGAACGCATTAATAATATTGTTATGCATGTGCACATTAAAAATGTATGACATGCTTTATATGCTTTACCTGCGTGTGTATTCATTCAAAGTTTGTGACTTTGTCTTGTTGTGTCAGGACTATGTGATTCTGGACGAGGGTCACAAGATCAAGAACCCCAGCAACAAGTGTTCCAAGGGCGTCCAGGCCGTGTCCGCCAAGCAGAGACTCATCCTGTCAGGGACGCCCGTCATGAACAACCTCAAAGTACACGTCCAATCTCATGTAGCCATACGGTTGATTCTAGATGGTCAGATAATAGGTTCAGCTGTTTCTAGCAGGGTCTGCCTAATTCAAGGCCTTGAAACTCTTTAATTTTACAACATATTCTTGAAATGCCTTTAATTTTACTGGGGTCAGTTAAAATTATTATTGGCCCGTCGGTCATGATGAATATCAAGCAAAAAGGCGTAGCCAGGCAAGTCTTAGCGCTATATCATTATCAGCATTGGGAAAGCCAAAGTATAAAATAATTCCTGTGCTCCATGGATTGTGAACTGTAACAGAGGAGGGTAGACGTTGATTAAAACTACATCTGCTGGTGAGACAGTCTTGAATTTCTTTTTCAAATAGCCTAGACTAATGTGTAAAATCTTCAGAAGTGTATGGACCATGTTCTAGAATGAATTGTCACCATAAAGAGCTGTTGTCACTGAGCATCATTAGAACATTCTGTTTGTCTTACAGGAGATGTGGGCTCTCTTTGACTGGACTCATCAGGGCACATTGCTGGGGCGGGCGAAAACATTTGCCATGGAGTACGAAACGCCCATCACAAAGGTGGGTCACGGCTCAGAGTCACTCATGCTACGTTCGACAAGAAACTTATAACATGGGTTGTCCAATTCTGCAAGCAACATCGACCATATTGGATCTTTTTAACTTGAATAAAACATTCTCTGGAAAATTTATGTTTATAAAGTAGAAACTACCTTGGGACAGTAGAACCCCTCGTTTAAGACCACCCCCCAAAAAGGAAGTGGAGCGGTCTTAAAAGAGTTCTCTCGTGAGGGGTTTGTTTATTTTGATGTTTTGGATTAATTCATACATTTTCACATATAATAAGTAATGTCCATATAGCATATATGTCTGATAAAAAGCTAAGTAGTAAAATACACAAAATAAAAAGTAGAATAAAAAAATGAAAACACACATTAGCACACACAAAAATTTATTCTGTTTATTTTATGTGTGACATGTTTCAGTATAAGTTTAATTTGGAAACATTTAAAAAAAAATCTGAAAAAAAATATCCTTATTTTTAATCATTTAAAAATAATATCTGATAAAAAGTATTCTCATTTAACTTGTTGTTTCATATTCGGTCTGATGGGCTAAAAAGTGCTGCCACCTTATGGCGTCTGGATAATCGCACAGCGGTCGCAATTGTGTTGGTCTTTCCAGCGGTGCAAAATGATCTTTTACTTTCTGATCTAATCATGAAAATGACCTCCTACAGCCGCGAAACTTCCTCTCTAATAACTCATATTACATATACACATGCTAGGTCATAAAATAAAGTCATTTAAAATTCTGTGAAAATTATAATTCACAAATCAAAACCTAAAGTCGACATCGCTGGTCATAAAAAAGCAGGTGGTTGTTAATCAGGGTGGTCGTTTATGAGGAGTTCTACTGTAATCAGTTTCGACTCACATCGACGTTTCGACCGCCATCTGGAATGGAATGGTCACTGCTCACCAGGTGCCATGTGAGCAGACTGTCACACATGCGACTAAATAAGTAGCCCCCTTCATAGTTGGTACCACTATGGTCGCTTAGTGCATAATTGTTGGACCCAATCAGACGAGGGGAATAAATGGTTAGTGTCAATGTCATTATACATCAGGTTACCTTTTATACACAAGGGTTGGGTTGGTTGTGGTTTGGATTAGGGTCAATAGTAGAAAATAGTTAGCGGTAGACTTCCAGTGGTAGTGCAGTCCACTGGTCTCATCTGTAGGCATTTCAGTGTGTAACTGTTGTTTGTGAAGATGTCTTCAAGCCCCTGTGTAACTGTTGTTTGTGAAGATGTCTTCAAGCCCCTGTGTAACTGTTGTTTGTGAAGATGTCTTCAAGCCCCTGTGTAACTGTTGTTTGTGAAGATGTCTTCAAGCCTCTGTGTAACTGTTGTTTGCGAAGATGTCTTCAAGCCCCTGTGTAACTGTTGTTTGCGAAGATGTCTTCAAGCCTCTGTGTAACTGTTGTTTGCGAAGATGTCTTCAAGCCTCTGTGTAACTGTTGTTTGTGAAGATGTCTTCAAGCCCCTGTGTAACTGTTGTTTGCGAAGATGTCTTCAAGCCTCTGTGTAACTGTTGTTTGTGAAGATGTCTTCAAGCCCCTGTGTAACTGTTGTTTGCGAAGATGTCTTCAAGCCTCTGTGTAACTGTTGTTTGTGAAGATGTCTTCAAGCCTCTGTGTAACTGTTGTTTGTGAAGATGTCTTCAAGCCCCTGTGTAACTGTTGTTTGTGAAGATGTCTTCAAGCCTCTGTGTAACTGTTGTTTGTGAAGATGTCTTCAAGCCTCTGTGTAACTGTTGTTTGTGAAGATGTCTTCAAGCCTCTGTGTAACTGTTGTTTGTGAAGATGTCTTCAAGCCTCTGTGTAACTGTTGTTTGCGAAGATGTCTTCAAGCCTCTGTGTAACTGTTGTTTGTGAAGATGTCTTCAAGCCCCTGTGTAACTGTTGTTTGTGAAGATGTCTTCAAGCCTCTGTGTAACTGTTGTTTGTGAAGATGTCTTCAAGCCCCTGTGTAACTGTTGTTTGTGAAGATGTCTTCAAGCCTCTGTGTAACTGTTGTTTGTGAAGATGTCTTCAAGCCTCTGTGTAACTGTTGTTTGTGAAGATGTCTTCAAGCCCCTGTGTAACTGTTGTTTGTGAAGATGTCTTCAAGCCTCTGTGTAACTGTTGTTTGTGAAGATGTCTTCAAGCCCCTGTGTAACTGTTGTTTGTGAAGATGTCTTCAAGCCCCTGTGTAACTGTTGTTTGCGAAGATGTCTTCAAGCCCCTGTGTAACTGTTGTTTGTGAAGATGTCTTCAAGCCTCTGTGTAACTGTTGTTTGTGAAGATGTCTTCAAGCCCCTGTGTAACTGTTGTTTGTGAAGATGTCTTCAAGCCTCTGTGTAACTGTTGTTTGTGAAGATGTCTTCAAGCCTCTGTGTAACTGTTGTTTGTGAAGATGTCTTCAAGCCTCTGTGTAACTGTTGTTTGTGAAGATGTCTTCAAGCCCCTGTGTAACTGTTGTTTGCGAAGATGTCTTCAAGCCCCTGTGTAACTGTTGTTTGTGAAGATGTCTTCAAGCCCCTGTGTAACTGTTGTTTGTGAAGATGTCTTCAAGCCTCTGTGTAACTGTTGTTTGTGAAGATGTCTTCAAGCCTCTGTGTAACTGTTGTTTGTGAAGATGTCTTCAAGCCCCTGTGTAACTGTTGTTTGTGAAGATGTCTTCAAGCCTCTGTGTAACTGTTGTTTGTGAAGATGTCTTCAAGCCTCTGTGTAACTGTTGTTTGTGAAGATGTCTTCAAGCCTCTGTGTAACTGTTGTTTGTGAAGATGTCTTCAAGCCTCTGTGTAACTGTTGTTTGCGAAGATGTCTTCAAGCCTCTGTGTAACTGTTGTTTGTGAAGATGTCTTCAAGCCTCTGTGTAACTGTTGTTTGTGAAGATGTCTTCAAGCCTCTGTGTAACTGTTGTTTGCGAAGATGTCTTCAAGCCTCTGTGTAACTGTTGTTTGCGAAGGTGTCAACCTGGGTTCAAACCTCAATAATATGACAAGAAGATATTGTTATTTTTTGAAAGGTTGAGATAAGACCATGTGGCACAATACAATTTTCCTCAAGTTTGAATCTACAGAGATCGCAAATAAATGCATAAGATGCAATAAATGTGTCATGTAGCATGTCGCAAAAACATCTGGGATCAGCTGCGTTTGATAGTATTGTAAACATGTGTATTATTCTAACATCTCTGCAAGTTTACATGGAATCTCATTTCAGGCGAGGCAGAAAGACGCAACTGCTGGCGAGATGCGGCTCGGTCAGGAGATGGCAGAGTCACTTCAGAAGTTGATATCCCCGTACTTCTTGAGACGAACAAAAGCGGACATGGGGGACGGCCCAGAGTAAGGACCGTACCTTTTTACATATCAAACTTATTTATTATCAATAGTATTATAGTACTGATGATTGTTTTTTTCTTATTTTGCATATCTATTAATACTTAAAAAGTATAATATAAATTTAATTCTTAAAATATATATTATATAATACATGGAATCATTTTGTATAATTTTTAACATATGTTAAAGCATATCTTTACAATTGTATTAATAATATTTTATGACTTTACACTGACTTATTATAAATATTTAGAATTACAACTCTTGTTGGAAAAAGATATGGCACAGTCACCCAGGATTCTGGATGTTAAAATAAATGTTATTACATTTCTCATGTATGTCTGTACAGCATAAACAGCATTTATGGCGATTCCATGCTCTAATGACAATTTTATCTCTCCCCGTTTATAATTTCGCCAATGTTTTTTTTTTTGTGTGCCTGTGAGCTTGAATTTTCAAGAATTTTTGGACTGCTATGAATGTAATTAGTTTGACGTGTCCTGATACATACTAGTTATACAGTATTTACACTGTCTAAGACCATCCACTTGCCCTGTTGTGTTGTAAATACAGTGTAACAATGCCCATTCATAGAGTGTGACCTTGTCACATAGACAGACTCAAACTGTAAGCATTTGCATTTACACACCCTGATACATTTTTTAAACGAATGAATTACAATTGCCACTCTCGATTTCCTGTCAACTGGCTCCATATTGATGACATTTGCGCAAACAAAATCGTTTGTTTGACAAGCGAATATCACATGATTATATTTTAGATACATTTTAGTATTTTTACACCTAATACTTAATCTGACCCATGTTTTTTGTCGACAGTGTGCCAAAGTTCACAAGAAAAAATGACTTGGTGTGCTGGGTGTTTCTCTCTGACATTCAACAGAAGATCTACGAGGGTTTTCTAAACACCCCAGCTGTAAAAGAAGTACGTGTTTAGTAGAGAATATATATAACAAAGTACTCTTTCTCGCAGAGAACAATAAATAACTAGAATAAATTAAGTGACATTTGTGTTAATGCCAGCAGTATAAATATGTTTAAAAATAAAATTGCAAGTTATCTGGCAAGGGCGTAAGTTGATCATTAATTATTTTTAGAAATTATTTTAATACTGAATCATAATTGTTTATTCATATATTTATTTTTATTAATTTATTATTATAACAAATGCATTGTTATTATGGTAATATTTACTTAGTATCTTGCAATTTGATAATAAAAAATATTTTACATTTTCTGTATGGTACTATTTTATGTGCAATTTCATAAGAAATAATAGTACTTTTAGTTAGGTTCTTGGTAAGCCAAAGACTTCCTTGCCCACATGCCATGTGTAGCTTAGATGGCTCTAGACTGCAATCTTGTTAAATCTCGCCTACTGAAGACTGAGAGGAGATATGATAGAATTTTACAATATAATGGGCAATATTTACGATCCTTTTTACTAAACCTTTAGAAAAAAAACTTTAAAAATCTATGAATAGAGACCACACTCTCAAACTGTTTACCCAAAGACGAAAGCTAAGCCCAAGAACAAAAATCATTCCCACTTATAGAGTGGTAGAATATGAAGATTTGATCATTGGCGAATAAAATATATCCTGTGATTAGAATGATCATAAGATAACATTACCTCGGCTACCACAGTCAAGTTTTACTTTATTTTGAGGGGCAACTAAAGCAACATGTCATAGCCAGTATTGTGTAAAAAACTAACCAACAAACACTGCCTACAGCATGCGGAAGGCAGTCTCTTCTGTAGTTCCTCACCACCTGTCATCTACACAATGATAATACATAATATAACATGGAACCTTCTCTTGTGCCTATTTCCAAGCTCAACACAACAGAGTTGGCTAACTTCAAAATCGATAAGCAGTATAAAAATAAACAGAGAACTGTTTTTTATAATGCAGATAATGGTTCTAGAAAGTAAAGGTGAACTGGCAGTCAAAACTATTTATATATTTTTCAAGATTCAAAGGGCTTTATTTTCTGTTTTACACATCACATTAAAAACAATTTTTTTTTAGTTACATTAAAATGCCGGTAATAAGTAAATAAGTATAATAAATAAATAAGCAGTTAATATACCTTAAAAGGTTTCTTGATAAGATACACTATAATATCAATAATGTGTAATAAAAATTGGTAAATAAATAAGATTAAATAAACCAGTATAAGTAAATGGAATACAAAAATTACTCGTAACATCACACAGTTCTTCCTGTGCGAACTGTATTGTATATGGTACATTTTAATTTAGTATTCAGAATTAACATGGCATTGTATAGACAATTCTATGAAAAGGTTCTTTCTGGCTGATGGCATCTTCAGACGTCTCCCTCATAGACTCTTGTCATCGTTGCAGTTGTTGAACTCCACCAAGTCCCCCCTTGTGGCGCTGACAGTGCTCAAGAAGATCTGTGACCACCCACGACTACTAAACAACGGCCAGTGTATCCAGCTGGGTCTCCCCGTCGACAAAGAGTACTGTTCTTTACTCATCTTTATCTGTTTCTCTTTATTTTGTTGTTTTTAATTATAAGATATTGACAAAGATTAATGCCCTGTCACTAGTTATTTATTTCGTCTTGGTTTTGCTGTTTCTGCTGTAAGACGATCCATCATTAGTACTATGATAAGTATTAGTATAATAATGATTTGTACAGTGCCTACATCCACTTTAAATTAAAAAAATTGTGTACTGTAAGTTACACTACAAATTGAATTCACCTGTGAATCTTGTAGGTTGATTGAACTCACCTGTGAATGTTTTAGATTCATTGAACTCACCTGTGAATCTTGTAGGTTGATTGAACTCACCTGTGAATGTTTTAGATTCATTGAACTCACCTGTGAATGTTTTAGATTCATTGAACTCACCTGTGAATCTTGTAGGTTGATTGAACTCACCTGTGAATGTTTTAGATTCATTGAACTCACCTGTGAATCTTGTAGGTTGATTGAACTCACCTGTGAATGTTTTAGATTCATTGAACTCAACTGTGAATCTTGTAGGTTGATTGAACTCACCTGTGAATGTTTTAGATTCATTGAACTCACCTGTGAATCTTGTAGGTTGATTGAACTCACCTGTGAATGTTTTAGATTCATTGAACTCACCTGTGAATCTTGTAGGTTGATTGAACTCACCTGTGAATGTTTTAGATTCATTGAACTCACCTGTGAATGTTTTAGATTCATTGAACTCACCTGTGACTCTTGCAGGGTGATGACAGGAGGGCGTCTGACCCCTGACCTGGCCAGTGAGTGTGCGGCTGTCCACATTGACAACATCAAGACGCAGGACCTCGTCACGGAGTCGGGCAAACTCGTCTTTCTCATCAAGCTTGTTGACAGGTTGAAGACTGAAGGACACCGATGTCTCATCTTCTCACAGTCTCTCAAAGTTCTCGATATCATCACCAAGATCCTCGATGAAAGGGTGGGTCCAAGCTATTGCTCACTTATGATGATCGTAATATTTTATTGAACATTAACCCATTTTATCCGGAATACGATTCTAGTCGTAGTTACCCTTTTTATCCGGAATACGATTCTGGTCGTAGTTTGCACTTGGCACGGCTTCCCCGCACTCTGACGTTTTGGAATCCCATTGGCTGGTTAACACCGAATGACGTCAGTATATCGGGATCACTAGGAAACCCATATTTTTCAACCAATCAGTGCCGTTCTTTGGGTATTTGCCGTACAAAGTCGGCACCCCCAAGCCAAAGTGAAATCAAAGATGGCGTCGAGTCGCAAAGATCGTTAAATGTTGACGTATTTCGAAGGATAACTCCATTAATTTACTTCATACTGTTGATGACAAGAAGGCAGACAAGTGGACAGCCGATATAAGATGGACGGTTATGGTATTTGATGCGATATTTGTCCGTGAAGACATACTTTGAAGTCATCGAAGTGGGGTCGACCGACAACGGCATCCATTTTCGCCCACCGCGCACCACGCCGTTTTTTTTGGCGCCAAACAAAGTTAAGATTATTTCCAACGATGGTAACTACTTCATCAATAAAGTGACGTTGAAATGTTGACCAACGTTGTTACTTTAGAGTACTTATTTATTAGTTATAAGAAATAAGCCACAAAATTATACATTGTTGACAGAAAATATTTCACAAATTTGCATAATTCCGCTCAGCGGCGCCACACGTTGGCGATTCAATCGACTGACATGGGGGTTATTACAAACAATTTTACATTATGAGATTATTATCCAAGATATGTGGACAAGTTGTATACCTTTGTTTTCAGCAGAGAGTAATGCATAATATAAAGTCAACTTGCTCTTTGACATGTTGTCTCCTTCTTGGCAAAAATGTCAGGTGAAAAGTAATGTGACAAACCTCAACATAGGTTTGAATTTATTGGGCATGTTTTGTCATATGCCACATAAAATATATATGATAAAACTATGAGTTAGTCAATGCGACTTGATAGTTTATTTTATCTACTTTCTAAAGGTATATCACATTTAAAAATTGATTGAGAAATAATAAAGCTATGTCCATTTTAAATGAAGGCCTGTCATTTTTTAATGCTGACAGATTGATTTGAGGAAATGATCAGGAACTGGCTGCAACTCGTCTGCACTAGCTTCAGGATAAAATGGGTTAAAGGATTGTCGTTTACAGAGACAAAAAATATTAATAATTTCACCCAGTCGCTTAAGTTTACAGAGATATATTAATAATTTCATGGGCAAATGTTTCGTATTTCGTCGTCATCACATACGTTGGGTAAGTTTTCACAGTGGCGCCATCCAGTGAATGAATCAAGAGTTTAATGTCAGGGCTGTGTGCTATTAACAAAATTCCATAATCATTACGAAAAACTAGCCTCAGATTACGATGTTTGTTACAAAACAAATAACTTGTTTGCAGAATGTGAACTTACACTACAGAATAGATTATGTTATTTTTATTAAATTTTATTTTATTCTTTTAAAATGTTAAACTCTTTGTAATATACGTAATTTTAAAGTAATTCTGTTAACTTAGTTATTTCATACAATTATGTGGCTACATTTCATTATAAATATGTTTTATTAATAACATAACTGAGAATATAAAAAAACTTCGCATACGCATTTTCTAGTTTGAGCTCCATCTATACTATCCGTATTAGGGATGGTCATGAATATTTTATTTTGATAAATTCACTGTGTTTATTAAAGTCAATTATCATTGTATGGTTCAGTTCATCTGCATGAATATTCATTATAATTGGGCTGCATTATTTATCATGCAGGTGGCCTCAGCTCATGACTCTATATAAACACAGTTATGTATTGGTTGTTATGCAGACGACACCCAAGTTATGTACTGATTTGCAAGACGGTAGCAGATAAAGTACTCATGCAAAATTATCATGTTTTCATTGAGTACACCTCGAATGCATATAAGCTTAAAATGAATCCCTTTAAATCACTCTGACTCTAGTAACCGTTCTGTTGCCAGGGTCATTCAATCACCCCTTTAAATCACTCTCACTCTAGTAACCGTTCTGTTGCCAGGGTCATACAATCATCCCTTTAAATCACTCTCACCCTAGTAACCGTTCTGTTGTCAGGGTCATACAATCATCCCTTTAAATCACTCTCACCCTAGTAACCGTTCTGTTGCCAGGGTCATACAATTATCCCTTTAAATCACTCTCACTCTAGTAACCGTTCTGTTGCCAGGATCATACAATCATCCCTTTAACTCACTCTCACTCTAGTAACCGTTCTGTTGTCAGGGTCATACAATCATCCCTTTAAATCACTCTCACCCTAGTAACCGTTCTGTTGCCAGGGTCATACAATTATCCCTTAAAACACTCACTCTAGTAACCGTTCTGTTGCCAGGATCATACAATCATCCCTTTAACTCACTCTCACTCTAGTATAGGCTTGGGCAAGGATTTTTCACTCAAATTAACCATATTGCTGCATGACTTACACATAGAAATATTAACCGTTGTGGAATACAATTTATATGCATAAAAACGTCATTATGTTATCTCTTTGTACACCAAATTTCGTTCTTGTTCCTCAAATATAACGCGTTCAGTAGCATTTTAAAACGACCCCCTACTCAACAAAAATCGACCTGTTGCGACACGCCGCCTGTGCTAAGATGCTATGCTTGTTACGCTAGCGCGAGCGCCTCATCGCGTTTACCACCAGGCTGACAATTTAAGCGTAAAATAGGCTTTCTTCTCAAACGTTGCGCCGCGTCAATTTTTGACCAATTCAATCAGAATAAAGCTTATTTTGAAGAAATATTATTGCTCTATCGATTGGTGATACACACTACGCTGAACTAATAAGAAATCGTCCGCTAAAATGCAATTAAACATGACAACTTATGTCATGGTCGTATTTCGTGAGCAACGTCGCCGTTCCGCATCAGATCGCGTAGTGTGTGGTACCATTCGATCCGGCGTGAAATTTGCTATCCAGTACATATCATTTTATGAATATAGCATTTTATTTGTGGGGGCGCACGCCTTTGAAAGCTGGTGGTACTTTTTCCCCGAGTCGCGACCCTTCGAGTCTTCGGCAGATCGCCGCACGCGTTAGTTGTAAGTAAGTCGCTAATGTCGTATTCCACTCGTATGTTAGCAATGTCTAAACATCACGGCACATAACGGCTACCAATTGTCTCATGGTCAACGTATTGCATTTTAGTGATAATTTATAGCGAATAATTCGTCTATTTGCCTGTTGCTAAATCTATGGGTTTGCCCTTGCAACGAAATAGGCTGACCTAGATATCAACATCACGGTGGGCGCCAGGACTAGTCGATCTTTGTTGTGAGGGGTGTCAAGGATGCTGTCGAAGCTCGCCGTTTACTTGAGAAACGATCTTTAATTATGAACATATTTTTCACGTCGTGTTGTTTTACTCGTATTATAGATGACAACTATTACAACTGTATTGTCCACACAACAGTAATTGATACGAAATTCGGCATAATGCGCCGCTATTTCAGCTAGACCAACGACAAACATACGCCGCTGCAATGTCTGCGCCGTTGCGATAAAGCCGACTTTCTACTTGTATTCGCGCAACACGTGGATTATTACATTTACAATGCCTTTGAAATAGTATACAATTTTATTTTTAAAAAGCAAGAAATAACAATTCTTGGAGACGAATTGATCGACCTAGTGTCGTAATTCCATAACATTATAGTTTATATATCTTTTTGTGTTTATATTTTAATTACGTATGTTGTCAAATCATTTTGAAATACATTCACCCACATGATGGAATGTATTTCGGAATTTATCAATATTACATATAACAATATTTGTTATTAAACTGATTAGTAGTTCAATTTAACACCAATTATTTTATAAATATATGTTATTATAATCTTATAATAATATATATATACTTAATGGTTTCTAAATTATAGATTAGTTAATTATGTCAAAATTGTACACAAAATTGAGAATTTTTTAGAAGAACTCTTATTTCACGTAAACAACACAATTATATGATTTATGTGAAAATCATGCAGTAGATATACATAACAACAATACCTGTGCTAAATTAAAAGTTTGTAACTTTAATATATGTTTGACTAGAGCATGGTCAAAATATACCTAATTTTCACTGTCATGGCGGCCATATTGGATACCTAATTTGCATAATTTATGCAAAAAATGAGAAATAGCTCAATTCTACTGAAAACTAGTTACATGCCAAATTTGGTTGATCTGTGTTGAAAAGTAAAGATTTTTGTTTGAATCTATACTACCTACCTTGAAGTTTTGACATTTTTCCCCGAGGTAATCGGGGAAAAAAGTAAAACGTCATATAAAACCCAAACGACATGACATGGCTGAATGAAACTTGTTTTACTATCCGAATATAATATGTATCTTTCACAAATTCATATTTGTATCGCCTTTAGTGACTTTTTTCAATTTTGTGCTTGTCTCTTGCCAAGTGTCAATTTGCTAAAATAACATATTCCCACATTTTCAATATCGCATATCTCTGGAAATATTAGTCATACCACTCTAATAATTTATGTACATGTTGACCATGTTGTTGTCCTTGGATGCATGTAATATTGAGTTATTCTAGTAATAAGTTAAAAAGTTGTGTTAAGTCAAAAATGACATTTTATAATAAATTCCTTGCCCAGGCCTATCTAGTAACCGTTCTGTTGCCAGGGTCATACAATCACCCCTTTAAATCACTCTCACTCTAGTAACTGTTCTGTTGCCAGGATCATTCAATCATCCCTTTAAATCACTCACTCTAGTAACCGTTCTGTTGCCAGGGTCATTCAATCACCCCTTTAAATCACTCTCACTCTAGTAACCGTTCTGTTGCCAGGGTCATACAATCATCCCTTTAACTCACTCTAGTAACCGTTCTGTTGCCAGGGTCATACAATCATCCCTTTAACTAACTCTAGTAACCGTTCTGTTGCCAGGGTCATACAATCACCCCTTTAAATCACTCTGACTCTAGTAACCGTTTTGTTGCCAGGGTCATACAATCATCCCTTTAACTCACTCTAGTAACCGTTCTGTTGCCAGGGTCATACAATCATCCCTTTAAATCACTCTGACTCTAGTAACCGTTCTGTTGCCAGTGTCATACAATCACCCCTTTAAATCACTCTCACCCTAGTAACCGTTCTGTTGCCAGGGTCATACAATCACCCCTTTAAATCACTCTGACTCTAGTAACCGTTCTGTTGCCAGGGTCATACAATCACCCCTTTAAATCACTCACTCTAGTAACCGTTCTGTTGCCAGGGTCATACAATCACCCCTTTAAATCACTCTGACTCTAGTAACCGTTCTGTTGCCAGGGTCATACAATCACCCCTTTAAATCACTCTGACTCTAGTAACCGTTCTGTTGCCAGGGTCATACAATCACCCCTTTAAATCACTCTGACTCTAGTAACCGTTCTGTTGCCAGGGTCATACAATCACCCCTTTAAATTACTCTGACTCTAGTAACCGTTCTGTTGCCAGGGTCATACAATCACCCCTTTAAATCACTCTCACTCTAGTAACCGTTCTGTTGCCAGGGTCATACAATCACCCCTTTAAATCACTCTCACTCTAGTAACCGTTCTGTTGCTAGGGTCATACAATCACCCCTTTAAATCACTCTCACTCTAGTAACCGTTCTGTTGCTAGGGTCATTCAATCATCCGACTCGACGGTTCAATCCGCCAGTTGGCCGAGCGGGAAAGGATCATTGAGAAGTTCACAAACGACACGTCTATTAACGTGTTCCTGCTCACAACACAGGTGTGTAGATGTGACAACACAGGTGTGTAGATGTGTCAACACATGTGTGTAGATGCGTCATCAAGCGACCTACAAATGGGACCTTTTGAATCTGTCGATTACACAGATCATAGATCAATTTACTAAAAGCAATACCTGGTAGTCAGTGTCTATGACCGTTTTGCACTCTAAATTGCAGCGTATTGTACGACTACAACATTTTAAGTTGTAGTCTCCAGTTCGTCTTTTTTTTTAACTCCAACGGCCTGTCAACAACCCTAATGTGTTTTTTAATGATCATTTGATACCTGTTCAATAGTTTGTCTTGGTATTTTACAATTGCCTATTTAAAAATAACTCAAACCAGCAGACATGGAATTTTCTAAACGATTTGGAATTGTCTGTAAAGCAAGCTGTCTGTTTTGGTGTGGATTGATTTTAATGGAACGTTGTAGTTGCTCAAGTACATGTAGCCTGAGAGTAATGGCTGTGTACCTGTTGATTGCAAGGTGTGTGTTTCTTTCAGGTGGGAGGTGTTGGCCTCACCATCACAGCAGCCAACAGGGTCATTATCTGTAAGTACACAATGTGGGAAACCTTTCATTGCCATTTCACAATTGTCAGTTCCGTTCGCATTTACTTTGTTGCATGTGTGGTGATTGCTATTTTTCTGAGGCCTGGAGACGTTGTAATTTAATGATGTTTATTAAATTTATATTTTGTCAGTTTCATTCACTCAGCATTACTCCAGTTCACCAAAATGTGTAAATGACTGCCTGGCTGTAGCCAGTGGTGGACCCACCATGGCAGACTCCATTATGTTTATTCCCTGTCATCTTCTGCAATTTTCTTTTATAATATTACCTGTTCTTACTAGATAAACTTTCTCATTACCCAGCTTATAAAAACTGCTCGTTTGTACTGTAAATGTACCTATGAATCAGGCTTTGTCTTGGCAAAACAATGGCGGTTCAGTGTCGTCTTGACTATGTACCACGAGAGCTGTTCTGTGCCAGGGGTGGTTTCACAATGACAACCAGTCTGGTCTGAGTGACGGTTGATCTCCTCTCCAATGTCTCGTTGTAAAATTGATTTATATCTTAGTCTTATTGTACATATGCAGGGTCAGTTTTAGGCCTTGAAATTATTGAAAAGCCTTGAATTTTATTGGACCAAATTCAACCCCTTGAAAACCTTGTATTTTCTAACGTAGCCTTGAGAAGCCTTGAATTTTACTGTTGTCAATCAAAATTATTATTACCCCAACTGTCAGGATGAGTAAGTGGTGGTTAAAAGTGGATTAATATTAAATCTGTTGTTAAAATAATCTTGCATATATTTTTCAAATTGCATTTAAAAGTCTTCAATCGCGTTGAATTTCAAATGTCCAGAAGTGAATAGACCCTGACGTATGTTTTTGGTCAGATAAACACATCTTTCTTCCTCTCAGATGTTCCAAGCTTATTGTTTACCCTGCTTGGCATGTCACAATGACTGGTTATTTGTATAATTTGAGTTGGTGTGATGTGCGATCGTTTCAACAGAACTGGGCAGTGAATACAGTCATGTGCTGCTGATAACGTCAATAATAACAACCAAAATAACGTTTTACCAATTTTGCGAAGAGTTTTATTTTATTTTCGCCAAATAGCAAACTGTTTTGCCTATGGCGCAATTGGCGATTGACACTGCTAGCCTCGTCTCTCTCTGTCAGATGATCCGAGCTGGAACCCCGCGACGGACGCGCAGGCCGTGGACCGCGCCTTCCGCATTGGGCAGGAGAAGGACGTGGTGGTGTACCGACTCATCACCTGCGGCAGTGTCGAGGAGAAGATCTACCGCAGGCAGATCTTCAAGAGCTCCATCACCAAGCAGGCGACGGGGGAGTCAGAGAATCCATTCCGGTGAGTGAGTCAGTCAGTCAGTCAGTCAGTCAGTCAGCAAGTCAGTCAGTCAGTCACAGAGTCACCGTGTCAGTCAATGAGTCAGTCAGTGAATCAGTCAGTCAGTTAGCGAGTCAGTCAGTGAATCAGTCAGTCATTGAATTACCCCTGGGGAGGGAGGGACCGACAGTCGGACGGCTGGACGGATAGACGGACACACTTTCGGACGGACAGATGGACAGAGGGAGGCAGGGATGGACAAAAGTTGCTTAGCAGGGTCGTTGATGGCATATTCGTTGGCAGTCTTACCATAAGTAATACTAACCCCCTAACCTTAACCACAGCTACCTAATCACAGCTACAACCCAACCTAATTATTACCACATTAACTAACTTCAACCATAACTAATTATGGTAACAACTATCTTTTGCTGAAGTAGTCATAAGAATAATCTTGACTAACCTTAACCCTAATTCATAATACCAATGTACACATCAACCATTCATCACAGTTGATTTGTTGGTCTCAACGAATACCTATATAAGTAGATGTCAGTCACTTCTTATCATCCAGGGCATCATTTCACAGTGGGTCTCTCACGCAGTCTATTGACTGTAACCTTTGACTGTGCAGACACGTGTTCTGGACTTGATGTTGCTGCTAAATATCACTACCAACACACCGTGATAATATCGTGATTAAACCATGTTTTCCTATTTATAATGTATTAATTGTTTAAATAAAAAGTAGTGCCAAGGTTCATTATTATATACCACAGTATCCAGTCCATAAAACTGGCCAAAGCATTTTATATGCTTTTCTCAGAACTGTTCAATCGAACACCATCATTAGTTTACGTGGAAGAATTTTGTCCCGCTGCAATTAATGTGTGGAAGTAGATGTTTGGTCACCCGGTAGAAAATACGACAGAGGAAACAATTTGTCATTCATGTATTTTATTACAGATCGTAACAACAATATGTTGTAAATCACATTTGTACATACAACTCATCTCAGTTGATACCAGAAATATGTTGACAATACATTAAACATTCTTATGGCACATGCTCTTCCTAACAATGGGAGCAATTACAACTCCTTAATCACACAATTGCTATTATGACAGAACCAGTTTTTATGTGCACTTTCCCCAGAGAGCACAGCTGGGGAAACACAACTAGCAAGACAGGAAGAGAAGAAATTGGTAGTACATAGTCATTGTCCCGGAAAAATGCATAGCATTTCCGAAGTTATATTAATTATATACACGCAGGTGTGTCTCTTAATTAAAGGTCAGCAATCAGCGGCACAAACACATTTGTAAGGAACATGTCTATGTGTCTAATTACATTCCAAGCCGTGTTAATTAAGTCACAGGACCCATATGTAAGTGACCGAATGAGGGAGTGCTATATTAATTACTGCAACATTAATTAACCTAACTGATTACATTAATAAAAATTTTGTTTAACGTAACTGGTGATGATATCAATCCTGACTAACCTTAATCCTAATTCATAAATTCTGTTTACGCATTGATCATTAACCGCCGTCGTCTGACTGGTTCTGGCGGATACGCACACATCTCACTACACACGATCCACAGGATCCTTTCACAGTGTCAAGAGTTTACTCTCTAGCTTCTCACTATGCTAGACAAACACACGTGATCCGATCTGGATGTTGATGCAGAATATCACAACCAACACTGTGATTAAAGCAGCTTTGTCAGTTCCTATTTAAATTGTTTGAACAGAAGAAATATATGTATGATACAAGTTCAATGATCGGCAGTATGAACACAGAATTATTATATTTGTCGGTTGGATCTCGTTAACCACGAATGGTCACTCGATGTCCGAATACTGCGTTTACCAAGATCGGACCGGAATATTCGCGGTCGTGCAAACCAACTGGAGTAGCGTTTTTCTTTATGTGTGCGGACGATGGCGAACGTGTCTTTGGTTGTGGTTTTTTGTTGTCGTCTGTGAATTACGCGGAATAGCGTCTTCAGGATGTCGATGGTTGCGTCAAGCTGCAAGCTAGGTCTGCAGAAGATCTTATCAAAGGACATGCCTGTGCAGCGTTTGTCTCTGGCCGTGTCTCTGGTGTGATCAGACGTAGCGATGTCTCCGTTCGTCTCGCTCGGTGTCAGCAAAGGATAGCCAGTGGCCTTGCTGTTTGTCAAAATCTGAAGTGCGGAAATTATCGCCAGCATCTTCACTGCTTCCCACAATTCTGCCATTTCTGCTGCAACAAAAACGACCCTGCATAAGTAAACACATACGTAGAGAGTATCTGGTTGGCAAACACAAACGAGAAAGCGTATTTATCAACAACAGCAACAAAAAACTTATTAACTCTGCCATTTCTGCTGCAACAAAAACGACCTTGCGTAAAAAAGAAGATCAACTTACCTTCGGATAGAGGCAAATATGCAGTTTTGTTTTGAGAGAACTAAGCTGCACGTGGCCGTGCTACTTCAATCAACTGAAGAACAGATTGAAATTTGGAGACAATGGTCCCGCCTTATATAGTGGTGTCACCTCACAGGGGGGACCTCCACGGAGACATGTGGGTCGCACTGACATTTACCTGTCGTGTAATTAATTAACATTTACCTGTCATGTAATTAATTAACATTTGTGTTATCAATACCGCACATTGGTGAATGTGGGTGCGTAAGGACTTGTATACCGCAGACCTTGCTCGTTCAGATATCCCACAGTGAATGCAATTAGATGCAGAATGTAATTCAAGAGATCCACTCAGTTGAACCGGTCCTTTAATTGTAAATGATTGTCTTCATTAACTCATTAGTGTCAGTTATGATTAGTAATTAAATCAGGCTGTGGCTAGTTGCTGTTTCTCTGTACTTGTCCTGGGGTCAGTCACATAGTTTGAATTGTCTTCATTCATGTTTCTGTGATAACGTGCTACTCCGTTCACACATTAAGACACATCATAGGTAAAGCAAGGGTCGGAATGATACACCAATGTATCATGATACATATCGTATGATACACAGTATATGCTGCAATAAATGATAGCTGTAGGCAAAACAGTATTCATGCCATCTTTGTGAAACAAGAAACATCCAGCACAAACCACAGCTGGGTGTATCAAACCACAGCTGAGTGTATCAAACCACAGCAGAGTGTATCAAACCACAGCTGGGTGTATCAAACCACAGCTGAGTGTATCAAACCACAGCAGAGTGTATCAAACCACAGCTGGGTGTATCAAACCACAGCTGAGTGTATCAAACCACAGCAGAGTGTATCAAACCACAGCTGGGTGTATCAAACCACAGCAGAGTGTATCAGTGAGATATCAAGTTAAAGTTTGTAAAATGTAGTAGGATTAGAGCTTCAGCATTTATTTTAGTAGACAGCAGGACTAGTGAAGACAAAAGTTTACTAACCAAACAGGTTAGTAGTCCTGCAAATATAAAAACAAATAATTAAGACCACGGAACTAGTTGGCTGGCAGGTTTACTGGTCGGCCTTATCTTTACTAGTGTATGGACTAATGGTGTGTATTATCCAAATATAATCTGTGTAAAATATTTACACATTATTGCATGCATGAAATTTGGACTTCACAGTTATGAATGACGTAGTTTGCATGCCAAACAACCCTGGCTCGCCTGCATGGGATCAACCAGACTCATTCATCGTACAATCAGCCAATCCAATCTCGGTCATCTGACTATGTTTTTGTAACATTTTGTCTATTTTCCTATGTCACTACTTCTACCGTGTTGACCAAACAGTGTGTTGTTTCATTTGGTCAGATACTTCTCGAAGCAAGAGCTCTTTGAGTTGTTTGTTCTCGACAACCCTAAGATGTCCGTCACCCAACTGCAGCTACAGGAACTACACGGCGGCCAGGAGACGACCGACTCGTCACTTGATGCACACATCGCCTTCCTACACACGCTAGGTATACTTGATATAATAATATTAATAATAATATTTTGTTCCCCTCACCGGTACTGTACTAAGTAAAGGTAATGGGAGCCTGCTGTGCTTTGCTCGGTTTATGGAGCGAGAGATAGCAAGAAAAAGAGAAACAAATGTGGTTAGTAAATGGCAAGCCTTTTAATTACACAATTAAAGAGAATTCATATAGTATACAAAACTATGAGCATTGCCATTGGCCTAGATAAATAAAGCAAATCTCCTTAAAAGCATATAGATGTCATGTTTGTCAATGGGGATTTATTATTTATAAAGCGCAATATTCATATATGCTCAAAGCGCTGTACAATAAAATATAAAACTATTTATTATGTGTTAAAACTAATATTAATAATAATAAATACAACTGTAAAATTAACTTTCAGAAAAAAAATGTTGAAACGTTAAATTATTCATATTAAAACTGTTAATTAAACATTATATAGAATTAACAACGATGAATAAAATCAATAAAACTAATTAATACTCTATTTACATGCAAAACACATAGTAAACAATGGCATATATAAATGTCATTACATATGTGTAAAAATAAGATAAGATGAAATATTTGAAATAAATTTTCTAAAATGTCATTATATTTTAATATGTCAGCAGTAATTATATGCTTTGAAAATGTGCGTTTTTAATGCCTTTCTGAATGGGATATATTGTTTATGGCTCTACGATTTGGTAATTTTGTAAGACATTTTTTTTGTAAAAAAAAAAATTCACTTACTTTCTTTTGTAACGTACAATGTTTCGACCCATAAGCTATGGGTGTTGGTCACATGCTGATGTCACATGTGTTCACTCAGGTCTCAGCAGGATCATTTGGTTTGATTTGATTTCAGTTTTCTCCCCAGCTTGATCACAGTGTGTAATGATGGCCAAACATCAACAAATGGCACATTTTAACTGACTGCTTATATTTAATGAGAAATAGAACAAAGCATTCGTTCAAAAGAATACGGGCCACATAGGGTGGATTTTGTGTAAAATATGTAGTGTTGGTATGTACTTTTATTATAAATTGTTACAGTTGTAACATAAGACATATTTTAAACAAAACGCAGCAGATATTTTTACATAGGTATATTTGGCCTTGTAGTTAGTGAACCTCATACGAACTAGGTCACAGCTGTGTTAACCAACAAGAAATGTCCTATGATTTTGTATCCTTTTTACTGTAAAATTGTAATACAGGTTTATTTTATGTAGAATTCAGGCCCAATGGTTTGCCAATATAACAGAACGAATGATATACAGTATTGGTGCAAACTAGACTGCCTTTTCAGCTTAAAATGTGCAAGGATGCAATATTGTTATAGATTATGTGAAATAATGGAATTAACATACGGAGTAATCAGTAGCTATATAAAAATGTAGTCATAACAACAACATTTAGTTGAGTCGGAATTCTACATTAAAAGTAAAACATGCGGATTTGGACAAAGAAAATGGCATGTGTAAATATAGTCGGCCCTGTAGAGATAGAACCAGACGTTGGTTGACTCTAACAGACCTTGTGTTGTTTCAGAAATGTTTGGCATCAGTCACCACAACGAGATGTTTACGACGGATGCGGTCCCTCCCTCAGCTGATGACAACAGTGCCACCAAGGGGGGAGACTACATCACTGGCAGGGTACAACCCTAACCCTTCTGCTCCAGCTCTACCAACCTTTTGTGCGTGCGTGCGTGCGTGCGTGCGTGCGTGCGTGCGTGCGTGCGTGCGTGCGTGCGTGCGCGTGTATGTTTATGGGAAATGGGTGTAGTTAGTTCAAGTATCCTCTATTTAGGGTTTTTGGAACATGAACAATGACCCTAATACACTGGCAGTGGAGTATAGGTGGCGTATGTGTGAGTCTGTGTGTTTGAATATTACATGTAGACATTCCTGGACATGTGCTGGTGATATGTGACATTGACTGTACACATTTTATGAAACTGATTTTTAAACTAATTGTTATGCTGTATTACAACAGTTGTTGTGTAATACATATACATTTTTAGAAAGGTATCTATAACGAATATCCATTACTTTGATAACGTTAAGGTTTTTATTTATTATATAATGAATGGAATTATATTAATTTATATTAATGTTTTCTTTTTTAATATGACATTATTATTATTGTTTAAGAATACTTTTTTGTATTTCTTTAATGAACAAAATACTGTGAAAGCACCATGAGCGTCACCAATTGGCAGATACCAGAGATATATAAAATTTCATTATTATTTGTGTGTGTGTGAGTGCGTGTGTGTGTATGTGTCAGGTACACAGTAAGTGATAGCTATGCTTAGTTTACAACTTGTATAAAATTTACTATCGGTAACATTTGACTGATTTGTAGATCTGCATTTCAATTAATTTAAATTAGGACATTCCAGTGACTGGTATATTTGTCAGTGACGTTTGACAACATATCAAACAGAGGCCCACTCACAGTAACAGCTGGTCAAACACAGGGGATTACAACCGGAAAGGTTCATGGAAATAATAACAACAAAATACTTCTTACCTGCCAATATCTTTATTAATATGCCGTCTTTTATGTTAATCAATTAAAGGAATACCACTCAAAGGTATACCACTACTACGTTATATGTTGAAATGTGGTTCTAGCAACCTGAGGTTCAGGAGACTTAAGAGCTCAAGTCACAGTCCACATTTCCTTCGTTGAATTATTACAATATGCCAAAAAGCCTCATGTATAGTTAATTTACCGGTACATATAAAATTTAGTAAAGGTTTTAATTTTATATTAATTTATATAATTTACGAACAAAGGTTTAGTACTATTCTTCTTTAAAACAGTGTTTAATTTATTTCAAATTGAGTTATTTGATTTATATAATTTACATACGAAGGTTTAGTACTATACATCTTTAAGACAGTGTTTAATTTATTTTAAATTTATTTATATGATTTATATAATTTACATACGAAGGTTTAGTACTATACATCTGTAAGACAGTGTTTAATTTATTTTAAATTGATATATATAATTTATATTTATTAATACATTTATTATAATTATGTTTTGTACAGCGCATCGATCCGCCATGCGGGAATTTGCGCAACAGAAAAAGAGTATTATTATTATTATAAACATATGTCATCCATTTGGCCTTTTTCCTATCATACGTGTGTCCGTGTTGTTCCCTGCATAACCACTAATATGCCATTTGTTGGCAGGTCGCCAAAGCCCAGCAACAACTGACCACTGAGTGCCGGGAAAATAAGGAACTAGCCCGACAGATGGGGCGTTACCCTGGCTCTGAGGCAGCCGATCAGCCACCCAAGGTGGTCAAGGGTAAGAAGAGGTCGGCCTCGAGCCGCTTGACCCCTCCGACGGCCAACGGACAGTCTTGGCGACATGAGGACATCTCCATTGTCCACCCATGTCCTGAGGACACTGACCACCATGTGTCCAGTAGACTGCCAGGTATACACACTCCTGTACCATTACCTGCAAGATATATATTTTATAGAATTTTATTATTTATTTGGAAACAATTATGAAGCGCAATGTATCTGAGTTAAACACTTCCTCAAAGGTGGTAACTATATAAGATAAGTACATAATAATTTTTTAGATATAAACTAAATAATTATGTTAAATATGTTAAAATAAATAAAATAAATTAATTCATTAAAACAAATAAATTGATTAAATTGACTGTAAACATTAGGTGTGCATAAAGATTAAGAAGAGAAGCAAACTATAAAATATATTATTAACGTAAAAAAGCATGTAAATAGTCAATTTCATTTATATGTCACATAGTGTTCTAAACGCTATGTGGAAGAAATGTGTCTTTTGCAATATCTTAAATGTTGTCACAGCAGGGGTAGATTGTTTTAAGGTGTAGGTTTTTACATCATGTTTTGATGGAAGCTTCAATCTGGTTTTTTACTTTAGAATTATATTTAAAACTGCATGTGGCCAGTAAACTACTCCAGTGAAATGTTAATGCCACATCATCATTATAGAATTGTACAGAAATTGTGTAGGTTTTCTGTAGAAATTTTGCTTTATGTTAAACAGTTGTATATAAGTATATATTTTTCATAATAGTGCTAACAAGAATAAAAAACAAAGCTTGATTATGTGATTACAGATCTCTTGTCTAGTGCCACTTCTCACATAACTTTGTTGGGTCCCTGTACGATATCAAATTAGTTGAAATATACAGTTAACTATGACGAATTACAGTCTAGCAAACCTTTGATTGTCTGGTTTGAATCTATCGATCGTAATCGGGGGGGGGGGGGGGGGTGAATCTAATAGAAGCCATGGATTTGCAAGAGGTAACTCAGCAACACTGCTTATAACTGGTGAATTGTTGTTCATAGCTTTCTGTTTTCTGAATGAATCTAAGGAACATTTGCTTTAGCATTACCAATATATGTAATGGCAAACACTAAACTCAACTACAAACTAAGGCCAATATTTAAGATTAAGACTTATTAAAGATAAGTATTTGTTGCGACATTATAAAAAACCAAGAAACTAATCGCTGTCTCATTTCTAGCACCATAATAATTATTTGATGTTAGTAAGAACATTTATGTTACACTCAACTTCAACCCCCTTTAGAATCTCTGAAAGTTTCAGTTGTCTAAGTTACAAAATAAGCAAGTTATTTTCTGCCATATATAAGTTTCAGTTTTCGGAAAACAAGGGCATATGTAACACGTATCAGAATCACCAGTAGCAGAAGTTTGGTGTGTCATTGTTAACAGGTCAACCTCTGGCTTGACATACTATAAACAAGTGTTTATCTCATTGGACGTATTACCGTCCAATGAGATAAACACTTGTTTATAGTATGTCAAGCCAGAGGTTGACCTGTTAACAATTAGGCCTAGAAAAATAAATACCTTGTTTCCGATTTCCCGACCGACCCTACCTGATGCATGCGACCCAATAACTTTTTATGGGTTGACTAAAATAAAATAAAAAGCTCCGACCGACCCTGAATAAAACGACCAACATTTATATCTTTTTATTTTTAAAAACTTATGTCACCATTCGGCTTCCGTAGTTTCAATCGCAATTGGGTCAATTCGAGATATTCATCTGCTACAAACACGCTCATTGGCTGTGAGCGTGGCCGCGTCATTTCATGACGTGACATCATTTCATGTACTAAGCACGGAAAAAGGCTGCACGTATTTTGGCAGTGAGATTTAGTTTGTGCCCGCACAATCCCGCTAAAAACCGACCTACCGACCCTATTTTTTCCAAGCATGAAATCGGAAACAAGGTATTTATTTTCCTAGGCCTTATAGCCACATGACAAACCAGCAATGTTCATTCACTGTCATTTGTTAATTGCAGCATCAGCTGGTGGCTTTGGTGATACACACGAAGAGGTCATTGACCTCTGTCAGATTCCTTCTGACACCGAGGACAACTTGGAGACGACAATGGGTCGGCTAGACATCAGTCAGGCCTCTGAGGTATGCATATTTATTGAACACACTAGGATAGTTCATTTGATTTTATTTGCAGTCGAGCTTATCTTTACAGCCGACCCTTTAATATAGGCACCTTGTAATTATATTTATTGTAGTGCTATGTCTGTTGCAAATTATTTCCATACATAACATAGGAAATTTGTACTAGTTTTGAAATCCATTTGTCTGCAAACAATTTTACTTGTCCAAGCAGTTATCAGTGGGAATCAAAACTTTGCAGAAAATGTAATGAAATGTTTTGATTTTGAACACAATCTCCTGCTGTTAATTTGCAATTTTTTTAATACATATAAAAATGTATATACTCCATTCACATTATTGCTCATCCAGAATATTAAAGGTTACACAGGTCAAATAATGTTTACCATTATTTTAAGGTGGGGGATTGGAAAATAACTTGCTTATCTTAGACAACTGACATTTTCAGAGATTCTAAACAGGTTAACGAGTGTGACATGAATTTATTTACTAACATCAAATAATTATTATGGTGTTAGAAATGAGAAAATATTTATATTCCTTGGAATTGTTTATAATGTCGCAACAAATAATTATCTTTAATATTCTGTAAGTAATATTGGCCTTAGTTCGTTATTGATGATGCAGCTCATCCATCAGTAACATGGCCAATGCAAAGCCAAGAAATATTGTTAAAAATCATAATAAAACATCTGGTATAATTAATTAATTAATCAGTATTCACAAAAATATGTATCTTACAAAACAAAGACGATTTGTTGTAGGATGTAGCACCAGACAAGAATGATGTGGCACCAACATCGGGTAGCCTCGCTGCTGAAACACCCTCCCCGACAAACCCTGACCCCATTCCTATCAGGCTAACGACACCAGTGCTGCCACCGAGTGGTGGGAGGCAGAGACAACTCTCCGTGACCAACACTCCGGCGTCAGCCCCTCGTCGACGAAGCAGGAAGTCTCTGCGGTACTCGGCCAGCCCAGCAGCAAATGTTTCCGTGACGATGGAACGGCTCGTATTTTCGCCTCGCTGCGAGGAGCCTGTCGTCGCGGCGAGATGCCACCAGTCCAATCTCAACGACATCACGTCAACTCTCGACTACGACATGTTCTCCCAACATCTAAACCTCAACTCTACAGAGATGCCGAGAAAACAGGACCGAGATGTCGTCTCAGCGACGATTGTGGAAGAGTCACCAGATGTCACTGCAAACCACTCACGGCCACGCGAAGCGTCCATGGAGTGTTCTGTGGTTGCAGACAGCGAGGACGAGGCTGACCAGCAGGAAGTGACCACTGGACAGTGTGAGCGGTCTGTGTGCGAGAGTCCAGTTATGGTGACAAAAACAAATTCGCGTCGTCGCAGGGTCCTGGAGAGCTCTGGTGAGTCCGAGAAATTGTTTCTATTTGTAACTGTTTTGTAAATTTTATTTATGTAGACAACATTTTTGAGATATAGAATTACAATATATTTCTGTACAAATATATATATATATATATATATATATATATATATATATGTACATATATATATATATATATATATTTTAGAAACATACAACTTTGTTATACACAACTATATGTTATTTACATTTAAAAAAAATCAATGCGTCCATGTCAGATTTGATACAGTGTCTTCCGATTGTAAAAAGAAACACTAAATGAACATGTTTGCTGTTTGGGCTACAGTGAATTGCACTCACTGATTTAAATTATGGTTAAATTCTACACCCTAAGCAGGATTCATTTGCTAAGTATGTTTACTGGTGTAGATTATCTCTCGTTGATTTTAATCGATGCACATTGGGTAGTCTGCTCATTTTGCCTTGATTTTTCAAAATTGGATTTGTGTGGAACCATGTGGAATCATCTGTAATAACAAGAGTTTGTATTACATATAAATATTGCATAATAACTCATTCTTACGCTGGTTTTGATCCAAAATTCAATCATTGTTAACATTCTCTGTCACTCATATTTTTTCTTTGCATGTGACAATTTCCAAAAGATAATATCCGGTGATAATATAGACATGTGGAAATGTGTACAGTTGGACACACAATTTTTTTGTGCCTACAGAATTTAAATTTTGATGTCAATGTTTTGCCCAGTCAGACATTGGTCAAATACATTTGTATTTGAAAATATTTAAATACTTTTTAAAATTATTTAAATACTTTTTAAAAGTATTTAAATACTTTTTTAAAGTATTTGCATTTGACGTTTAATAATTACAGGAGTATGTTGACTTTGAATACGTTTTTAAATAAATACTTTTTTTTCAAATATCTTTTCAAATACACAAGATTTGGTTATTAATAAATTGCTATTTTAAATTATTCTAATACATACCTAAATACTAGGCTTGACCTCTTTGAATTCAGTAGAAAGAATGGAAAGACTCATGACAAAAAATTAAATGTCTCAAACTCTCAATATATAATTTTCTTTTCTTTTAACTGTATAGTAATATATCCTGAAAGTGAAATGTATTTTTAAAAAAGTCGGAAAAAAATATTTGAAATACTTTCGATTCCAATGTATTTGTATTTAAATACATTTGCATTTAAATTATTTGAATCCCTCAAGAGTATTTGTATTTAAATATATTTCAGTGTATTTGACCCCATGTCTGGACTTGTCAAATATTGATCCATATATTTTCTATACAGATGAGGAAGACGAAGAATCAGGAAATGAAGCTGAGAACACGGAGGATCAAGTGAATGATGACACGGAGAGCAATGAGGATCACTCAGAGGATGAATCTGAGAGCAATGAGGATCACTCAGAGGATGAAGCTGAGAGCAATGAGGATCGCTCAGAAGATGAAGCGGTGAGCAATGAGGATCGCTCAGAAGATGAAGCGGTGAGCAATGAGGATCGCTCAGAAGATGATGAGGATCCATCATTTGATGAGGACTCTCTGGTTGATGTAGAAGACAGTGAAGTTTCTGAGAGTGATGACGATGAGTACCTGGAAGTAGATGAAAGCAAGGAGGAAGACAAGAAGGAGGATGGGACGGAACACCAAGAGGGAATCGAGGACCAGTGTGTGATTGGGGTGGAGGGTGATGAGAGACCCAGAAAGGAGGGCGAGGAAGAAAGGGTGGAGGAAGACAAGAGTGAGGAGGAGGACGACGACAGTGAGCAAGAAGAGGAGGAGGAACTGAGTGCAGAAGAGCAGCAGAACTATCTACGATTTATGATGAAGAGCAAGTAAGTGTCGCTGGTGTTTGTGGCAGTGTCAGGTGTTTTGCTGAGCTTGGTGGTTACATGTTTATTTTGATAATATTACTAATACTAAAATAAACAAATTTTAGTATGCACCCTATCAAATTGTGACTAAAGGGCACAGAGCACAGTTGATTTTCCCATTGGTGGCCATGTTAACGTTTTGTCAGATTATAAGGAAACTGGACCTGAGAAAAAATCTTAACACAATCACTGCAGTCATGTCACTGATATGCTGATCAAATTTCTTCAAAAAAGCATATCAGGCTCTTTTAAAATGCATGCATGTATTATGCCCCTCAAAATTGACCAAACTTAGCACGCTTTTCTGCATTCGCAGGGTCATGTAAGAAAAAATTGCTAAAAATCACTACGCCAACTACACTCTGCCTAACATGCGTCATTGCACTGCAGATATATCATAGCACTGAACCTACTAGTATGGCTGTCCTACTGTACTCATTTCACATAAAAAGAATTTTTCAAAATCTCAAATGACACCATTATTAAGGTACTACATTCGTATGGGTTAGACCAGGAAGTCTAACTGTGCTCTGACCCCTAAAGCATTAATCATTTAAATTTATTTATTATTTATTTTAATGCTCCCTAAGATGCATTAAAAAAAATGTGTGCTGCCGTAATGTTTTTGCCATTTTGATGTGTTTTACTGATTCTATTCCTGGCATTCCAATCCAATGTGAATCTGAAGGAACTTTTGATGTCCCGTGTACTCCAGGTGTTCTCGCATACAACCCAACACATTCACAAACTTCCTGCTAATAATTGTCATGTGACTGATTATATTAATGGAATGGTTCTATGTAACATTTATTTGCTGATGCCAATTTCTCTTACATGAGTTATATAATTATACATTGGCAAACATAGCTTAGTGTGATATCATGTGTACAGCTGCGTAGTACTATACACAAAGGTGCTCTTTCATGAATCTCTCTCAAGCTGAAATTGGATATTAGTCAATAAACAATTTGGCGAGAGGGGAGAAAAATGAAACTGAAACTGATTCTGTGTTTGTGTGTTGCCCGTGAGCTGAAGGTGGGGGGAGCAAAATAGAAGTGAAACTGATGCTGTATTTGTATGTTGCCTGAGAGTTGAATGCCGGGGAGAAAATGAAAGTTAAATTGATGCAGTGTTTGTGTTGCCAGAGAGCTGTTCAAAGGTGGGAGGGGAGAGAAATGAAAGTGAAACTGATGCTGTGTTTCTGTGATGCCAGAGAACTGAATGCCGGGGGGGGGAAGAAAAATGAAAGTGAAACTGATGCAGTGTCTGTGTTGCCAGAGAACTGAATGCGGGGGGAGGAATGAAAGTGAAACTGATGCAGTGTTTGTGTGTTGACAGAGCTGAAGGTGGGAGGGGGGGGGAAATGAAAGTGAAACTAATGCAGTGTTTGTGTGTTGACAGACCGCTGAATGTGGGGGGGAGAGAAATGAAAGTGAAACTGATGCTGTGTTTGTATGATAGCAGAGCTGAAGGCAGGAGGGGAGAGAAGTGAAAGTGAAACTGATGAAGTGTTTGTATGATAGCAGAGCTGAAGGCAGGAGGGGAGAGAAGTGAAAGTGAAACTGATGAAGTGTTTGTATGATAGCAGAGCTGAAGGCAGGAGGGGAGAGAAGTGAAAGTGAAACTGATGAAGTGTTTGTATGATAGCAGAGCTGAAGGTGGGAGGGGAGAGAAGTGAAAGTGAAACTGATGCTGTGTTTGTATGTTAACAGCTGAAGGTGGGAGGGGAGAGAAGTGAAAGTGAAACTGATGCTGTGTTTGTATGTTAGCAGAGCTGAAGGTGGGAGGGGAGAGAAGTGAAAGTGAAACTGATGCTGTGTTTGTATGTTAACAGAGCTGAAGGTGGGAGGGGAGAGAAGTGAAAGTGAAACTGATGAAGTGTTTGTATGATAGCAGAGCTGAAGGTGGGAGGGGAGAGAAGTGAAAGTGAAACTGATGCTGTGTTTGTATGTTAGCAGAGCTGAAGGTGGGAGGGGAGAGAAGTGAAAGTGAAACTGATGCTGTGTTTGTATGTTAGCAGAGCTGAAGGTGGGAGGGGAGAGAAGTGAAAGTGAAACTGATGAAGTGTTTGTATGATAGCAGAGCTGAAGGTGGGAGGGGAGAGAAGTGAAAGTGAAACTGATGCTGTGTTTGTATGTTAACAGAGCTGAAGGTGGGAGGGGAGAGAAGTGAAAGTGAAACTGATGCAGTGTTTGTGTGTTGCCAGAGAACTGAAGGTGGGAGGGGAGAGAAGTGAAAGTGAAACTGATGCAGTGTTTGTGTGTTGCCAGAGAACTGAAGGTGGGAGGGGAGAGAAGTGAAAGTGAAACTGATGCAGTGTTTGTGTGTTGCCAGAGAACTGAAGGCGAGCGGGGACTTGCGTGGCGCTCTGCGCTATGCTGTGAAAGGACTAGAGATCTACAGCGGGGACGAAGGCGCCAAGAAGTACGCGACAAAGTTGATGAAGAAACTAGAGGCAAAGTCTGGAGGCCCGGGATGACAAAGTAGTTGCAAATGTGATAATCGGAATCGGATGGTTACAGGTAGTTTTGACTGAACGCGTCGGACTCTGGGCTCTAAGACTGGACCCAGACATCTTACTTTATACAGCAAACCATCTGTACACATAGTACATGTGCCATTAGCAGTTTTGTTGCAATTCAATCAAAAATTATTGTTTATGTTGGATAATTGAGGTATTGTAATTAGAATCATGTATGTTCAAAGAGTATTTGATTTCAGACTGTCTTGTGTCTTACTATTCCAGTTTTTGAGAATCAGATTGTGAATTACGCTTGAATATCAGTTTAAGCAGAGCCTGTGTTTTGTGTTAACCTTTCAAGCTTGAAAAAATGAAAGAAACAGTGTTGCAATGGCTATTTAATTGGTTTAATTATTATAAAGAATGTTTGTTTGTGTAAATAATTTTATGTTTTCATTTCACAGTTGTTTGTTTGATGTTATTCCGATTTTTATTTTTCACTTTATACAAGTTCTCTTAATTGTTGTGGGTTGTTTCATCTTCCGTAGTTCGCCCTTCCTTTGATGTACTGAGCAGTCAGGCAGTGGCCAGCAGTCGACCAGGAACAGCTATATACACTAATATATACATGTGCATTGTGCATTTCATATTAATAAATAAAAACTGCATGCAAAAGAGCTTTGTGACAAGAACTGTGGAGTTGAACATGTCGATGTTTGGATGTTATGTTTCAAGGCTGTTTGTTGAGGGATGGAATTTCAAAATTGAAAGGTAGTGGAGAAAAAGAATACATGAATATGATAGTTGCATCTGCCGTGGAGTGAGGGATATGGTGTGATGATAAGGAATCTTGTTGTCTAATGACAGCACTTACTTGAAAAGGGTACTGATTTAATTATCGTATTGGGATATCGCAGTTTATTTGCCAATTTGTACGTAGTAGAAATGTCAACGTGATAAATTCTGCCGGTCGGTGTTTTGTTTACCACTACACGCTTCTTCACTGATCCTCTCGGCAACTGCCAATTGTCTGGGTGAAATAAGATAGAGCTAGCTGTGTCAAATTGGACATCCACGCAGCCAGCAGACCTGTTACATTTCTTAAATAAGAAAACTGGAGATGTGTGCATGAAAATCAAGCTATCAAACATCGATGCTATCGCATAGTGGTAGAATGCAAAATTCACAAACACAATATATGTAAACAAAAATCTTTATTTTAACAAGATACAAGATACAAGAAACTTTATTTAACGTCGGTTACATGATAATTGGCAACATTAGCTCATCTGAGCTATTTTCCGACAAAACGAGAGTAAAACAATGAGACATAAAACCATAACAAGCATACAGAGTATTTAAAATGACAGCAATAATACATATAAAATAGGGTAATGAGTACAATATAATAATACATGCATGTATAATATATATATATATTTTTTTTTTGATACATAAAACATGCAAAGTATATTGGTTAAAATTGATTGAAATAATATATAATTTAAGACAATTGCATAAATATAAATTTAATTGTAGAGATGTATATTGACTAAACTTATTAAAAATAATAAATACTTTAAAACATTAAAACATTAGAATAAATAGATCAAAAGAATAAATTAAGGAATAACAATATTTTACACATATCCATATATACAATGAAAGTTATATTGATAATATTGGCATGGCGACAAACATGTTAGATATTAGCTGGTTACCTACATATAGAGCAATTGCATGATGGGCCATCCCAGTTCCAGATCAGCCTGCGAAATTCGCCGTAGTTAAATGTTTTTCGCATTTCATTTGGCAGGCTGTTCCAGATCCGGGGCCCATCATGGACAAATGATTTCAGTCCATATTTAGATGTGTTTGCCTTAGGGACAACTGCAGTGTTTTCCTTTCGCATGGAATACTGGGAACATTTTAGAGTGATGAGATTTTGAATAAAACTTGGAGCAATATTATTTACAATTTTGAATACTTCGCATGCCATTTCTTTTATCCGTTTAACGTGGAGGTGTTCGGTGTATATAGCGGTCTTTAAAAGGTCATGATGCGTGGATGAATAATCATTGTAAATAAAGCGAAGTGCTCTCTCTTGAATTTTTTCAAGTTTTTTGGTGCTAGATTGGCTACAAAAGTGCCAGATCAAAGGACAGTAGTTGAAGTTTGATGTTATGAATGATTTGAAAATTGCAAGTTTCCCTTGTCGAGTAAGGAGATGACCGAGACGTTTTAAGACCGCTAACTGTCTAGCTGACTTTTTGCAGATGTTCGCGATATGTGTGTTAAAAGTTAACGAATGATCAATCTCAATGCCGAGAAGGACAACAGAGTTTTCACAGTGAATGGTAGTGTTTTCAAAAGTAAAATTTGTTATGTCCCTTGTTCCCTTCTTGCCGAAGCTAATTGCTTGGAATTTGGATGGGTTAGCCTTCATCTGGTTTATATTGAACCACTGTAACGTAGAAGTACAGTCTTGTTGCAAGGTGTGAATGAGAGTGTCATAATTTGATTGAGCATAAGACGGTGTTATCATCAGCATAATTGTAGAGAGAGGATTTATCCAAAAAGTGAAAAATATCATTAATAAAAACATTGAAAAGAAGAGGCCCAAGAATAGAGCCTTGGGGTACACCTCTGACGATGTCAGCCCACTCACTGTAGTGAGGTCCTAATTTCACTTGCTGTTTCCTGTTGCTGAGGTAATTACTAACTAAACTGCATGATTTCTCAGAAAGGCCATAAGCACTGAGTTTACCTATGAGCAAGCTGTGAGGGAGGCAATCAAAGGCCTTTGTCAAGTCCATGAGAATGGCAGCGACATACTTATGACTGTCAAGTGCCTTGCGCCAATCCTCTACCAGTCTCAACATCATATATATAGATAGATAGAAAGATAGATCTATACACATAAAAACATCACCACCACCAGTCTTATCTGCAAAACAGCTCACAATAAAATACAAGCACTATCAGCAGCTCACACATCATGCTGCTCAGAGTGTGCCTTCACATAATTCCATTTGGCAGATTTTGCTGCATGCCTTTGGAGTACTGGAAGCGTGTATAGTCACAACATGGTTTTAAGTTTCCACAAAGTCCAAGGTGTCCAAGGCAATTGTGCTTCTAACACCACTGTTACTCAGCGGAGACATACACTCTACCATCGCCACTTTATAAATCTTTCCCAAGTGCATCTACGACAAATCCTGCGGATCTCATGGAAAGACCACATTCCAAATGTCTTGAGACGAGCTAATATATCCAGCATAGAAGCCACTCTAACGACTTCCCAACTCCGTTGGACTGGATATAATTGTATCATCCATATGAATGACAACGGACTCCCAAAGCTGCGTTTTATGAGAAATTAGCCAAAGGGAAACGTCTTCGTGGTGGACAACGGCTGCGATACAAAGATGTAGTGAAATGACACCTAAAGGCTACACTAACACACATCACCGTAGACTACTGGGAGACTATTGCACAAGATCGACAACAGTGGAGGCAGGGCATTCACAAAGGAGTCATATTGAAGAAAAGATATCACAAAAATACCAACATGACCACAATCTCCGCCATGGCTTTCCTGATGCTTCTGCCCCTATCATCTTCTGTGTCAGCTGCGGGAGAGGCTTTTTAGCTCATATTGTAACAATATTTCATCGACGAGCAAAGCACATGGACAGTACCATACACTGGTGTCATCATCGGGCGCGATGGACAGCAGAGAAAGAGAGAGGTACTTCAATCCCAGTGTTAAGAACAGGAACAGTTTAGAGAGGAGTGTACGTATCAGCTCGAATATTGGAGGCACGCAGAGAGATAACTACATTCTGCAAAACACAAGTTCTTAGGAAGACTCGCTCTATTTTAGTTGATGAAAAACATCCTGTATCCAATGTTTCATACTATGCCATCGGGATGTCGTTTTAGGTGTCCCGCGTCCAAAACTAACCGCAAAGAGTCATCTTTTATTCCTGTTGCCTTGTATACAATGTTTTATAAACAAATTATTTATATCAATTTTTTGTACACAAGTTATATACATTGAACGAAATGCAGCTGCCCATAGGAAAACTTTCTTCCACAAATTGCCATAGATACAATATACACCCACTCATACCATGGCTTTGTAAATTACTCAAATATATATACATATCACCCGTGTGATGACAACGGACTCCCAAAAGCTGTGTTTTATGGGGAATAAAAACGCAAGATAGGCAGATGTGGAACCTGCATGCTGAGGCCTTCACCCAACCACGGGACACTGGCTGCACAATGATGATGATGATATATATATATTATTGACTTTCTGTTATATTTTGATAACGATCTTGATTTACACATTTGATTAGCACTTATTCACTTAAAACAATTCTTGTGCAGTAGTTGTTTAGTCTTGCTAGTACTGGTGCAGACTTACACCAATTGGCACAAATTGAATCTCATAACTGTTGCATGTAATGAGACATCACCAGATAGTGACATTTGCACCGTACGTAGCATATATAGCGATCTTTCCTGTCTTAATGCCGGCTTCCTTGAGTTATCAAACTATGTAAAATATAGCAATCTGTCATTTTGTTATGTATATCCATATTATAATGACTGAAACAAAGACAACTTCAGTTTGATGTTCCAAGTGAGTGACGTTACACCAGGTAATCTCGTCCAAGCTACAAAGTTATTCGGTAGATCGTTTCATTGATACAAAGCGCTTTACTAGTTTAATTTTCACTTTGATTCTTCGGAAAAGTGTAAAAAACAAGTGTATAAAACACATCATCGACCACGTTCAATTAGGCCTACACGACGTCCTGTTATATATATATATATATATACAGTAGTTTTAGGGAACAGTTCTGAAACGTTCGAACACGATCATTGCGACTTCGCTCCATCCTCGCTAACCACATTTTACTGATTTCTACGATGAAAAAACCGCCACATGTACAACAGAAGGTCATGGTGTAGGGAATGATTATCAGGTAGATGGCGATGCTTTGTGTGGGGGTTGTTAGGTGGTTTCTGGCCCCCACATTTATTTGCTTAGATAGCTAGTTGCTTAGATAATTTCTCGTGCAATCCCCATTGACAAACAAGACATCTATATGCTTTTAAGGGGATTTGCTTTATTTATCTAGGCCAACGGCAATGCTCATAGTATTGTTACTATGTCTTCTCTTTACTTGTGTAATTAAAGGGCATTGCCATTTTCCACCCACATTTGTTTCTTGCTATCTCTCTCTACATAAACCGAGCAAAGCACAGCAGGCTCCCATTACCTTTAGTTAGTACAATACTGGTGAGGGGAGCAAAAGAATATTTATCCACAATACTAATTACCTAAAATACTAGCTTAACATTAACACGTTTTTAAGCAGTTGCTAACGTTTGGTTGACGACATTCTTCAATGTTGTGGACTAATATAATACGACAGCGCCAGTTTGTTTATCAGAACAAACGTTAGGACATTTTAAGTAACATTTCTAGGGAAAGGGGCTCTTAAATTACAAGTGCGATTTGGACATGCGATTGTTTATATTATTTCTCCTTGTTTGTATATATATATATAATCTCGTCAGTTTTGCGTGTACTGGGCTGACAATTGCATGTGATCTAGCGGGCCTAACCGACTGGTTACTATATGTTCAGACTTTTCCATAATTCGTCCAGGGTTGGATCAATTAGGGGCTCAATATTTCTAAAGGGTGTATACGGAGCATGTCACATACTACCACTTTGTTGCGTCTGCTTAAGGGGTCAGAGCACAGTTAGACTTCCTAGTGTAACCCATACGAATGTAGTACCTTAATAATTGTGTCATTTGAGATTTAAAAAAAAAAATTAATGTGAAATGAGTACCGTAGGACAGGCATACCAGTAGGTTAAGTGCTATGATATATCTGCAGTGCAATGACGCATGTTAGGCAGAGTGTAGTTGGCGTAGTGATTTTTAGCCATTTTTTCTTACATGACCCTGCGAATGCAGAAAAGCGTGCTCAGTTTGGTCAATATTGAGGGTCAGAACACATGCATGCATTTTAAGAGAGCCTGATATATGCTTTTTTGACGAAATTTGATCAGCATATCAGTGACATGACTGCAGTGATTGTGTTAAAATTTAGATTTTTTCTCAGGTCCAGTTTCCTTATAATCTGACAAAACGTTAACATGGCCGCCAATGGGAAAATCAACAGTGCTCTGTGCCCTTAACTCTCCTCACCTACTATCTATATTATGTATGTACTACCCTGTCTTGAGTTTTTGTCCCTACGCCTACGTATATTATATTAGAATAGACCCATCCTTCCAATATCTTCTCTACTCTTTCATGTTTTATTCCAGTCCCCGGAAGACAAACAAATTAGTGTCTTGTATGTCTTTCTCAAAATACAGTCACCGATAAATACCCTCTCTGACTCTGTTCACAATGCCCCCTCAATCAGAGACACTCTCAACGGCCTATGGACGTTATGTCCCAAGTCACATATGTCCTAGACGATATGTCCTAAATTTATTATTAAGTTTTTATGTTATTTTTTAACTTTAGTCTTAACATAAATCTGTTGATATATTAACACTAATGCTGGCACTCTTTATAGAACACTTGAAGTCCATTGCATATTTTAACTGTTACTTAGCATCTTGTTTTTGGGACATATCGTCCACAATATTTGGGACATAAGTGACTTGGGACATAAGCGACTTGGGACATAACGTCTATAACTCATCTCAACCATTGAGTGATTGACTCCGAGTAGCTAATCCAGTTTGCATCTAGCTGTTTTTGATATTTTCTACCTTCTCCTTTCTCTTTTGTTTCTTTCTTTCCTGTCTCCTTTTCTCTTGACATAGTCAGCTAGTCAAATAAATTACGTTTGAGTATTGAATCTAATCTAAGCGTCTACCAAGAAACAAACCTGCAGATGTCGAAAACGTCAAGCAAGTTTCGCAGACAAAGCGGAATAGCTTCATCAGGTGACGGCTCTCAAAGCATGACGACAGAAGCAGCACACTGCGGACGACACCAACAGCGATCATAAAGTTAGGGAATTCTGGACAGTCTGACCGGAATATGACGCCTGCAGATCATAGATGTTTCAGGGTTAAACCCCGTATTTTAATTTCTCCTCAACGAGCAAAGTACGTATGTTTGTCTATGTATCAATTATATAACAAAGCATAAATCCCCTGTAAAGGAGCTAGAAGAATAAAAGACGCAGACTAAATATGCAAACAGGATGTTTGCTGGATTTACCGAAACATTGGGTGCTTTGTCAAAACTTCTCAAAGCCTTTGAGAAGTTTCTAACGACCTAGCTGTTTTCTCACAAAACCTCACATTTTCATCCCACATGCATTGTTAATGGCAAACATTATTTTAACACCATGCACAGTTTGGTCGTTTAATAATTGTCAGCGTCGTTAATGCCAAACATTATTTTAACAATATGTTTTTTTAATAAAATTAATATACATTATGTATATATACATATATATTATATATACATATATTTATATATATATATGTATATATATATAATATATATATAATATAATATATACTTATCAGGGTCTAATTATATATGTATGTATGTATGTATGTATGTATGTATGTATGTATGTATGTATGTATGTATATATATATATATATATATATATATACATACATACATATATAATTAGACCCTGATAAGTATATATATTGTATTATATATATATATATATATATGTATATATATGTATATATATATATAATTAGACCCTGATAAGTATATAAATTATATTATATATATATATATAATACAATATATATACTTATCAGGGTCGTTGGTCTAATTATATATATATATATAATATATATATATATATATATATATATATATATATATATATATATCTAATTATATATATATATATATATATAATTAGACCCCTGCTCTTACAATATATAATGAAACCATACCAACGATAATCAATATCGCAGTCAAGCATAATCTGCAGGATAATGGAACTGGCGGAAAGAAACATAAACACGTGTCTTAGTGATACAGGACCAAATACAGCACCCACTAGCCGTGTTAGTAAGTAATGCTCACAGCCCCATACACCCACGCAAACGCACACTCTACCACACAACAAAGTTAAACTCAAATTTGTATAGGTAAAATGTCCAGTTAACACAGAAATCCGTTTAATATTCAAATTTATAAGAACGGACTCATTCGTACATATTAACAATTCCAAGTTTACAAATGGCAGCGAAGATTAATAATTTATTTTATTAATTTAGGAATACATTACTATTATATGACCGCCAAGTCAACTATTTTAATAGGCAAAAAGTCAATAGCTGGTGGACCGTGGTGTTTCGAACGTAAAGTATTAGTTGCACCCGCGTGGTGATAAAACAGACTTATTTTCGTCTTAAATCATTTCAACATTATCAGTGTACGTTTGTGGTCCGTCTTGCTCCTTTTAAATCTATCTATTCAAAGGTCACTGGCGCTATCACATCGATATGCGTGTATAAAATGCAGCGGCACTGTTGCCGCTGTCCCAGTTCGAATTTACGAAGACAAAGGTAACCACATATTGACATTCGTTATTGAGTTTTATGCTACTTGTATTTGTCTAATTTATCTCAATACTTTTAGTGGTTACTGCTCTTCGATATATTTGGTGTTCATAGCATTGACAGCTATGTTTGAGGTTCCCACACATCTGCCCCAGCTACACCTGTGTGTGATATTTGTTTGATATGTTGGAGAAGAAAAATGATAATCTTTTATTATTTGTACCAGGGGTTTGGGGGCGCTGTGACGCTTTCCCCTTGTTTCAACATGTATCTGTATGTGGTGGTTGGTTTCAGCCACCTTTGCTGTTTAGGTTTACTTCGGTATTATAATTATTTGGCATAATACACAACATTTACATTGTATCTGGATTTTTATGAATTATGTAGATTGTGTTATTATGTGTATGTATGTTTGGCTAAATAAAAAGCTCTTTTACAAACACATATATGCTTTGTCACTTACAGCAAACGAGTCACGACTCCATATAAACAAGGAGCATTGTCCCACATAAATGACGATTATGCCCAAACACGGGTTAGCAAAGCAGGAAGATGGGGCTAATGCAATGAGCCAGATTTTCCAAAGGTAATACTTGACAATCCTTTTGATTCATCCCGTATCCGAAGTAATCCCTTTAACCAGAACATGTACACAATCAATTATTGGTTTGCCGCTATAGACGCCTTGCTCCACTTGCTCATTGGCATCTTCAAACACAGTTATAGGAAACAGAACGCAACATACCAATTATAAAGTGTAACCTTGTGAACAATGCCGTCCATTTTTCCTCCAATTGTTTTTTGAAATCATCCATGGGTTCTCGTGAACGAGGTCGGACATGCCCATACAGAGCGTCGTAGGAAGGTGGCGAACCTAACAAAAAGAATCCATAAAAAAAAAACACTAATTAATTTTTATTATTATTATTTTTAAAACAATTTACTAAATTATGTATTACTATTAACTATGCATATATATTCATTTATCAGTATTATTGTTATGGAATTATTTGCTAGATTGATTATTATGTATTTTTTTTATTATCAACAGGTAATTTATTTACTTCTTTATTTTTAGAAACCCTGTGCTATTTAATACTGTATTAATTTTACTTATATATATATATATATATATATATATATATATATATATTATATATATATATATATATTATATATATATATATGTGTGTGTGTATCTTTTATTTTTTAAATTCTAGTATTCGTCTTATTGTGTACAAATATCCTTTTTATGTATTTTGAGTAGTAATATGTGGTGAAGCCCCACGAACAATTATGGCGCTATATTACATAACATATAATCTTATTAATAATAATAATAAAAATCATCATCATCATTGTGCAGCCATACTGTCCCATCGTTGGGCGAAGGCCTCAGTATGCTGCTTCCACATCTGTTTATCTTGCACTATCCTCTGCCAGATGGTACCCTTCCAGTAGTCGTCTAGTTCGTCGCTCCAACGTCTCACCGGTCTTCCTCTAGGTCTTTTCCTTTCGAAGGGTTTCCAGGTGGTGATACGCAGTGTCTTTCTGTCCAGGTATGTGATGTTTAACATAATCCTTTCCATCTTTGTTTGTGCGGCGGCTAGCTTATTCTTTGCTTGAGTGATGAAAGCCCATGTTTCCGCGCCGTATAATAATAATAAATAAATAAATTATGCGTATAAATCAAATACATAATCGTCATGGTAGGCTTACTTCTTAGGCCTATGCTACTGCGCCTCGGAGAGAACTCTAGTAACAAGTAACTGTATGTATATTGTCATTAAGGGCAGTCATGTGTGTATGATTGAGTGGGTGACGCCAATGTATCTGTCGGTTTTGTCCTAAGGAAAAGAATATATTTAATTATACATGTATATTGAACAACAACACTTTTTTATCGTGGTTACCTACGCACGATTTTCTAAAAGAATGTAATAATCTTAGCCATAAAATGTAACGTGCACAACCAAAATAACGTCATTAAAATGTGGTTACCCGAGTATTTGTATAATCGTGACACGCTCTATGCCATTGCATGGGAACATACTTATATATTTCAAAATAATTGTAACACAGTGCAATTATTGTTAGTATGTCTCTTAGTTATTGTTTTCACACTTCGCTCATGATTGGCATCGTGATCATATGTTATAGAAGACCGGGGAAGGTTGACGCGAATTTCACTTAAACTCATTTTTTCTTAAGCTACTATGGATATGTAAAATCCACTAGCATAGGTGTGTTGCATGTTATATCACACAGTAACTGGCGTATTCAGTAACGTATTACATATTGTAGTATTTATAATACTACACATTATATGACCCCCTGAACTGCGGCCTCCGGCCGGGTATATGTGGTGGGTTGGCGGCACAGTCCTACCCCCGAACTACGTTGGCGCAACCAAATAAAAACACCACAATGTTTCACCAACACACATTTAGTAACTAATTCGTATATTCAATCACCATCGGTGCATTCAACGTGTTAGAGATTACGCAAACTGTGCTTCTAGACATCACCTGTGTTTCTAGGTGTAGGACTGAAAGCTTTAAGAACTCATTTGTATGATGTATAGTTGGCAGTAACCGGACATACCTATTCATATACGAATATTACTTGTAGTGGACTGTGTATCTATTTAGCTATTTATTCGATGTATCAGTGTTATGCTATTTAGATATTCTAATTGGTTATAATTTCACTTATTCATGTTTTATTTTCCATTTAAATGTTTAATAGTCTACTTGGCTATACGGGTTTTACGTTATTTATCTGACAATTTAATTGATCATCATTTTAAACATTCATATTAATTACTGTTTTAATATCCAACTTTATTTTATTGTTTTATAATTTTACCAGGTATCCTAATTAGTAACAATGTCATTATAGTTATAAATAGTTATAACTTTATATATATATATATAGATTTATAAATATATTTTATTAATTATTAATGCTCTTATTGTACTGCTCAGGCGCTATAGCTGCCACATAGAACAAACACTATTATTATTATTATTATTATTATTATTATTATTATTATATAAGCATTATTACTACTCAGTTAGTAAAACGAAGTATGTGCTGAGGAAGTTATTTAGATTAATACAGATTTTTTATAATTCCAGAAGCTGGATTAGTCACGCTTGTCTACGGGAATACATTATTTCAATCACGTGACTTTTACCTTCATTGCATATTTCGTCGAGTAGTCGCATTACTCTTGCTCTTCCAGATTCCTGAAAACGAAACGGACCAACTTACACAGCGTGGCGTGGTAGAGTCGTTAAAAGTAAGTGACCTAACACACGAACTGGTTTACCAGCAGAGCTGATACGATACACCACGTTGCAAACAGATAGACCCCTACGCATCGCGATACAAAGGTCACGATTCGATACGTACACCGATACAGACTGCGTTGACATGAACGATATAACTCCAGTAAAACACGTATTTATTTTATCTGAACAGTTGACATGAACTTATAGTGTAAGTACGTTGTTTCAAACTATGTGATAAAAATACACATACTTATAATAATTACAAAATTACTTATAATAATAATACATATTATGAATGTAAAAGTACTAAAAGCAGCTCAGAATAATAAATAAATAAATAAATCCTAAAAACTTAAAATGTACGTCAATGTTCATGAGTAAAAAGCTCTTTTGAATAAAATTAACAAGTTTTAAGGAGTAGTCATAAAAGATATTGTACACTTATCAGTACATTTCTTGTGCATGCTAAGCACTGTCTACATGTCTCAGTTCACCTCTCATGCTTGCAGGTGATAGCACAAAAAGATGATGAGTTCCAACAAGCAGACGTGAAACTGAGATTAGCCACACAAAGGTGGGTGGATTAGACTAAGACTGATGTCACTGTAAGCTTAGACGATTGTCACCAAGTCATACAGGTGACAGGTATGTCACACAAAGCTGACATCAATCCTGTATTCTGGCCCTCTGATATTGGACACAGGGTCATTTAGAGAAAGAAATCTCACACAATTCAAATGAGACGCTTAGTCTTAATAAAGAGGTTAACATCTATTTAATTAACAATCTAATCAGACCAGTAAATGTCATATAAACATATACCTTTAATATCAATATGTAGATGTTTGTTGCTTATAGCAAGGGTACCAGCGCCCAGGTTTTATGTTTGTCATTTAGTATTACATTCTTATGACTACGACATGCATGTTGAAGATTTACTGCCTACTAGTTCGTGATTGGTTGCTTTATTAAGCTGGAACAATGCTCGCAATTCGAAAGATTCCACCTGCATCATGTTCAAATGTTAAACAAAACCTCAAGTTTCAAAACAAATTGCCAATATTGCTGACTTAGCCGCAATAGCCTTTGATGTTTAACTTTCCCACGTTCTAGACAGTAGACTTCCCGTTACAAATTACTGTTTGGCCAATTCTGGGCAGAGGACCCTTTAGCCAAGCCCAGTGGGAAACTAGCTGATCTTGTTGCAGATTGTCGGATATGGAAGCGTCAATTTCCCGAGCAGAGAATGAGCGCAGAGAGAAACTATCTCTAGCACAGGAGAGTGACGACATCTTGTCAACGAAATGACTTGAGCTGACCTTATTAACTCAGCAGGTAGGAGTACTTGTGTCACATGACATACCAAATAAGATCAAATGTGACCATGGATAATACTGTTGTCAATTAGGTTGGCCTCAAGTTGGATTCATTGATATGTTAATAATTTCAGCATGTCCGGTTTAAAAAAATCATCTTTATAACAATTGTTAAAAGAATCATTAGATGATAGGTTATCCTGTCATATTAGGGCACATGGGGGCTAGAATATCAGATAATCATTCTACTGCTCTTGTACAATTTTGTGTAATCCACATTGCCTGAATTCACTTAGTTGTATGAAAGAATACCTGGCTATAGACATTGGCAATTGTGAATGGTCAATCTTTTTGCACTAATTTTAGCATGGCTGAATACTTAGGAAGACCAAGACTGTGCAGATGAATGTTCTGTCAGGAAAGCACAGAGCAGTATTACAAACTAGTTACCACACTATATAAGAACCTACCTTTGCTTTTCACCTGCGCAATAACTAAAAGTCAGGAGGAACTGGAGCAGCTCCACAGAGAGCTGCGGCGGAGCAAGTCGGAGCTCCAGTTGCTCCAGGAATCAATGGAGAAACGGCGGCGACAACTCGACTCTCTTGACACGCAGCTTGAGCAGGAAATAGCAAGTCGCAGGCTCGAAATTAAGGTATGACATCTTCTTAGAGGTATTTCATAATTTTATCTCAATTTTTAATATTAGTACATAATAAAAAGTGTAGACATCTTATATTCTTCTTCTTCTTCCATTAATGGCCACCGGTCAACTTGCTGACCATTATTGGCATTGTTTTTTTTATAATAATAATAATATAATAATAGTAACTTCTTTTGCGCCAATATCCTCGAAAATCAAGCTCAGTGGCGCGACAAAACCAGGGGATTAATCAATCTCATAATCGAAAGCAATGCGTGAGTCGTCAACGGATGGATGGAAAAGCTAGGAGGCTAAGGAGGATAGGCAGCATTAAAGAGATAGGTTTTTAGATGTCGGCGGAATGAAACTATATTACCTTGTGATTTAACACTGGCAGGAAGCGAATTCCACACCGTTGGTGCGGCAACCGAGAAAGCTCGGGTCCCGGCTTTCGTTTTCACCCGAGGGATGTGAAGAGGGTTACTACTGGTTGAGCGTAGCTGTCTGGAATTTCTTGTTGGAGTTAGCATTGAATTTAGATATGCTGGTTGTGTAGATGAGAGTGCTTGATAGGCTATTGTACACATTTTGAAAATGATGCGATAGTGCACAGGTAGCCAATGCAGTGATTTTAGAAGCGGCACTGAGCGAGAAAAACGTGGAGAGCGCGTGACTACCCTTGCTAAACAATTTTGGACACGCTGAAGTTTGGCTATGTCCTTGTTTGCGGTATTGTAAAGGAGGGAATTGCAGTAGTCGAGTCTGCTGCTTACTAGAGCTGTGGCGATGGTTTTAGCAACGGAAAGTGATAAAAACCGGCGGATACGGCGAAGATCACGGATATGGTAAAAACAGCAACGGCATGTTTTCGAGATATGTTTTTTGAAATTGAAGTTTTCATCAAACGTTACTCCGAGATTTAAAACTGAGGTGGCTGGTGTGATACTCTGACTCAGAATATGTGTCGGGAAAAAGCCATTGAGTTTTGCCCGCTGCGTTGAGGTACCAATGATGAGAAATTCAGTCTTATCTGCATTTAGTTTTAATTTACTATTTTTCATCCAGAGGGAGACATCTTGGAGACACTCCCTGAGCTGGTTTAGGGAGCGACAAGTATCTGGTGTGGTCAGAGAAACATAGATTTGTGTGTCATCTGCATAAAGGTGATGATCCAGGTTATGACTCTGGATAACTGAGCTTAATGGTGTTGTGTACAGAGTGAAAAGCAACGGACCCAAAACAGAACCCTGGGGGACACCACAAGAGGTGGGCAGCATGTCTGAGAAGCAGTTACCTATTTTAATGGCTTGCCGTCTGTCAGTAAGGTATGAAGTAAACCAGCTCAAGGCTGTGCCAGATATCCCGTACCACGTTGATAAGCGTGTAATGAGAATGTCGTGGTCAATGGTGTCGAAAGCGGCGGATAGGTCAAGCAGGGTCAGTGCAGTAACATTGCCGTTATCAATGTTAAGGTTTATGTCATTGTGTACTTTTAAAAGAGCAGTTTCTGTTGAGTGAAATTGTTTGTACGCAGACTGTGATGCATTGGTTAAACCATTTATGTTGATGTGAGAAGTAAGTCGATTTGCAACAACCTTTTCGAGTATTTTGGAAATGAAGCTAAGGTTAGAAATAGGCCTGTAGCTGTTTAGATCTTCTTTTGACAGAGTTGTCTTCTTAAGAATTGGATTTACATGTGCACATTTAAAGTCTTCAGGGAATAAGCCGGAGCAGAGTGATGCATTTATTATATCTGTTATTGGTTTAATTAAAACGTCAAGGCATGCTTTCAGTAGTATGGTCGGAAGTGGGTCAAGATCACAAGATTTATTTGGGGATGACATGATTATTTTTTTCACTTCAGTAGTTGTGGCTGGTTCAAACGATGTGAGTTTAGAATTTAGTTGTGGAGAGTCGGCATTTATAGTGTCTGAGGTGTGATCTGTGAAGGCTGAATGTATCAGGCTGATTTTGTCTTTAAGATGACTTGAGAAAGAGTTACACAGTGACTTGATTGATGCATGGGTTGGTAGAGAAGGAGCAGGCCGCCTGTGTAAAATCTGATTGATGCATTTCCATAGTTGTTTTGGTGTAGCGGAGTTATTTGCGACCATGTTTTCGTAATAATACGACTTTGCTTTTGACATTTGTTGGTTACATAGATGACATTGCCGTGTGTAGCGAGACCTGTCTAAGGATGACCGAGATTTACGCCAAACACATTCCAGATAGCGACGGCGCCGTTTAGATTGGATTATTTCCGGGGTCATCCAAGGAGCTGGCGGCTTTTGTGACACAGATTTGGATTTAGCAGGTGCATGTTTGTCAAGCAATGTCTTCAGTATTTGACGGTACTGTTTGTATAGGTCTGATACATGTTCTTTAGGATGTGTGACAAGGTCGGATGTAATTATATCAGTCATAAATGATGCAATGTTGATACTGTGAATGGCTCTGTAGAACATGTTGTGTTTGGACACGGCTGGGGCTAAAGGAACTTTAAGATCTGCAATTACTGTGTTATGGTCCGATAAGCCATCTACAACTGTGGGTGTCTGAATGTTTTTACAAGAGGAACGAGTTATCAAGATGTCAAGCCAATGTCCATGTATGTGTGTTGGGAAATTGACATGTTGTTTTGTGTCAAATGATGCCAGGATATCATTAAACGTGATAGTTGTTGCAGATGGTGTATCCAGGTGAAGATTAAAATCGCCCAAAATGTAAAATTCTGTGTGCATGGTTGCAACAGTTTCCAAAAGATCCTGGAATTCTTCAAAGAAGTTAGCTGGATGACCTGGAGGGCGATAAATACAAATGAAAACCCCACAGAAGCACGAATTAGATATGTTAAGACAAATAGATTCAAATGTGGTATAGTCCGGGCTGGTGTACGGGGTTACGTTAAATAGTTTTGAAATAAGGAAACCGACACCTCCGCCTCGTCCAACTGGACGTGGTCGATGGTGGAAGGTATAGCCAGGAGGGGAGATGTCGGCAATACATGCATCTGTGTCATGCGGTCTGAGCCAGGTCTCAGTCACAGCGAGAATGTCTATTGTTTTGGAAATTATAAGATCAGTGATAGAGGCAGTTTTTTCACGAATTGAACGAATGTTAGTGGTGGCCAGGCGGATGTTATGCCTGACCACAGGTCCAGGATTAAGACTAACATCTCCCGCTAGCAGTAAGATCAAGGCCAATTTAAATGTTGGCCTGGAACGGGGTATAGGTAGTAATTTTCGGTTGAAACACAGATTAAGGCATGGCAGACTGTGTAAGTATGTCAAGGATTCTTGTGTGGTCATGTATTTGGAAGGGGTTGAAATTACATCCGACCATTGTGCCAGTGTGTTACACAAGGTGAAATCATGGCTTCTAGAAGCTGCAGAACATGATAAAAATAAAACACACAGTGAGAACAATGGTGACATTTGACAAAATCTGCTCAAGTGATAACATTAATGTATCATAAAATAATTAGTGACTGAGAGTGGCCAGACGTTCTAAAATAATGTAAATGTTTGGCATGGGTCAGCAGCACCAAAACTTAATAAATAACATGTAATAAATAAGTATATGAGAGTATAAGATCACACTAAATCTAAAATTACAGTAGTTTCTTAGATGTAAGACTAATAAATATAGCGAGAAAAATAAATAAATAAATAATGTGTTATAAAATAAATATTACATAGACATAATCAAGTGGTATTTAAAATTATTAATAAACTAAATCAGTAGTTTCAAATGAGTTTGTAAAATGCTAAATAAGTCTGTAAAATGCTAAATGTAGAATGAGTTTGTAAAAGGCTAAATACAAATCAGTTTAACAAATCAGTTTAAAAGGCTAAATACAGATCGTTTAAATCTTCGCGCTCGGCAAAGCCAGTGCAAAAGTAATAAGACGTTTAGTGCCCGTGCAGATGAAACGTAGAGGTCTTCACCCCCAGGGCGAGTTGTCCTTCTCTAGAATTAGTGAATCCACTACAGGTTACACATTTATTTACCCCCTGTGTGGGATCTTTTACTTCCCCTGGCATAGACACCAGTTAGAAGGGACCACCGGCTTTTAGTGTCTCTTCCGAAAGACACAGGCAAATGTGGGGTGAACAAAATTGCCTAAGTTTTTAAACGGCGGTAGGTGGGATTGAACCACCGTCCCCTCGATTGACAGTCCGGCGCTCTACCACGCAACCACCGCTCACCACTGTTGTGTTGATATCTCCTTCTGTGTTCTTCAGGTGGTCGAAGACAAACTGACCTATTTGAAGACAAAAACGAAACTGAAAGAGCAGGATCTTAGCTGGGTGAGTGGTCATCTATATATCACTGACCAGTCATTTATGCTAAGTTTGATGCATTTTATATCAATGTTTGGTTGAAAGCATTAATAGAAAGTAACATTGAAGTGAACATGTATATCAAGCATGGTACTGATGTCTAGAACAATCCCATGGTGCAGTGCAAGAAGACGTATTTGCACTTTTTATGGTAACCTCTAATGTTTGAATTGGTTTTTACCATGACTAATGTTAATGTTAGAAGTAATGTCAAAATGTTGTTAATAAATGTACGTAAAGTTTGTGAGTTGGTACTGCATTGTTTAATTTGTTTTACATTAAAATAGTCTACAAAATTATGTTATACATGTGTAGTCCTGTGTGCATGGCTCTGCATGCATACATGCGTTTATTCTGCAATAAACCATGTTTAAAATTTGGTTTACAGCGTGAACTTTGTATGGTCGGAATATTAAAACTGAGAATGCTTTCTCAGGTTAACTAAATATATTTCTGCAGGCTATGTATTATAAAAATGTTTATTCTTATATTAAAAATATTTAACGAGTAGACGAGAAATAGAGACATTCATTTTAAAATATTGCTCTTGTGGAGGAGTAAGTGGAGCAGTAAGTGGAGCAGTAAGTGGAACAGTAAGTGGAGCAGTAACTGGAGAAATAAGTGGAGCAGTAAGTGGAGCAGTAATTGGAGCAGTAAGTGGAGCAGTAACTGGAGAAGTAAGTGGAGCAGTAACTGGAGCAGTAAGTGGAGCAGTAATTAGGTCAGTAAGTGGAGCAGTAAGTGGAGCAGTAAGTGGAGCAGTAAGTGGAACAGTAAGTGGAGCAGTAATTGGATCAGTAAGTGGAGCAGTAAGTGGAACAGTAAGTGGAGCAGTAAGTGGAGCAGTAAGTGAAGCAGTAAGTGGAACAGTAAGTGGAGCAGTAAGTGAAGCAGTAAGTGGAGCAGTAAGTGGAGTAGTAAGTGGAACAGTAAGTGGAGCAGTAATTGTAGCATTTCACTGAGAACACACGAGGAAAACAATCACATACAGATCAAACGTTGTTGTGTTTCACGACAGGATGACAGCGAGCTGCAGGGTGACACGAGCGACGTCCAGGAGTTGACGACAGAACTGGAGCATCTGAAGCGACAAGTGGAGCAGGCTAGAGCCAAGTTGGTGGAGCTTGAAGCCGAGAGGACGACAGCTGAGACGGCTGTTGCGAAACTGAAGCGAGAGAAGGTTCAGCTGGATGAGAGCCACCGAGGTCTGCACAGTCGGGTCCACCAACTGAAAAGGTGATGTCTTGTGACTACAGCAGGGGCCTTGAAAGTCTTGAAAAGGCTTGAATTTGATTGGACCAAATTCAAGGCCTTGAAATCGTTGAATTTTATAAAGTAGTCTTGAAAAGTCTTGAATTTAATTTTGGTCAATAAATAATTTGTTTGACTCAATTGTCATGACAAACTAACAGATGTAGGCCAGTGGCAGTCGGGCGGAAGGGAAAGCCAACGCACAAAAATAACTCGCTGTTCTTAGTCGAGTAAGGTGAGGCGAGGGTGATCTCCCTGGCATGCAAGGGTGATCTCCCCGGCATGCGAGGGTGATCTCCCCGGCATGCGAGGGTGATCTCCCCGGCATGCAAGGGTGATCTACCCAGCCTGCGAGGGTGATCTCACCGACATGCGAGGGTGATCTCCCCGGCATGCGAGGGTGATCTCCCCGGCATGCAAGGGTGATCTCCCCGACATGCGAGGGTGATCTCCCCGACATGCGAGGGTGATCTCCCTGGCATGCGAAGGTGATCTCCCTGGTATGCGAGGGTGATCTCCCCATCATGCGAGGGTGATCTCCTCGGCATGTGAGGTTGATCTCCCTGGCATGAGAGGCTGATCTCCCTGGCATGCACGGCTGATATCCCCGGGATGCGAAGCTGATTTCCCTGGCATGCGAGGGTGATCTCCCCGGCATGCGAGGCTGATCTCCCCGGCATGTGAGGCTGATCTCCCCGGCATGCGAGGCTGATCTCCCCGGCATGCAAGGGTGATCTCCCTGACATGCAAGGGTGATCTCCCCGGCATGCGAGGCTGATCTCCCCGGCATGCGAGGGTGATCTCCCCGGCATGCAAGGCTGATATCCCCGGGTTGCGAAGCTGATCTCCCTGGTATGCGAGTGTGATCTCCCCAACATGCGAGGGTGATCTCCCCGGCATGCGAGGGTGATCCCCCGGCATGCGAGGCTGATCTCCCCGGCATGCGAGGGTGATCTCCCCGGCATGCGAGGCTGATCTCCCCGGCATGCGAGGCTGATCTCCCCGGCATGCGAGGGTGATCTCCCCGGCATGCGAGGGTGATCTCCCCGGCATGCGAGGCTGATCTCCCCGGCATGCGAGGGTGATCTCCCCGGCATGCGAAGCTGATCTCCCTGGCATGCGAGGGTGATCTCCCCGGCATGCGAGGCTGATCTCCCCGGCATGCGAGGGTGATCTCCCCGGCATGCGATGCTGATCTCCCCGGCATGCAAGGGTGATCTCCCCGGCATGCGAGGCTGATCTCCCCATCATGCAAGGGTGATCTCCCCGGCATGCAAGGGTGATCTCCCCGGCATGCGAGGGTGATCTCCCCGGCATGCGAGGCTGATCTCCCCGGCATGCGAGGGTGATCTCCCTGGCATGCGAAGCTGATCTCCCCGGCATGCGAGGGTGATCTCCCCGGCATGCGAGGCTGATCTCCCCGGCATGCAAGGGTGATCTCCCCGGCATGCAAGGGTGATCTCCCCGGCATGCGAGGCTGATCTCCCCGGCATGCAAGGGTGATCTCCCCGGCATGCGAGGCTGATCTCCCCGGCATGCGAATGTGATCTCCCCGGCATGCGAGGCTGATCTCCCCAGCATGCGAGGGTGATCTCCCCGGCATGCGAGGCTGATCTCCCTGGCATGCGAGGGTGATCTCCCGGCATGCGAGGCTGTTCTCCCCGGCATGCAAGGGTGATCTCCCCGGCATGCGAGGCTGATCTCCCCGGCATGCGAGGGTGATCTCCCCGGCATGCAAGGGTGATCTCCCCGGCATGCGAGGGTGATCTCCCCGGCATGCGAGGGTGATCTCTGTCATATTAACACTTACTGTGAAACTTCAAATTGAGATGATTCAGTCAACTTGAACATACTGATCAATTTTAACCACATCTCTTAACCCTTTTCTTCTGTGGTTGCAGAACGGAGCAGCAGATTGAGGAGAGAGTGAAGAGCAGAAGGTTAAAGCTGGAGCGTCTGGACGGAGAGCTGCGGCAGATTGAGGCTGCCCTGGATGAGGGGAGGGACAGGAAGGGGGCTGTGGATAGGGACCTGACCACAGTCAGGGCCAGTGTACACGGTGAGACACCTTCACTGATATTGTAACACTAAATGTATGTGCATTGCTTAAGAATTTATTTTTAATGTCATACACGTTTTAATCAGTGTTTATGTTTTAGATTAATTTATATATATATATATATATATATATATATATATATATATATATAAATCTATATATATATATATCTAAACCTATATATCTAAATCTATATATATATAAATCTATATATATAAATTTACATACAGAGTTTTAGTAAAGGTTTTAATTTCAGATTAATTTATATAATTTACATACCAAGTTTTAGTACTATACATCTTAAAAACAGTGTATAATTTATTTTTAATTTATTTATATAATTTACATACAAAGGTTTACTAGTGCATCTTAAAACCAAAAAGTAATATGATTTATATTAATTTATATAATTTATATTACTATTTATTAATATACATTTAGTATATATCTTGTGCAGCGCATCGATCCGCCTTGCGGGAATTAGCGCTATATAAAAAACTATAATTATTTTGTGAGATACCTTCACTGATATTGTAAAACTAAATGTATGTGAGATATCTTCACTGATATTGTAAAACTAAATGTATGTGAGATATCTTCACTGATATTGTGAAACTAAATGTATGTGATATATATTCTCCGATATCGTAAAACTAAATGTATGTGAGATATCTTCACTGATATTGTGAAACTAAATGTATGTGATATATATTCTCCGATATCGTAAAACTAAATGTATGTGAGATATCTTCACTGATATCGTGAAACACTTGGAGATGAGATATCTTCACTGATATTGTAAAACAAATTGGAGGTGAGATATCTTCACTGATAGTGTAAAACAAAGTGCATGTGAGATATTGTCACTAAAACTAAGTGTAGGTGACATATATTGTCACTGATATTGTAAAAATAATTAAGTGAGATCCATCATTATTATTGAATATTAGTAGCTATGCACTGTATTATTTTTATATTGTAATCTGCAAATTGGTGCATAATATACATACAGTGTATTATTTTATATATTTTGCTACAGATGTGATTGTTATTATAGACATGTCACTTTGACAGTTTGTAACATATTTCAGCCCGAATATTTCCAAACAGACTCGTGAGTTTTTGTGGCGAAACATTTCAGAGCACACTGGTGAGCTGGAGGAGCTCCACTCTAGTCTACAGGCAGCTGAGAGCCAAGTGGAGCTACTGGAGCAGGTAAGTCGACTCCAGCAATGAGATGCTCTTGACACATCATAAGATATTGACAGCAACTAATTCGTCTTTGCACCAATTCAGCTGTGTTCGTCTCAACTCTAACAATGTTACTAAATCTATCTTAGCAATGTCTCGTCAGTTCATTTTCATTAGCTTAATTAATTGTTCTACCAGAAAATAATTTAATTGACTGTCAAAAGTAGATTTTTTGCATTAAAACACAATACAATTATGCACACGTTTCTGTGCTGGTGTTGATGACTATTAAAAAAAAATTTAAAAATGGGTTGAAGGCGAAATGTTGGCAAACTATTGGCCTTTAGCTACTTACCAGATGTAAGGAGGAAAAGAAGTTGTCTGACCATACAAAAAACAAACCTGCACGTTTTTATCAATTTGTTTCATCACTAATATTTGTTATTAATAACAATTATTATGTCTAATCACTAATATATGTTTAACTACTATACATTTAGTACTAATGTCACTCATAACTAATACAAACTTTTTTCTGGGAATACTTCATTTCTGATTCCTAACATTAACTTTTTGTTACAACATTTATTTTGTGTTATTACAAAAAAAAATTTGTCTTGCATGATAAACATTTGAAACTATCGTACAGATATTTCTGTAAAATATACGTTTTTATAATGCCAAAATTGTTGGCAAAATATACAGCAGAATGTCTCATAGCTGCACGTTTCTGGTGCCCTTTTTTCATGGATCTGGTTGCTAGGTCATGTGGTTGGTTTAGTCATGATGTTGATTCAGTCATTAATTTTTGTGACGCGAACCAACTTCTTTCAGAAGTTAACGACAGTTAACTCCAGCTTTTGTCAAGTATCCAGAGAACTTGCTGCGAAAGAGTGTGAATTGCATTATGCTACTGACAGTGTTGAACGTGCGAAAGTAACTTGTCCGTACTAATCCTGTGCATGCCTGCCGTGTCATTTACCACAATCTTTGGCACCCCCTAGTGGCGATAGTAATTCACATTGTCTCCAATCATTAATCATTTTCAAAGCAGATATTTGTGTTTGTTTTCATCGAGTGTAACAAGGAAGCACATAAGAGCATGGATACATGCCATAATTAAAGATCCCTCTTAAATTTCATCTTTAAACCTATTGCATTTCAGATTAATGGTGAGCTGGGTAATTTGATCAACTAAGTCATTTGACTTTGGTGAAACAATTGGACAAACACCTATTTTTAACTGGGTACAGTCATGTATTGGCGAACAATGGTAAAAGTGGAGTGGCTCTATATATATAACAGCATAAAAATATCAACACGCAAGCTATTTGGCCTAACAACAAAGTTTGCTCACTTTGTTCAATGATTTTAGCACTGCTTTGAAACTGGTCTTGTGATTCCGTTGTCAACAAATATAGAATTTATGTTTTGAAAATGATCTGTGGCGATGATCCCTCCTGCCTTGAATGCACCTTGAATGCCGTCTTTCACAACCTGTTTCTGTCTTCACAAGCTGCAGCATACTTCAGTACGTCTTAGTTGACACATTTAGATGTACACTTTCTTTATAACACATCAACATTGTTTACCAAATTATTACAAATAAATACACATTGAATTAACTTCATGTGTACTTGTTTCTGTTCAGCTTATATGTTGTTAATCGCTTTATTCATCCACATTCGTTGGATTTTAATACACACGTATTCCTTGTGCTACCAACACACGCTGATATCATAGCTTTATGCAGAGACCCGTTCACCCGTCATTTGGATGGGTAAAACCTGTTGTGGACGGGTAGAAATATGGGTGGACTGGTGGTCGACGGGTAAAAGAATGAAGTAAAGAGCAAAAAAGGTGTCAGTCTTGGCTTGAAAATAGGTGCCACTTGTCTGTTTTTAGTTTTTTTCAGGTCGTAAAGTAAATCTCAACTGGTGTGTGTGTGTGTGTGTGTGTGAGTGAGTGAGTGAGTGAGTGAGTGTGTGTGTGTGTGGTGTGGGTGTGTGTGAGTGAGTGAGTGAGTGAGAGTGAGTGAGTGAGTGAGTGAGTGAGTGAGTGTGTGTGTGTGTGTGTGTGTGTGTGTGTGAGTGAGTGTGTGTGTGAGTGAGTGAGTGAGTGTGAGTGCGTGAACTTTGAACCTGTCTGTCTTCTCCTGGCCCTGGCTCCTGTCTGTCTAGTGGTGTGGACACTGGTCCCCATTCCTCTCTCTGTGTCCCCCTGGTGGCTAGGGAAACCACTCACTCATATCCCACGCTTATACAAAGGCAGGTGGTGATTAGAGCCTGCAAACACGTGTTATCACTGCAGTGGGTAGTTTACGTAATTGATGCCATGCACATATACACACATGTGTGCATGCATGCATGCATACACAGGCACACACTCATGCACACAATCACACATACACGCACACACACCACACGCACACACCATAGACACACACACACACACACACACACACACACACACACACACACACACACACACACAAACTCATGATAATTATGTATTCTATAATTTATATGTGATTTTGCTCTATTTGCTTGCTTTTATTGAGGCTATTATTTCAATATAGTAATACTGTGTCGAGTGTTACACACGTCACATGACCTGTGCATCACTGGTGCGTTTCAGATGGAGGCTGAGAGACAACAGAAGACTCAGGAAAACTTTGTTGGACTCGACGAGAAAGTCCAGAATCTTGGTGGGTTAACACAAGTCGCGGGTTCAATTCAATTCACTTGTTTATTTATTAACTTCAGTAATGCAATTAATTTAATTTAAGTCATTAACTTTATACAACAGTTTAATGTGATTACATTTAAATTCATAATCAACTCTCGGTTAGGTGCATATCTAAAATTTATTATTTATGAATATCAGACATTCTGCGTTTATGATATCGAGGTGTTTCCTCTTTTTTCAGTTAGACTCCAGTCACTAGACCATGTAATTGTTAATGGGAGGGAAGTGCGGGGGGGGGGGCAATGAGATTGACTGGTTGTTCATCCATTTATTGTCACTTTGGGTTATTTACTGACAGTCTTGTAAAGACGTGTTTGTCTGTTGTGTTCTCAGCGCGAGAGATTGCCAAGAGGGATGCTGAGAAGGATGAATTAATGACAGCCTTGTAAAGGTCATGCGAGGAACTCACCAGTTTACGAACACAGGTTTCCATGATCATGAAACATTGGCTGCTTAGTAACCACATACATTAGTTCAGGTCTCCATGGTAACGAAATGTTGACTGCTTAGTAACCATAGACATTAGTTCAGGTCTCCATGCGTTGACTGCTTGGTAACCAAATACATTAGTTTAGGTCTCCATGGTAACAAAACGTTGACTGCTTAGTAACCAAATACACATTCAGCTGAAAGCAGACAGTAAGAGTCAGAGTAACTTTATTTCACAATGTAACATGGAAGCTGTTTCTAATGCATTAGGAAAGCGTACTAATGCGAATATGTCCTAGACTTAGCTACAATGTGATATACACTTATTATGGGCAACTATACAACTCAAGAATACAATTTTACTAAAATAAAAAGCAACACTGAGGACAATTTTGGGTGTATATTTTGTTTGACAGGAATATCTTAAATTACATTTTATTTGTGGAACAAATTGTTCAAGGATCCAACATTTGGTTGTTTTGTAAGAAATTAACTTACTTTTGAAACAAGGATGTGAAACACAACATTTTGATCAATCAGCTTCACACAGTATGTGCCAAAGTAATTTTAATTTTTTAAGAAAACTACATTTGCTAACACAGAATTTACCATGGGTTAAGAAACACTGTGCGTGATGCCATGATACTCATGATGTTGGTGTCACATAACGCCATGATACTCATGGTGTCAGTGTCACATGACACCATGATATTCATGACATTAGTGTTACCTGACGCCATGATACTCATGGCGTCAGTGTCACATGATGCCATGATACTCATGTCATCAGTGTCACATGACACCATGATACTCATGTAATCAGTGTCACATGACGCCATGATACTCATGGCATCAGTGTCACATGACGCATTGATACTCATGGCATCATGATGCCATGGTACTCATGACATCAGTGTCACATGATGCCATGGTACTCATGACATCAGTGTCACATGACACCATGATACTCATGGCATCATGACGTCATGATACTCATGGTGTCGGTGTCACACTGGTCCTGCCAGTCTGCCCCTGCTGTCTGTGTAACACGTAATGTTGTGTGTCCAGGAGTCGTCTGACAGGGCTCTGAGGATACAGCAACTGGAGGATGAAGTGACAAGTCTCAGACACAACCTGGAGGACAGAGACCAGGTGAGACTGACACTGAGACAGAGCCATGTCTTCTAAACACGTTTGTAGATAGTGTAATATAGAGACCAGGTGAGACTGAGACTGAGACATGTCTTCTAAACACATTTGTAGATAGTGTAGTATAGAGACCAGGTGAGACTGAGACATGTCTTCTAAACACATTTGTAGATAGTGTAGTATAGAGACCAGGTGAGACTGACACTGAGTCATGTCTTCTAAACACGTTTGTAGATAGTGTAGTATAGAGACCAGGTGAGACTGAGACTGAGACATGTCTTCTAAACATGTTTGTAGATAGTGTAGTATAGAGACCAGGTGAGACTGAGACATGTCTTCTAAACACATTTGTAGATAGTGTAGTATAGAGACCAGGTGAGACTGAGACATGTCTTCTAAACATGTTTGTAGATAGTGTAGTATAGAGACCAGGTGAGACTGAGACTGAGACATGTCTTCTAAACATGTTTGTAGATAGTGTAGTATAGAGACCAGGTGAGACTGAGACATGTCTTCTAAACACGTTTGTAGATAGTGTAGTATAGAGACCAGGTGCGACTGAGACTGAGACATGTCTTCTAAACACGTTTGTTGATAGTGTAGTATAGAGACCAGGTGAGACTGAGACATGTCTTCTAAACACGTTTGTTGATAGTGTAGTATAGAGACCAGGTGAGACTGAGACATGTCTTCTAAACACGTTTGTAGATAGTGTAGTATACAGACCAGGTGCGACTGAGACTGAGACATGTCTTCTAAACACGTTTGTTGATAGTGTAGTATAGAGACCAGGTGAGACTGAGACTGAGACATGTCTTCTAAACACGTTTGTTGATAGTGTAGTATAGAGACCAGGTGAGACTGAGACATGTCTTCTAAACACGTTTGTTGATAGTGTAGTATAGAGACCAGGTGAGACTGAGACATGTCTTCTAAACATGTTTGTAGATAGTGTAGTATAGAGACCAGGTGAGACTGAGACTGAGACATGTCTTCTAAACATGTTTGTAGATAGTGTAGTATAGAGACCAGGTGCGACTGAGACTGAGACATGTCTTCTAAACATGTTTGTAGATAGTGTAGTATAGAGACCAGGTGAGACTGAGACATGTCTTCTAAACACGTTTGTAGATAGTGTAGTATAGAGACCAGGTGCGACTGAGACTGAGACATGTCTTCTAAACACGTTTGTTGATAGTGTAGTATAGAGACCAGGTGAGACTGAGACATGTCTTCTAAACACGTTTGTAGATAGTGTAGTATAGAGACCAGGTGCGACTGAGACTGAGACATGTCTTCTAAACATGTTTGTAGATAGTGTAGTATAGAGACCAGGTGAGACTGAGACATGTCTTCTAAACACGTTTGTAGATAGTGTAGTATAGAGACCAGGTGCGACTGAGACTGAGACATGTCTTCTAAACACGTTTGTTGATAGTGTAGTATAGAGACCAGGTGAGACTGAGACATGTCTTCTAAACACGTTTGTAGATAGTGTAGTATAGAGACCAGGTGCGACTGAGACTGAGACATGTCTTCTAAACATGTTTGTAGATAGTGTAGTATAGAGACCAGGTGAGACTGAGACTGAGACATGTCTTCTAAACACGTTTGTTGATAGTGTAGTATAGAGACCAGGTGAGACTGAGACATGTCTTCTAAACACGTTTGTAGATAGTGTAGTATAGAGACCAGGTGCGACTGAGACTGAGACATGTCTTCTAAACACGTTTGTTGATAGTGTAGTATAGAGACCAGGTGAGACTGAGACATGTCTTCTAAACACGTTTGTAGATAGTGTAGTATAGAGACCATGTGCGACTGAGACTGAGACATGTCTTCTAAACATGTTTGTAGATAGTGTAGTATAGAGACCAGGTGAGACTGAGACTGAGACATGTCTTCTAAACACGTTTGTAGATAGTGTAGTATAGAGACCAGGTGCGACTGAGACTGAGACATGTCTTCTAAACATGTTTGTAGATAGTGTAGTATAGAGACCAGGTGAGACTGAGACTGAGACATGTCTTCTAAACACATTTGTAGATAGTGTAGTATAGAGACCAGGTGAGACTGACACTGAGACATGTCTTCTAAACACATTTGTAGATAGTGTAGTATAGAGACCAGGTGAGACTGACACTGAGACATGTCTTCTAAACACGTTTGTAGATAGTGTAGTATAGAGACCAGGTGAGACTGAGACTGAGACTGAGACATGTCTTCTAAACATGTTTGTAGATAGTGTAGTATAGAGACCAGGTGAGACTGAGACTGAGACTGAGACATGTCTTCTAAACATGTTTGTAGGTAGTGTAGTATAGAGACCAGGTGAGACTGAGACATGTCTTCTAAACACATTTGTAGATAGTGTAGTATAGAGACCAGGTGAGACTGACACTGAGACATGTCTTCTAAACACGTTTGTAGATAGTGTAGTATAGAGACCAGGTGAGACTGAGACTGAGACTGAGACATGTCTTCTAAACATGTTTGTAGATAGTGTAGTATAGAGACCAGGTGAGACTGAGACTGAGACTGAGACATGTCTTCTAAACATGTTTGTAGGTAGTGTAGTATAGAGACCAGGTGAGACTGAGACATGTCTTCTAAACACGTTTGTAGATAGTGTAGTATAGAGACCAGGTGAGACTGACACTGAGTCATGTCTTCTAAACACGTTTGTAGATAGTGTAGTATAGAGACCAGGTGAGACTGAGACATGTCTTCTATACACGTTTGTAGATAGTGTAGTATAGAGACCAGGTGAGACTGACACTGAGACATGTCTTCT
>OZ024864.1:36908479-37108479 GCA_964017155.1 Oasisia sp. SBJ-2009 | reverse complement strand
TCCCAGCGATGAAGAAAAATGTCATCGAAATTTATATTTTATATTTTATTGAAAACGTGGTTTATTCTCCTTGTTAAAATAATAATATTAATAAAGGCTTGATGCAAGAAATACTAGAAGCTACCACTATTGCTAAACATTACTTGTTTTATTAAGTGAACACTATATGTTTTCTGTGGCAAGGTTCATGGGGATCTCGTTTTCTGTTCAGATCCCAACTGTTGGACCTGGCTGAGATATATTTCTGTTAAATCATAAGATTGTTGTTGTGGTCACTGTCCACTCAAGCGGCCAGTCATCCATTGTCACAATGGCCACTAAGTCAGAACCTCGGGAGTGAATCACTGAGAGTGAAACCTTGAGAGTGAAACATGTTAATGGAATGTCTTTGTGAACTTACAACACGAACCGATCAATGATTGGTGTGTTCTGTTTCAGATCCGGAGTGGCGTCAACACCCCAGTGCCACAGGACGCAACGGCAAAGGGAAACACTAACTTCTTTGAAGAACAACAATACCAGCTGAAGGTGACTAGTTCTGTCAACGTCTCAGAGATGTCACTGACACAATGGTGGAACCTTTGTATAGAGACATATGTGAAGTGGTCAACTGGAACATTGGCAACTTTCCTGAAACAACTCAAAACTTATCTATTTCGTTTGTATTAAATGCCTTGATGGCACTGGTTTATATTTCATAGCATTGACTGGTTTTAAATTGTTCTGTTTGAAACTGTATTTTTACACCCTATTTTATTTATTTTATTTACTTATCTTAACATATTTATTATTGATTTTGTTATCTTAACTTACTTAATTATTTATCTTAGTTTATTTATTTGATTTTAGCTTATGTATTTAATTCATTTATATTTTAGATTATTAGTCAACACATCATGTTAATGTGAAGCGCTTTTATGTGGTTGGCATTTAATTACTTAAAAAGTGCTATGTTAACAAACATAATTATTATTATTATCACAAGAGGTGTCAAAACAACCTGTGAGATTGTCTGCATTACTTGGCAATGATTGTTCACGTGTATCAGTGTACAAACATGTCTGTGTGACAAACATGTTTGTAACATGTCTATAATGTCTAACACAAGTTTATATGTAACACTTACATGCGTAACCCAAGTGTATCTGTAACACAAGTGTGTCTGTAACACAAGTGTATCTGTAACACAAGTGTGTCTGTAACACAAGTGTGTATTTTAACACAAGTGTGTCTGTAACACAAGCCTGTCTTTTAACACACATGTGTCTGTAACACAAGTGTGTTTTTAACACAAGTGTATCTGTACGACATGCGTGTCTTTTAACACAAGTGTGTCTGTAGCACAAGTGTGTATGTAACACAAGTGTGTCTTTTAACACAAGTATGTCTGTAACACAAGTGTGTCTTTTAACACAAGTGTGTCTGTGACACAAGTGTGTATGTAACACAAGTGTGTCTTTTAACACAAGTGTGTCTGTAACACAAGTGTGTCTGTAACAAAAGTGTGTCTGTAACACAAGTGTGTCTGTAACATGATTATGTCTTTAACACACACAGGAGTGCATGTAACGGTGTTACATCTGTAACACTGTAACGTGTTTGTTACAGCTTGAGCAGAAGATGAGTCGTCACGCTGAGGTGATGGAGAGTCGGAGACAGGTGTCACATGACAGCATCCAGCAGCTGCAATGGAAGCTGAATAACCTTGAACAGGTGACCTTCACTTGACCTTCAGTGCTTTATACATCCTTTCCCTTGTTCCATCCCACAAAGATGGTTTCCTCGTCAGTTATGCCACGTTGGGTGTTATATTTCTCTATGCTCTCAAATCATTGGGCCAATTGTTTTCATTTAATGTTTCATGGGGCATTATTCGGGGTGATATATATAGTATAGTGAAACATCACGTTTTAGCAGTAAATACTTGAAGACTTGAAGTTACATTTGCTTTACGCTGACATATGAGAGACAAATGTCTGGTATTTCAACAGCTAGACGACCTGTGTTCATAATCGACACAGTTGTTGCTATATGACATTGTTTCTCGACAGGTTCTATGCCAAGGTGATTCACATCGACCTACTACGCCATCTAGTGATGTCCTGTTGAACCGCTCCCGAACTCCGACTCCGGCGGGAGAGTTTGATATGCAGGTAAGGGAGTGATGCTGACAGCTTGTTGTGCTGACAAGCTGACAGCTTGTGATGACATCTTAGCATGGTATTCTGGGGCGTAATAGTGCAATGGTGCAAAGGTGGACTCAATTGTAATCTATCTTGCTTTCATCTCGTGTTCAGTTATTTTTACAGAAAAGCAAATCTACAAAGTATTCATTACCACATTCAAGCTTGTGTCTGTGATTTTAAAGTGTAGCTTTGATAAAATCAATTGAAAAACTGCTTACTTATTTAATTGCTGCAGAATATTCAATTCAAATATTCTTGCATCACGACGTGATTGTCCTATTTCCTGTTGTTGACTTCCTTATTCTCTCAAAAACCCGGAAGACTTTAGAGCATTAAATCACTGACATATATTAAATAAATTTATTTAGATTACATATTTATATTTGGACACCAAAAAAATTGGATTTAATCAAGGAAGCCACTTTAATCCGTTCATACACTATGAACTCGAAACACGATTTGTGATGTGAAATAATAATATTTATTTTGTATAGTTCCATATCCACAGCAATTTAGTACTTAACATAAAATATAATACGAAATAAGAAAACATGTAACTATATAAATACATAATTTAATGACATTCGTTTATAATAACAAATTATAGTGCAAAATAAATACATAAAAGCAGTTCATTCAGTTATAACACTTAGAAATTAATTAATTAATTAAATCTAAATATTTAATAAATTACAGCAAAAATGCTTCCGTGAATTAAATAAGCATCTTTACAGATGCCTTAGAAGATCAAAGTAAAGGTTTCGAAGTGAAAATAGTTGGCATAGCGTTCCAAACTGATGCCATGATGACCTCTTGTCTGATTCGCTGATTCTGTGGTCAACAGGACACAGACAGACTGACCAGTGAGGGGGCGTATCCAAGTGAGGGGGCATATCCAAGTGAGGGGGCATATCCAAAGCGAGCATACTCACCGAATCGTCACAGCAGTCGGAGGCTGCACTCAGCCGGGAGTGCATCAAACATTGCTGAAAAGGGTCCATCGTCGTGAATCGACAACCAAGTTGGTCATGTGGACGGAAGTAGATGGCATCTCTCACCAAGTTTACTGTTTCAGCAGAAGGGCTGAATCGCATCGGGTAAATTTATGAACATCGGCCGAATGCCGTATTAATCATGTGAATTACATGTAAATGATATAGCTTAAAACTAGTTAGTTTTCGTGTCTGTACCTGATACATTATGACCAATATGTTGCCAAGAAGTGCCACGGGTCTATGCAAACTGAGGTAAATTACAAGTTTTGATTATGAATTTATTCTGAAAAAAATTGCATAATTCCAGAGGTATATGCCGGGGAGGGGCCATTGAGACTGAGGGTCTGTACTGTGATCTTTTGTAATGGACCTACTGTTTCTTTGAATATTCAAAAGTGAGTCTACAAATGGAACTCTGACCCTCAACCAAAGCTGTGTAGCACCAACAGAATACATTGAATGTAGTATTGTGTATTTCCACTGATAGTATTGTATACTGATAGTATTATATATACTTCCGCTGACAGTATTCTATACTTCCACTGATAGTGTTGCATACTTCCACTTATAGTATTGTATACTTCCACATAATTTTTATTTATATTTTATATTTTACATAACTGTGCATGCGAGACAAACTGTTTTATAGAAGCTCAACTTATTTATCACCAGGATCAGTGCAGCAGTATTTTAGTATACATTTTAATTTCTGACTCTTTAAATGTGGTAAAATGTATGAACGACTACCATCTTTATGATGGTATCACTTTTTCATTCACTAGTTTATTATTTATTGCTTATTTTATTATATGCTTTGCATACGTCGTAAATTTATGATAAAGCTTGGTACACTGTATACATTATAACTTGCATGCTTTTATAATTGTGATGTTGTTTTGATTTCTTGTAACACAATTGTTATGATCAGTCATATGTAGTAATTTTTTTTTAATGTTAAGGTAACCATTATTTGTTTCAATTTCGGTCCATCTTGCTTCATTGAATAGATCGATTTTTACACCACCCCCACACACACTTAAATTTTACATAATTAGAAAGCCCTGCATCTCCCCGTTACGACTATTCCTGTCGTAGAGTTGCGAACTGGTGTAGTTTGCATTAATCCAAGGTCACCATCAATCAATCGATTTTAGAAATTGGGCACTTCTGAAAACTTCTTGAACTTCTATTTTATCCTTAATATCAATTTATGTTAACAAATGCAGAATGCTAATGCCTATCTGTGCACAATATGTGTAATGTGCCAGGGGTTGAGTAGTGACTAGTAATATAGGTTTTTGTGTAAAACTACAACATTAATGTGTGTTGAACCCATAAAAACGATTACTTAATAAACATGACCTCCTGTTGCTATGTTCCATTCCCAAGGCAATCTAGATCCCAAAAATAAATGTATGGCTAGAAGAATGAGTGGGCGTAGTGAAGTAAGAATTATACAAATGTCGGTTTTATATAAAGGTGGAAGGGATTTCAGAATGTATGGTCATGGTTTCATTTATATGGATTTTTCTTATTTATATGTAACAGAGCAACTAAGAAATTAGATCAACCGTAACATATTACTATATAGTTTTATATTTATTCTCTAACCTCTCTGCTGTGAACGTTCACATGTTATTTACACAAAAACAATTCCACTCCCTTGGAAAAAAGATTCAAATTTACTGAAACATAATTGTCAAAACATTTCATAAATGGCAAACATTACTTTGTTGATACAGTTCATTAAACGCGTACAACATTGCAACACTGGGATATGGGCCTTACTTACCCCTTGACTTCTTAATATCATTACTGCAGTCATCAACATATTCTAAGCTGATCTCTACAAGAGTTATGATTGTTGTATTTAACTTGATGACTTGGCAGAACTCTGACGTTGTATATTAATCCCTCTTTGTTTGGCAACATTTATCAAGGCGAAGTTCATATTCCTGCTTACACAAACACACACACACACACACACACACACACACACACACACACACACACACACACACACACACACACACACACACACACACACACACACACACACACACACACACACTCACACACTCACTCACTCACTCACTCACTCACTCACTCACTCACTCTCACACACACACACACACCACACACCACACACCACACACCACACACCACACACACACACACACACACACACACACACACACACACACACACACACACACACACACACACACATTATAAGTTTGACTACAGCTAATACATTTCTAAGATATCACAAAACCACCTGAACTGATGAAATGGAATCAATGTGTGTGCACACAACATGTAGTGTTTGCATAAAGAACACCAGCAGGGTATGAACCTACCACACACAACACTGAACCGACATTACCCTAAACTGTACAAGTGAAAAAAAATTGGTTTAGAGAAACATTTAGCAGTGCTTTTGCATTACAACACAGTATTCTGACTGAAAATTAATATACAGGTACATGAACTGACAGGAATACATAATAATTAGTACACGATCTGTAAAAGCATGCACCAACTCATTTTTATGGACAAGCCTGCTAGTTGTGGTTTTGAACTCTACATATCACGTCATTATAGCTGCCCAACACCTAATTTCAAAGATTGTTTTTGCCAAAAAAAATTACAAAACGAGTATAACTGTTTCCTACAAGCATGAGTTATGATTATTAAACCAGAACATGTAGCATCGTCTAACACTATCCAAAATGTCCTCTAGTTCGTTATCTTCAATAAAATACTCGCTAGGTGTGCGGGCGTGTGTGTGTGTGTGTGTGTGCGGGCGTGTGTGTGCGGGCGTGTGTGTGCGGGCGTGTGTGTGTGTGTGTGTGTGTGTGTGTGTGTGTGTGTGTGTGTGTGTGTGTGTGTGTGTAAATTTACTATCAATAAAATATTGATGATTTTATGCATGGTATTAATTCTTTTACAATTATAATTCCAGCCAAAACAGTTATTTGGATAAGCGCGATATACGAAAAATATAATAATTATTACTATAGAATGAAAAAATCATGAAATATATCAACATATATTAAAATTAATATTTTTTAATACAACATAATATAATTCCAACATATAATTAGGTAGGTCCCCTTGTAGTTACATACAAGGCGACGTATACTTAGGCGTGGACGTTCCACATTTGAAATGTAAGAGAGTTCAAGCATTTTTATATCTTTCAATAATATTTACGTACGTACAACAAATTAACTAAAGCTTACCGTGAGGCTGAGTTGTGTACGATTAAAGATGTTAAAACATTTATAATATACCTTAAAATAAGTCAATGTGCTGTTGCGAGTATAACTGTTTTCTACAAGAAAAAAACGTTGAAAAACAAAAGAGAGGGAATGAGGAAGTGGGAGACACTGGGTATATAGCCTGTAGTACAATCTAATGTAACTAGTTCGGCCAGGGGTACCTCATCGGTTGCTCCTCATAACGTTCCCTGGCACGGTTGGTCACAATCCTTACTCCCTCACAACTGACCGACTTCCGCCGGAAGTGTTCCTATGGGAGGGAAATTACCTGGCCCAAACCCCGGTTCGCCGCACCGGTTGTGACCTCCATAGGATGAGCGTCACTGGTAACCCCTTCCGCCACGTGCGGTCGGAACACTCAGTTGCAGAAGGTAGCCATTTTGTTTGCTTATAAACCCATGCCGAGCCTTAGCTGGTGAAATTGTGGTGTCAACTTGTAAAACACGTAAGCTGATATATCTGACGTTATTTATTTTGTAGCATTACATTACAACTTCGCTTATATGTCATGCTATATCATATCATACATAAAACATGGTAACATGCATAACTATAATTATTAATGTAGACTTAACCAGATTCCTGGTTCTATAGCGGAAGTTGGGCAACAATATGGCGTCGCCGACATTTCCTCCTTCATAAAATTATATAAGGCATTATTTTTAAACGCAGATACAGTACACCCTACAGTGAATAATATAACTCGCCTTGATATACGAGAATTCATAATTTAAAATAATAAACACAGGTGGATTAAAACATTATTAGTTATTTTCTTTGATAAATAAATACAATGCTTACCTACGATTTACATCGACGCAAATCAGCAAGTATAAACTATGTTGCCAAGTAAAGTTTTGATTAATGAAAAATGTATTATCTGTGTAATTATATTCACAGTAGAACGATGCTAACAGTTATGCATAATGATGATAATGTTTGTCTTCCGTAATGCCTTGCTGGTTTGACTATGCATGTTAGCGATACAGAATGTCGACACTGCATGTACCACATGGCAACTAATGTAATGTACTACCAACAGTTGCCGTTCTAAAACAACATTACACACATAGCCTACCTTAAAGCAATTGTCTGTAGCAGTCGTGGCTCTCTTTTTGGCGTCTAATTGTATATCCCAATGTCTGATGACTCTCCGAACTGCAACATGTGCAGCTCATTCGAGACCAACTGTCAAACCACATAGAGCGTCAAATGTGTATCGTTTGCTGAATATCATACGATCCGCTGCACCCGACCCTAAACGAACCATCCGTAAACACGTGAAGTTGGTCTTGTACTGAAAACCGTGAGAACTGCATTACCGCTACAACTGCACTTAAAATTCGACAAATCCATGATTTCGATCGAACGCTTAAGTCATTTGTTTGTAGCAACTGTCATGTTCAACGCGACAGTCAATTAGTGCGTTCTTGCGCGGGACCAAGAACATACCATTGTCGGAGGCCGCATGTCAGTCTAAGAATGTCCACGGCAGTGAAGCATTGTTAAACTGACAATGAAACAAGACAGGTATTACACACGGGCAAACCAAGTTTGCCTTGAATGGCACAAGTACCTTCGCTGTTCTTGTCGAATGTGCAAATACCCATGACCGTACCGAATTGCGGTTTAATTAGAATGAGGGGAGGGGTGAAAAGGATTGGTTGATGAAAGTATGGAGGAAGAAAGGTGTAGAGGGACAGTGGGAAGGGAAATAGTAGAGGATAAAGAAAGTGAGGGAGTGGGAGAGGGAGACGGCGAGGGGCCGCCAATCAGGGAGGAAGGGAGAAAATGTTGAGTATTTTTAAAGGGAAGTGATGGGGAGATGTAAATCAGAAGAGAGACAGACAAAGAGAAAAAAACAACCTCACAAACTTGTTCACTCTGACACATTGTGCATCAGAACGAAAACGGATTGCAGCGCTACTCATTTGTTCATTTCTTTCATCTATTTGCTAAAAGTGGACACTGAACGGTTTAAATATTAATAATAATAATACAGTTTTTTATATAGCGCTAATTCCCGCATGGCGGATCGTTGCTCTGCACAAGAAATATACTAAATGTATATTAATAAATAGAAATGTAAATTATATAAATTAATATAAATCATTTTCATTTTTTGGTTTTAAGAAGTACTACTAAACCTTTGTATGTAAATTATATAAATTAATTTAAAATAAATTAAACACTGTTTTTAAGATGAATACTACTAAAACTAGGTATGTAAATTATATAAATTAATATAAAATTAAAACCTTTACTAAAACTATGTGCGTATATATATATATGTATATATATATGCGTGTGTGTGTGTGTGTGTGTGTGTGTGTGTGTGTGTGTGTATATAAATCTATAAATTAATCTAAAACATAAACACTGATTAAAACGTGTATGGCACTAAAATGAAATTATAAAGCATTGTCCGTCATTTCAAAACAATTTGAATTAATTGAAATCTCTAATAAAAATATATGCCTTTAATTAAACACTTTCTAAACATACACAATGTCCCGGATGCACGAATGTTCACAGGTAATTCAATCCACAGTCGAGGTGCTGCTGCGCCAAATCACCAATACACTTCTTTATAATGGTATTCTATATAAGGGATTATATAGATGGGTGATATTAGCACTAACAAACATTATTCTGATGATTTAGTGAGGGGGTAGAGGGAGGGAAGAAAGGATAAAGGAAGGAGAGGGAGAGAGGGGAGGCTGAGGGAGAGATTAACGGGAGAAAAAAAGAGCGTGCTTATATGTGTAAGAGATTGTGTGGGGATATAATGTTGTCATCGTCACATTTCTTTTTTGTATTAATCTGCACCCTCCTTCCGAAGAAGACTTTATATTATCATAGACATTACCGATAATATAAAGTTTCTTATTGATTTTAGAGCAAAAATATAGTATATTATCATCAAACGCGTGCGCAGCGTACACTAACATTATCACGTCACGTAACCTTTTGCATATCACCGGAGTTTCCACACAAAATGGGATCAGTTTGATATAGCATATATGATGCCGCCCATACTTTACCATTATAAATACTATTGGCAATGGTTATGCTTGACGAAGGTCACGTGTAGCAATTGATTGTCACGTACACAAACCGCAACGTAACGTTTTAGTAAAGTAATCTGATTTTTTATATATTTTTTTCATAAACCATTACTAATACAAAAATGTAAAAGCAAGATATTTAAAATATTTAAGAATCGCATAATAACACTTGATCGAAGGAAGCATAGACCTCTATTCCAACGAGTAATACAGTCACAGAAAAAAACACCTACTCCCAATATTTGTATTTACTGTTGGGGTAAAATGTAAAACAGAACCAGATGATCGATGCTGCATAGGTTTTCTAATAGGAGTAAGCAATGAATGTAAATACGACACACACGTACACGCACACACACGCCACACGCCCCCCCCCGTACACACACGCACACGCGCGCACACTCACACTCATCCCCGCCCACCCACGCACGCACACGCGCACACACGCACGCACACACACTCACACACACACACACACTCACACACACCCACACACACACACACACACACACACTCACACACACTCACTCACTCACACACTCATCCCCGCCCACCCATACACGCACGCGCGCGCACGCAAACGTACGCACGCACACACACACACACACAGTGGTAGGAGGTAATGTAAGCTTTATGAAACTTGTCACAGCCCGGGCCATTCTTACGGTTTATCGTGTAGGCCTATTTCGAAAGATAAACAGGCATTGAGTATATATGGTGGCGGTGGCTGAGCGAGTTGGAAGATGATCGACAAAACAATTGCTCAACACCTGCAAGAGAGACGGGAAGTTCACAGGAAGTTCAGAACGGGGCTAATTGTCCGAATATAGAAAAGAAAGGGAGATGTGCATGACCCGGGAAAACAATTGAGGCATTACGTTGCTAAGCAATATGTTGAGGTTGCTGGAACGAATTCTGGATGGCAGAATAAAAGCAATAGTGTAAGGGGAAATCGTCGAAGAACAGCTAGAGTTTAGACAAGGAAGAGGAACAACGGATGGGATGTTTGTCCAAAGATAGGTAATAGAGAAGAAATTGGACGGACAGAAGGATATGGCAATTAGATACATATACCTGGAGAAGGCCTAGGCTATAATCCCAAGAGAAATGACTATGGGAACACTGGAGTGGGTGGGGGTCCCAGGGGGGGAGGTCAGGTTGGTACGTAGGGAGTCTTACCTCAGTACAAAACAAGGTGGAACAAATTAAAAAAATTGGCACATCCATTTCTTTGGAACAGTAAACCCGAATCTTTGAAAAGAGAATCACTGTTAAACACATTTGCTGACGGAAGTGTTAACATTGTATATATTAGAACTAAAATATAATCTCTATTCGTCAAACAAATATTCTGCAATTAATTAAAGAGCATAGAGCCAAGTGGAGCCTTAGCAGTGTATTGGCTGGGTATACACCTTAAAGTTAAAGAGTATGTAGATCTGCGCCGCCTTTACCCACCTTAAATGTCATGGTGCTGATTCACGTCCGGGTAATCTAGCCGAATAGACAAGCCGTCAATCGATGCCTTTTCGAAGACTTTCAATGTTATTAGTTAGATCATTTCTTTCAAATTAAACTATTATTTAGAACTGTATCAGCTTAGAACACGTTAAATGCGCTTCTTTCGAGTTTGACCCTGCTAGGCGCAACATAATCGGCACATCCCATGATCGTTCGACAGACAGCCAAACGTGCTCGGACAGCCACTCTCTGCCACGCCCCACGACCGTCGCCCGGTCCAAAATTACGCAACATGTACTGGAGCGCCAGCGACCGATGTCCCTTCGATCAGCGCAGCAACTTGTCTCTTGCCGCATCTATTCACACCTCGAAGTGCTGATAACCATGTGTATTATATATATATATATATATATATATATATATATATATATATATATATATATATATATATATATATATATATATATATATATATATATATATATATAATACACATGGTTATATCAGCGTTCGGCGTGTTTGTAAACACGTTCTGGCATATATATATATATATATATATATATATATATATATATATATATATATATATATATATATATATATATATATATATATATATATATATATACAGTGCCGGTAAAAAGTCATGGGACCATTGGATTTTACTGTTGTTTCTCTATTCTCTGTGGCAGCATTAAAATCAACTTGGCAAAGGACGTGCTGCCACCTATTGGATGCGCCTAAGTTTATATCCTGTTTTGAGTGTTGTTTTGCCTCTGTTTTTGCCATTTTTGCCTAATTTCATAAGAACACCCCAAGATTGCCGTCCAAAGATCAAGGTAGGCCTCAATTATATCACTAAGTGTTATTTGCTTTCTATGGACTAATGAATCACAATTGACTGTCTAAACTGTATGTGGGCAATAATAGGGTACTTTGGTGTATTACCGGAGCAATATTTGGTATAAAGTGTCAATATTAATTAATTATTATTAATCATCAATATTTATTAAGAAAAGTAGTGAATAAATCCAATTTTCAATACAATAAGAGCTAATGATATGGTAAATATTTGTTTTTATTATTCCACAATAATATTTATTATATATTTGTAACAAATTATGCATATAAATTTAATTTAAAAGTAATAAATAACTTATTTGCTAATTTTCGACGAAACGTTGACTGCTTAGTAACCATAGACATTAGTTCAGGTCTCCATGGTAACAAAACGTTGACTGCTTAGTAACAAAATACACATTCAGCTGAAAGCTTACAATCTTAATTTTACAGTAATTTTCATTTCGTTGAAAACTATATTTTCTATCACAGAATTTACCTACGGTTAAAAAACACTGTGCATGATGTCATGATACTCATGGCGTCATGATGTCATGATACTCATGGCATCATGATGTCATGATACTCACGGCGTCATGACGTCATGATACGGCGTCATGACGTCATGATACTCACGGCATCATGATGTCATGATACTCATGGCGTCATGATGACATGATACTCAATGCATCATGATGTCATGATACTCACGGCATCATGACGTCATGATACTCATGGCATCATGACGTCGTGATACTCATGGCATCATGATGTCGTGATACTCATGCCATCATGATGTCGTGATACTCATGGCAGCATGATGTCATGATACTCATGGCAGCATGATGTCATGACACTCGTGGCATCATGACGCCATGATACTCGTGGCATCATGACGCCATGATACTAATGGTGTCGGTGTCACACTGCTTCTGCCAGTCTGCCCCTGCTGTCTGTGATACTTGATGTTGTGTCCAGGAGTCGTCTCAGCGGGCTCTGAGGATACAGCAACTGGAGGATGAAGTGACGAGTCTCAGACACAACCTGGAGGACAGAGACCAGGTGAGACTGACACTGAGACAGAGACATGTCTTCTAAACATGTTTGTAGATAGTATAGTATAGAGACCAGGTGAGACTGAGAGAGAGAGACATGTCTTATAAACATGTTTGTAGATAGTGTAGTATAGAGACCAGGTGAGATTGAGACTGAGACATGTCTTCTAAACATGTTTGTAGATAGTGTAGTATAGAGACCAGGTGAGACTGAGACTGAGACATGTCTTCTAAACATGTTTGTAGATAGTGTAGTATAGAGACCAGGTGAGACTGAGACAGAGACATGTCTTCTAAACATGTTTGTAGATAGTGTAGTATAGAGACCAGGTGAGATTGAGACTGAGACATGTCTTCTAAACATGTTTGTAGATAGTGTAGTATAGAGACCAGGTGAGATTGAGACTGATACATGTCTTCTAAACATGTTTGTAGATAGTGTAGTATAGAGACCAGGTGAGACTGAGACTGAGACATGTCTTCTAAACATGTTTGTAGATAGTGTAGTATAGAGACCAGGTGAGACTGAGACAGAGACATGTCTTCTAAACACGTTTGTAGATAGTGTAGTATGGAGACCAGGTGAGACTGAGACATGTCTTCTAAACGTGTTTGTTGATAGTGTAGTATAGAGACAAGTTTGTACCCAGCTTTTTCGTATAATGAGTTATTATTAGGAGCTGTCTGAATTTATCATGTAGCTGGTCAACTGTAGAAAACTAATGAGCAACTTACAAAATGATATCTGCGACGGCTCATACAAATTCTCCTTTAGTATTTAAATATAAACAAACGCGCAAGATTTACAGGTGAGAATATACAATGTTTGAAGTTTCTTCTGTTTCTTTTGATAAAGAATGAAATGAAAAATAATTCCTTTTACAGTGCTGCCTTGTGACACCGTGAACCAATTTAACTGCGGGTCTTTTACGCGGTAAGCAATTATTAGATTACTTTATAATAATCACTGCTGAATGGTCCACCTTTGTAATTCATTGTTTACTCACCAGGAGGTTCGTCAGATTAGAGAGAAGTCGGCTGCTGAGATTGCCGACCTTGAAGGCATCGCCCACGCGCACTACAGCCGAGCCAATCGGCTTGGAGACGAACTCAACTATCTGAGAGCGGAACACTTGGAAATAGTGCGGCGGGTATGTTACCTCTTATTCCTACGCCAAGCTAGAGGGTAGAGCGGTGCCACACACACATTCGCACACACCACACGCACGCACGCACGCACGCACGCACGCACGCACGCACGCACGCACACACACACACACACACACACACATACATGAATGTACAAAACACATTTATGTACTTTTGACAACACTCCTGTCCCTGTCTGCTCCTGGCCCAGCTGGTTGTGGCCCACCAAATGACCCGATGTCCCTGTCTGTCCCTGTTGTCCCCTGATCCCATCCGTCTCTTCCCTCCAGCTGCAATCCCAGGAGGAACTGTCCCGCCGGGAACATGAACTGGAGGACACACTGCGAGAACTCAAGGACGATATCAAAACAGTGAGTGACACTCTTGATCTGCCTGGTCCGCGGCTCACACTTCTCATTCTGTTCTCTGTCACTGCTGTTGTCTCTTACGTTGTTGTCATCACTGCTGTTGTCTCTTACTTTGTTGTCATCACTGCTGTTGTCTCTTACTTTGTTGTCGTCACTGCTGTTGTCTCTCAAGTTGTTGTCATCACTGCTGTTGTCTCTTACTTTGTTGTCGTCACTGCTGTTGTCTCTTACGTTGTTGTCATCACTGCTGTTGTCTTTTACTTTGTTGTCGTCACTGCTGTTGTCTCTTACGTTGTTGTCATCACTGCTGTTGTCTCTTACTTTGTTGTCGTCACTGCTGTTGTCTCTCACGTTGTTGTCATCACTGCTGTTGTCTTTTACGTTGTTGTCATCACTGCTGTTTTCTCTTACTTTGTTGTCATCACTGCTGTTGTCTCTTACTTTGTTGTCGTCACTGCTGTTGTCTCTCAAGTTGTTGTCATCACTGCTGTTGTCTCTTACTTTGTTGTCGTCACTGCTGTTGTCTCTTACGTTGTTGCCATCACTGCTGTTGTCTCTTACTTTGTTGTCATCACTGCTGTTGTCTTTTACGTTGTTGTCATCACTGCTGTTGTCTCTTACGTTGTTGTCATCACTGCTGTTGTCTCTTACGTTGTTGTCATCACTGCTGTTGTCTCTTACGTTGTTGTCATCACTGCTGTTGTCTCTTACGTTGTTGTCATCACTGCTGTTGTCTCTTACGTTGTTGTCATCACTGCTGTTATCTCTTAAGTTGTTGTCATCACTGCTGTTATCTCTTACGTTGTTGTCATCACTGCTGTTGTCTCTTACATTGTTTTCATCACTGCTGTTGTCTCTTACGTTGTTGTCATCACTGCTGTTATCTCTTACGTTGTTGTCATCACTGCTGTTATCTCTTAAGTTGTTGTCATCACTGCTGTTATCTCTTACGTTGTTGTCATCACTGCTGTTGTCTCTTACGTTGTTTTCATCACTGCTGTTGTCTCTTACGTTGTTGTCATCACTGCTGTTATCTCTTGTGTAGTTGTCATCACTGCTGTTATCTCTTGTGTCGTTGTCATCACTGCTGTTATCTCTTGTGTTGTTGTCATCACTGCTGTTATCTCTTGTGTTGTTGTCATCACTGCTGTTATCTCTTGTGTTGTTGTCATCACTGGTGTTGACAGATCTATTTTCACGATATGCAAACCGAAATCAGTCAAGCAATTGATCGATAATTGAATTCTGAAACTGGAGGACCAAGCATTTAAACAAAAGGCTGTAGAATATTTGGGAACAGGGATAATAGGTGACTTTTTGAAGCAATGGGGGATTTTACATTGTGATGTCACCCTATTACCAGACACCCCATCAGCCTGTCACCCTATTGCCCAGACATCCTATTATCCTGTCACCCTCTATCCCCGGACACCCTATCTCACTCACACCATATTTCATTGACACCCTATGTCACTCACACCCTATTTCACTCACACCCTATCTCACTCTCACCCTATCTCACTCACACCCTATCTCACTCACACCCTATTTCACTCACACCCTATCTCGCTCTCACCCTATCCCACTCTCACCCTATCTCACTCACACCCTATCTCACTCACCCCCTATCTCACTCACACCCTATCTCACTCACACCCTATCTCACTCACACCCTATCTCACCCTATCTCGCTCTCACCCTATTTCGCTCTCACCCTATCTCATTCTCACCCTATCTCACTCACACCCTATCTCGCTCTCACCCTATCTCCCTCTCACCCTATCTCACTCTCACCCTATCTCGCTCTCACCCTATCTCGCTCTCACCCTATCTCGCTCTCACCCTATCTCACTCTCACCCTATCTCGCTCTCACCCTATCTCGCTCTCACCCTATCTCGTTCTCACCCTATCTCACTCACACTCATCTCATTGTCACCCTATTTCACTCACACCCTATGTCACTTTCACCCTATCTCGCTCTCACCCTATCTCATTGTCACCCTATTTCACTCACACCCTATCTCACTTTCACCCTATCTCACTCACACCCTATCTCACTGTCACCCTATTTCACTCACACCCTATTTCACTCACACCTTATCTCACTCACACCCTAGCTCGCTCTCACCTGATCTCACTCTCACCCTATCTCACTCTCACCCTATCTGTGAGTCACCCTATCGCCTGTGTGCCCAGGAGGTGACGGAGGGGATGCTGGAGCTGGAGCGATCCCGCATCAAGATGGCCACGGAGCTGGAGCAGCTCCACGACCAGAAGGACAACCTGCAGGAGCATCTGAGCGTGCTCAAACAAACCCTCGTCGTGGTAACTCTCTCGCATGCATGCACGTGTCGTCACGCCTCGTCACGCTTCGTCACGCTTGTGTTTCTGTCTTTTTCTTCAGATTTGTAGCACTTTTAAAGCGCCATGGTCCGTTCGTGGTGCACCTGGCTGGGTGTGGCGTTAGTGGCGTCAACTTGTGTTCACGTGATACTGCATCACGTGATCATGCATTTCCTGGTCTCTTAGCCTCGCCTACATTAGTTTCGAAAACGCCTCGTGGTCGATGTGTAAATAGAGTTAAGCACCCCTTACTGCGTCTATTTTCAACTCCTAAATGATACATGAAAACATATTTTGACTGTCTTTATGCTATAATAGGTATAATTTATACTGTACAACATGATTTTGCAATAAAAATAAAAAGCCACAAATGGACCATGTCGCTTTAAATGATAATTTCCCAGCGATGAAGAAAAATGTCATCGAAATTTAAATTTTATATTTTATTGAAAACTTGGTTTATTCTCCTTGTTAAAATAATAATATTAATAATGGCTTGATGCAAGAAATACCAGAAGCTACCACCATTGCTAAACATTACTTGGTTTTATTAAGTGAACACTATATGTTTTCTGTGGCAAGGTTCATGGGGATCTCGTTTCCTGTTCAGATCCCAACTGTTGGACCTGGCTGAGATATATTTCTTTTGAATCATATAAGATTGTTGTTGTGGTCAGTATGTCCACTCAAGCGGTCAGTCATCCATTGTCACAATGGCCACTAAGTCAGAACCTCGGGAGTGAATCACTGAGAGTGAAACCTTGAGAGTGAAACATGTTAATGGAATGTCTTTGTGAACTTACAACATGAACCGATCAATGACTGGTGAGTTCTGTTTCAGACCCAGAGTGGCGCCAACACCCCAGTGCCACAGGACGCAACGGCAAAGGGAAACACTAACTACTTTGAAGAACAACAATACCAGCTGAAGGTGACTAGTTCTGTCAACGTCTCAGAGATGTCACTGACACAATGGTGGAACCTTTGTGTAGAGACATATGTGAAGTGGTCAACTGGAACATTCAACTCAAAACTTATCTATTTCGTTTGTATTAAATGCCTTGATGGCACTGGTTTATATTTCATAGCATTGACTGGTTTTAAATTGTTCTGTTTGAAACTGTATTTTTACACCCTAATTTTATTTATTTATCTTAGCATATTTATTATTTATTTATCTTAGCTTACTTAATTATTTATCTCAGTTTATTTATTTATTTATTACAAGTGTGTCTGTAACACAAGTGTGTCTGTAACACAAGTGTGTCTGTAACACAAGTGTGTCTGTAACACAAGTGTGTCTGTAACACCTGTGTCTGTAACACATGGGTGTCTGTAACACAAGGGTCTTGTGTCTGTGTCTGTAGCACAAGGGTATGTCTGTAACATGATTATCTTTAACACACACAGGAGTGGGCGTTACACAAAAGTGTGTATGTAACGGTGTTACATCTGTAACACTGTAACGTAAGTGTTTGCTACAGCTTGAGCAGAAGATGAGTCGTCACGCTGAGGTGATGGAGAGTCGGAGACAGGTGTCACATGACAGCATCCAGCAGCTGCAACGGAAGCTGAATAACCTTGAACAGGTGACCTTCACTTGACCTTCAGTGCTTTACACATCCTTTCCCTTGTTCCGTCCCACAAAGATGGTTTCCTCATCAGTTATGCCACGTTCGGTTTTATTTTTCTCTAAACTCTCAAATCATAGGGCCAATTGTTTTCATTTAACCCAATGGCACTCAGCCAATTTTAACGGGAAGCCTGTGCCTCATCAAATATTTGACATAGATGTTTAAAATATTGCTTGTCCCATTTTCTTTGCTCCAATGCCTTTATTATTCAATTCTCGCAATTGCATGTTTTATGCATGTTGTAGATAATAAACGTACCTACACACTGGTGTCAAAACTGGTGTTGTAACTTTAAGATATGTTGACCATTTCTTGATTGACACTAAGACATTTTGAATTTTTTTGTAAAAAAATACTTTATTGCGGTGTAATTGTTTTATGCTTGGCTTTTTACTTCTACAACTTGGGTTTATTTAAAAGACCATTAAATTATCTACACACTGGTATATAATTTGTTATAATATGTTACACTTTTTAGCAGTATACGTGGCCAACTTCCTGGCTGGAGGGCATTTAAAAATGTCAAAAAAAAAACGTTTGTTTCAAAAATGCAGTAAATATTTTTTGAAAACGGAAATATCCAAAATAGCCACAATTTAATGTTCTATGTCTAGATAGGTGTCGCATTTATTGCTTCTCTTAATCACTAGATGGAACCACGTAAACCAAATTCAAACGGTGTGCTGTATTCGCTGGCCGGCTATGGCCAACCTGAGGAGATTCGGGGTGACCGTCAATGCCCGACTTGACTGCCAATCGGTTAATGTTTCATGGAGCATTATTTGGGGTGGCTGTGTAATTGATTGTCTTCTTGGTAATTGTTTTTAATGCAAAACTGTTACATTTCCTTTAAGCTGACGTATGAGAGTCAAATTTTTGGTGTTTCAACAGCTAGACGACACTGTGTTCATAATCGACACAGTTGTTGCTATATGACATTGTTTCTCGACAGGTTCTATGCCAAGGTGATTCACATCGACCTACTACGCCATCTAGTGATGTCCTGTTGAACCGCTCCCGAACTCCGACTCCGGCGGGAGAGTTTGATATGCAGGTAAGGGAGTGATGCTGACAGCTTGTTGTGCTGACAAACTGACAGCTTGTGATGACATCTTAGCATGGTATTCTGGGGCGTAATAGTGCAGTGGTGCAAAGGTGGACTCGATTGTAATCTATTTTGCTTTCACCTCGTGTTCAGTTATTTTTACAGAAAAGCAAATCTACAAAGTATTCATTACCACATTCAAGCTTGTGTCTGTGATTTTAAAGTGTAGCTTTGATAAAATCAATTGAAAAACTGCTTACTTATTTAATTGCTGCAGAATATTCAATTCAAATATTCTTGCATCACGACGTGATTGTCCTATTTCCTGTTGTTGGCTTCCTTATTCTCTCAAAAACCCAGAAGACTTTAGAGCATTAAATCACTGACATATATTAAAGAAATTTATTTAGATTACATATTTATATTTGGACACCAAAAAAATTGGATTTAATCAAGGAAGCCACTTTAATCCGTTGATACACTATGAACTCGAAACACGATTTGTGATGTGAAATAATAATATTTATTTTGTATAGTTCCATATCCACAGCAATTTAGTACTTAACATAAAATATGATACGAAATAAGAAAACATGTAACTATATAAATACATAATTTAATGACATTCGTTTATAATAACAAATTATAGTGCAAAATAAATACATAAAAGCAGTTCATTCAGTTATAACACTTAGAAATTAATTAATTAATTAAAACTAAATATTTAATAAATTACAGCAAAAATGCTTCCGTGAATTAAATAAGCATCTTTACAGATGCCTTAGAAGATCAAAGTAAAGTTTTAGAAGTGAAAATAGTTGGCATAGCGTTCCAAACTGATGCCAAGATGACCTCTTGTCTGATTCGCTACCCTTCTGTGGTCAACAGGACACAGACAGACTGACCAGTGAGGGGGCGTATCCAAGTGAGGGGGCATATCCAAGTGAGGGGGCATATCCAAAGCGAGCATACTCACCGAATCGTCACAGCAGTCGGAGGCTGCACTCAGCCGGGAGTGCATCAAACATTGCTGAAAAGGGTCCATCGTCGTGAATCGACAACCAAGTTGGTCATGTGGACGGAAGTAGATGGCATCTCTCACCAAGTTTACTGTTTCAGCAGAAGGGCTGAATCGCATCGGGTAAATTTATGAACATCGGCCGAATGCCGTATTAATCATGTGAATTACATGTAAATGATATAGCTTAAAACTAGTTAGTTTTCGTGTCTGTACCTGATACATTATGACCAATATGTTGCCAAGAAGTGCCACGGGTCTATGCAAACTGAGGTAAATTACAAGTTTTGATTATGAATTTATTCTGAAAAAAATTGCATAATTCCAGAGGTATATGCCGGGGAGGGGCCATTGAGACTGAGGGTCTGTACTGTGATCTTTTGTAATGGACCTACTGTTTCTTTGAATATTCAAAAGTGAGTCTACAAATGGAACTCTGACCCTCAACCAAAGCTGTGTAGCACCAACAGAATACATTGAATGTAGTATTGTGTATTTCCACTGATAGTATTGTATACTGATAGTATTATATATACTTCCGCTGACAGTATTCTATACTTCCACTGATAGTGTTGCATACTTCCACTTATAGTATTGTATACTTCCACATAATTTTTATTTATATTTTATATTTTACATAACTGTGCATGCGAGACAAACTGTTTTATAGAAGCTCAACTTATTTATCACCAGGATCAGTGCAGCAGTATTTTAGTATACATTTTAATTTCTGACTCTTTAAATGTGGTAAAATGTATGAACGACTACCATCTTTATGATGGTATCACTTTTTCATTCACTAGTTTATTATTTATTGCTTAGTTTATTATATGCTTTGCATACGTCGTAAATTTATGATAAAGCTTGGTACACTGTATACATTATAACTTGCATGCTTTTATAATTGTGATGTTGTTTTGATTTCTTGTAACACAATTGTTATGATCAGTCATATGTAGTAATTTTTTTTTAATGTTAAGGTAACCATTATTTGTTTCAATTTCGGTCCATCTTGCTTCATTGAATAGATCGATTTTTACACCACCCCCACACACACTTAAATTTTACATAATTAGAAAGCCCTGCATCTCCCCGTTACGACTATTCCTGTCGTAGAGTTGCGAACTGGTGTAGTTTGCATTAATCCAAGGTCACCATCAATCAATCGATTTTAGAAATTGGGCACTTCTGAAAACTTCTTGAACTTCTATTTTATCCTTAATATCAATTTATGTTAACAAATGCAGAATGCTAATGCCTATCTGTGCACAATATGTGTATGTGCCAGGGGTTGAGTAGTGACTAGTAATATAGGTTTTTGTGTAAAACTACAACATTAATGTGTGTTGAACCCATAAAAACGATTACTTAATAAACATGACCTCCTGTTGCTATGTTCCATTCCCAAGGCAATCTAGATCCCAAAAATAAATGTATGGCTAGAAGAATGAGTGGGCGTAGTGAAGTAAGAATTATACAAATGTCGGTTTTATATAAAGGTGGAAGGGATTTCAGAATGTATGGTCATGGTTTCATTTATATGGATTTTTCTTATTTATATGTAACAGAGCAACTAAGAAATTAGATCAACCGTAACATATTACTATATAGTTTTATATTTATTCTCTAACCTCTCTGCTGTGAACGTTCACATGTTATTTACACAAAAACAATTCCACTCCCTTGGAAAAAAGATTCAAATTTACTGAAACATAATTGTCAAAACATTTCATAAATGGCAAACATTACTTTGTTGATACAGTTCATTAAACGCGTACAACATTGCAACACTGGGATATGGGCCTTACTTACCCCTTGACTTCTTAATATCATTACTGCAGTCCTCAACATATTCTAAGCTGATCTCTACAAGAGTTATGATTGTTGTATTTAACTTGATGACTTGGCAGAACTCTGACGTTGTATATTAATCCCTCTTTGTTTGGCAACATTTATCAAGGCGAAGTTCATATTCCTGCTTACACAAACACACACACACACACACACACACACACACACACACACACACACACACACACACTCACTCACTCACTCACTCACTCACTCACTCACTCACTCTCACACACACACACACACACACACACACACACACACACCACACACCACACACACCCACACACCCACACACACACACACACACACACACACACACACACACACACACACACACACACACACACACACACACACATTATAAGTTTGACTACAGCTAATACATTTCTAAGATATCACAAAACCACCTGAACTGATGAAATGGAATCAATGTGTGTGCACACAACATGTAGTGTTTGCATAAAGAACACCAGCAGGGTATGAACCTACCACACACAACACTGAACCGACATTACCCTAAACTGTACAAGTGAAAAAAAATTGGTTTAGAGAAACATTTAGCAGTGCTTTTGCATTACAACACAGTATTCTGACTGAAAATTAATATACAGGTACATGAACTGACAGGAATACATAATAATTAGTACACGATCTGTAAAAGCATGCACCAACTCATTTTTATGGACAAGCCTGCTAGTTGTGGTTTTGAACTCTACATATCACGTCATTATAGCTGCCCAACACCTAATTTCAAAGATGGTTTTTGCCAAAAAAATTACAAAACGAGTATAACTGTTTCCTACAAGCATGAGTTATGATTATTAAACCAGAACATGTAGCATCGTCTAACACTATCCAAAATGTCCTCTAGTTCGTTATCTTCAATAAAATATTCGCTAGGTGTGCGGGCGTGTGTGTGTGTGTGTGTGTGCGGGCGTGTGTGTGCGGGCGTGTGTGTGTGTGTGTTTGTGTGTGTGTGTGTGTGTGTGTGTGTGTGTGTGTGTGTGTGTGTGTGTGTGTGTGTGTGTGTGTGTGTAAATTTACTATCAATAAAATATTGATGATTTTATGCATGGTATTAATTCTTTTACAATTATAATTCCAGCCAAAACAGTTATTTGGATAAGCGCGATATACGAAAAATATAATAATTATTACTATAGAATGAAAAAATCATGAAATATATCAACATATATTAAAATAAATATTTTTTAATACAACATAATATAATTCCAACATATAATTAGGTACGTCCCCTTGTAGTTACATACAAGGCGACGTATACTTAGGCGTGGACGTTCCACATTTGAAATGTAAGAGAGTTCAAGCATTTTTATATCTTTCAATAATATTTACGTACGTACAACAAATTAACTAAAGCTTACCGTGAGGCTGAGTTGTGTACGATTAAAGATGTTAAAACATTTATAATATACCTTAAAATAAGTCAATGTGCTGTTGCGAGTATAACTGTTTTCTACAAGAAAAAAACTTTGAAAAACAAAAGAGAGGGAATGAGGAAGTGGGAGACACTGGGTATATAGCCTGTAGTACAATCTAATGTAACTAGTTCGGCCAGGGGTACCTCATCGGTTGCTCCTCATAACGTTCCCTGGCACGGTTGGTCACAATCCTTACTCCCTCACAACTGACCGACTTCCGCCGGAAGTGTTCCTATGGGAGGGAAATTACCTGGCCCAAACCCCGGTTCGCCGCACCGGTTGTGACCTCCATAGGATGAGCGTCACTGGTAACCCCTTCCGCCACGTGCGGTCGGAACACTCAGTTGCAGAAGGTAGCCATTTTGTTTGCTTATAAACCCATGCCGAGCCTTAGCTGGTGAAATTGTGGTGTCAACTTGTAAAACACGTAAGCTGATATATCTGACGTTATTTATTTTGTAGCATTACATTACAACTTCGCTTATATGTCATGCTATATCATATCATACATAAAACATGTTAACATGCATAACTATAATTATTAATGTAGACTTAACCAGATTCCTGGTTCTATAGCGGAAGTTGGGCAACAATATGGCGTCGCCGACATTTCCTCCTTCATAAAATTAAATAAGGCATTATTTTTAAACGCAGATACAGTACACCCTACAGTGAATAATATAACTCGCCTTGATATACGAGAATTCATAATTTAAAATAATAAACACAGGTGGATTAAAACATTATTAGTTATTTTCTTTGATAAATAAATACAATGCTTACCTACGATTTACATCGACGCAAATCAGCAAGTGGATCCATTCATTACATATAAACTATGTTGCCAAGTAAAGTTTTGATTAATGAAAAATGTATTATCTGTGTAATTATATTCACAGTAGAACGATGCTAACAGTTATGCATAATGATGATAATGTTTGTCTTCCGTAATGCCTTGCTGGTTTGACTATGCATGTTAGCGATACAGAATGTCGACACTGCATGTACCACATGGCAACTAATGTAATGTACTACCAACAGTTGCCGTTCTAAAACAACATTACACACATAGCCTACCTTAAAGCAATTGTCTGTAGCAGTCGTGGCTCTCTTTTTGGCGTCTAATTGTATATCCCAATGTCTGATGACTCTCCGAACTGCAACATGTGCAGCTCATTCGAGACCAACTGTCAAACCACATAGAGCGTCAAATGTGTATCGTTTGCTGAATATCATACGATCCGCTGCACCCGACCCTAAACGAACCATCCGTAAACACGTGAAGTTGGTCTTGTACTGAAAACCGTGAGAACTGCATTACCACTACAACTGCACTTAAAATTCGACAAATCCATGATTTCGATCGAACGCTTAAGTCATTTGTTTGTAGCAACTGTCATGTTCAACGCGACAGTCAATTAGTGCGTTCTTGCGCGGGACCAAGAACATACCATTGTCGGAGGCCGCATGTCAGTCTAAGAATGTCCACGGCAGTGAAGCATTGTTAAACTGACAATGAAACAAGACAGGTATTACACACGGGCAAACCAAGTTTGCCTTGAATGGCACAAGTACCTTCGCTGTTCTTGTCGAATGTGCAAATACCCATGACCGTACCGAATTGCGGTTTAATTAGAATGAGGGGAGGGGTGAAAAGGATTGGTTGATGAAAGTATGGAGGAAGAAAGGTGTAGAGGGACAGTGGGAAGGGAAATAGTAGAGGATAAAGAAAGTGAGGGAGTGGGAGAGGGAGACGGCGAGGGGCCGCCAATCAGGGAGGAAGGGAGAAAATGTTGAGTATTTTTAAAGGGAAGTGATGGGGAGATGTAAATCAGAAGAGAGACAGACAAAGAGAAAAAAACAACCTCACAAACTTGTTCACTCTGACACATTGTGCATCAGAACGAAAACGGATTGCAGCGCTACTCATTTGTTCATTTCTTTCATCTATTTGCTAAAAGTGGACACTGAACGGTTTAAATATTAATAATAATAATACAGTTTTTTATATAGCGCTAATTCCCGCATGGCGGATCGTTGCTCTGCACAAGAAATATACTAAATGTATATTAATAAATAGAAATGTAAATTATATAAATTAATATAAATCATTTTCATTTTTTGGTTTTAAGAAGTACTACTAAACCTTTGTATGTAAATTATATAAATTAATTTAAAATAAATTAAACACTGTTTTTAAGATGAATACTACTAAAACTAGGTATGTAAATTATATAAATTAATATAAAATTAAAACCTTTACTAAAACTATGTGCGTATATATATATATATATGTATATATATATATGCGTGTGTGTGTGTGTGTGTGTGTGTGTGTGTGTGTGTGTGTGTGTGTGTGTATAAATCTATAAATTAATCTGAAACATAAACACTGATTAAAACGTGTATGGCACTAAAATGAAATTATAAAGCATTGTCCGTCATTTCAAAACAATTTGAATTAATTGAAATCTCTAATAAAAATATATGCCTTTAATTAAACACTTTCTAAACATACACAATGTCCCGGATGCACGAATGTTCACAGGTAATTCAATCCACAGTCGAGGTGCTGCTGCGCCAAATCACCAATACACTTCTTTATAATGGTATTCTATATAAGGGATTATATAGATGGGTGATATTAGCACTAACAAACATTATGATTTAGTGAGGGGGTAGAGGGAGGGAAGAAAGGATAAAGGAAGGAGAGGGAGAGAGGGGAGGCTGAGGGAGAGATTAACGGGAGAAAAAAAGAGCGTGCTTATATGTGTAAGAGATTGTGTGGGGATATAATGTTGTCATCGTCACATTTCTTTTTTGTATTAATCTGCACCCTCCTTCCGAAGAAGACTTTATATTATCATAGACATTACCGATAATATAAAGTTTCTTATTGATTTTAGAGCAAAAATATAGTATATTATCATCAAACGCGTGCGCAGCGTACACTAACATTATCACGTCACGTAACCTTTTGCATATCACCGGAGTTTCCACACAAAATGGGATCAGTTTGATATAGCATATATGATGCCGCCCATACTTTACCATTATAAATACTATTGGCAATGGTTATGCTTGACGAAGGTCACGTGTAGCAATTGATTGTCACGTACACAAACCGCAACGTAACGTTTTAGTAAAGTAATCTGATTTTTTATATATTTTTTTCATAAACCATTACTAATACAAAAATGTAAAAGCAAGATATTTAAAATATTTAAGAATCGCATAATAACACTTGATCGAAGGAAGCATAGACCTCTATTCCAACGAGTAATACAGTCACAGAAAAAAACACCTACTCCCAATATTTGTATTTACTGTTGGGGTAAAATGTAAAACAGAACCAGATGATCGATGCTGCATAGGTTTTCTAATAGGAGTAAGCAATGAATGTAAATACGACACATTCACGCCACACGCCCCCCCCCCCCCCCCCGTACACACACGCACACGCGCGCACACTCACACTCATCCCCGCCCACCCACGCACGCACACGCGCACACACGCACGCACACACACTCACACACACACACACTCACACACCCACACACACACACTCACACACACACACGCACACACACTCACACACACTCACTCACTCACACAATCATCCCCGCCCACCCATACACGCACACGCGCGCACGCAAACGTACGCACGCACACACACACACACACACACACACAGTGGTAGGAGGTAATGTAAGCTTTATGAAACTTGTCACAGCCCGGGCCATTCTTACGGTTTATCGTGTAGGCCTATTTCGAAAGATAAACAGGCATTGAGTATATATGGTGGCGGTGGCTGAGCGAGTTGGAAGATGATCGACAAAACAATTGCTCAACACCTGCAAGAGAGACGGGAAGTTCACAGGAAGTTCAGAACGGGGCTAATTGTCCGAATATAGAAAAGAAAGGGAGATGTGCATGACCCGGGAAAACAATTGAGGCATTACGTTGCTAAGCAATATGTTGAGGTTGCTGGAACGAATTCTGGATGGCAGAATAAAAGCAATAGTGTAAGGGGAAATCGTCGAAGAACAGCTAGAGTTTAGACAAGGAAGAGGAACAACGGATGGGATGTTTGTCCAGAGGTAGGTAGTAGAGAAGAAATTGGACGGACAGAAGGATATGGCAATTAGATACATATACCTGGAGAAGGCCTAGGCTATAATCCCAAGAGAAATGACTATGGGAACACTGGAGTGGGTGGGGGTCCCAGGGGGGGAGGTCAGGTTGGTACGTAGGGAGTCTTACCTCAGTACAAAACAAGGTGGAACAAATTAAAAAAATTGGCACATCCATTTCTTTGGAACAGTAAACCCGAATCTTTGAAAAGAGAATCACTGTTAAACACATTTGCTGACGGAAGTGTTAACATTGTATATATTAGAACTAAAATATAATCTCTATTCGTCAAACAAATATTCTGCAATTAATTAAAGAGCATAGAGCCAAGTGGAGCCTTAGCAGTGTATTGGCTGGGTATACACCTTAAAGTTAAAGAGTATGTAGATCTGCGCCGCCTTTACCCACCTTAAATGTCATGGTGCTGATTCACGTCCGGGTAATCTAGCCGAATAGACAAGCCGTCAATCGATGCCTTTTCGAAGACTTTCAATGTTATTAGTTAGATCATTTCTTTCAAATTAAACCATTATTTAGAACTGTATCAGCTTAGAACACGTTAAATGCGCTTCTTTCGAGTTTGACCCTGCTAGGCGCAACATAATCGGCACATCCCATGATCGTTCGACAGACAGCCAAACGTGCTCGGACAGCCACTCTCTGCCACGCCCCACGACCGTCGCCCGGTCCAAAATTACGCAACATGTACTGGAGCGCCAGCGACCGATGTCCCTTCGATCAGCGCAGCAACTTGTCTCTTGCCGCATCTATTCACACCTCGAAGTGCTGATAACCATGTGTATTATATATATATATATATATATATATATATATATATATATATATATATATATATATATATAATACACATGGTTATATCAGCGTTCGGCGTGTTTGTAAACACGTTCTGGCATATATATATATATATATATATATATATATATATATATATATATATACAGTGCCGGTAAAAAGTCATGGGACCATTGGATTTTACTGTTGTTTCTCTATTCTCTGTGGCAGCATTAAAATCAACTTGGCAAAGGACGTGCTGCCACCTATTGGATGCGCCTAAGTTTATATCCTGTTTTGAGTGTTGTTTTGCCTCTGTTTTTGCCATTTTTGCCTAATTTCATAAGAACACCCCAAGATTGCCGTCCAAAGATCAAGGTAGGCCTCAATTATATCACTAAGTGTTATTTGCTTTCTATGGACTAATGAATCACAATTGACTGTCTAAACTGTATGTGGGCAATAATAGGGTACTTTGGTGTATTACCGGAGCAATATTTGGTATAAAGTGTCAATATTAATTAATTATTATTAATCATCAATATTTATTAAGAAAAGTAGTGAATAAATCAAATTTTCAATACAATAAGAGCTAATGATATGGTAAATATTTGTTTTTATTATTCCACAATAATATTTATTATATATTTGTAACAAATTATGCATATAAATTTAATTTAAAAGTAATAAATAACTTATTTGCTAATTTTCGACGAAACGTTGACTGCTTAGTAACCATAGACATTAGTTCAGGTCTCCATGGTAACAAAACGTTGACTGCTTAGTAACAAAATACACATTCAGCTGAAAGCTTACAATCTTAATTTTACAGTAATTTTCATTTCGTTGAAAACTATATTTTCTATCACAGAATTTACCTACGGTTAAAAAACACTGTGCATGATGTCATGATACTCATGGCGTCATGATGTCATGATACTCATGGCATCATGACGTCATGATACTCACGGCGTCATGACGTCATGATACGGCGTCATGACGTCATGATACTCACTGCATCATGATGTCATGATACTCATGGCGTCATGATGACATGATACTCACGGCATCATGATGTCATGATACTCACGGCATCATGACGTCATGATACTCATGGCATCATGACGTCGTGATACTCATGGCATCATGATGTCGTGATACTCATGCCATCATGATGTCATGATACTCATGGCAGCATGATGTCATGATACTCATGGCAGCATGATGTCATGACACTCGTGGCATCATGACGCCATGATACTCGTGGCATCATGACGCCATGATACTAATGGTGTCGGTGTCACACTGCTTCTGCCAGTCTGCCCCTGCTGTCTGTGATACTTGATGTTGTGTCCAGGAGTCGTCTCAGCGGGCTCTGAGGATACAGCAACTGGAGGATGAAGTGACGAGTCTCAGACACAACCTGGAGGACAGAGACCAGGTGAGACTGACACTGAGACAGAGACATGTCTTCTAAACATGTTTGTAGATAGTATAGTATAGAGACCAGGTGAGACTGAGAGAGAGAGACATGTCTTATAAACATGTTTGTAGATAGTGTAGTATAGAGACCAGGTGATATTGAGACTGATACATGTCTTCTAAACATGTTTGTAGATAGTGTAGTATAGAGACCAGGTGAGACTGAGACTGAGACATGTCTTCTAAACATGTTTGTAGATAGTGTAGTATAGAGACCAGGTGAGACTGAGACAGAGACATGTCTTCTAAACATGTTTGTAGATAGTGTAGTATGGAGACCAGGTGAGACTGAGACATGTCTTCTAAACGTGTTTGTTGATAGTGTAGTATAGAGACAAGTTTGTACCCAGCTTTTTCGTATAATGAGTTATTATTAGGAGCTGTCTGAATTTATCATGTAGCTGGTCAACTGTAGAAAACTAATGAGCAACTTACAAAATGATATCTGCGACGGCTCATACAAATTCTCCTTTAGTATTTAAATATAAACAAACGCGCAAGATTTACAGGTGAGAATATACAATGTTTGAAGTTTCTTCTGTTTCTTTTGATAAAGAATGAAATGAAAAATAATTCCTTTTACAGTGCTGCCTTGTGACACCGTGAACCAATTTAACTGCGGGTCTTTTACGCGGTAAGCAATTATTAGATTACTTTATAATAATCACTGCTGAATGGTCCACCTTTGTAATTCATTGTTTACTCACCAGGAGGTTCGTCAGATTAGAGAGAAGTCGGCTGCTGAGATTGCAGACCTTGAAGGCATCGCCCACGCGCACTACAGCCGAGCCAATCGGCTTGGAGACGAACTCAACTATCTGAGAGCGGAACACTTGGAAATAGTGCGGCGGGTATGTTACCTCTTATTCCTACGCCAAGCCAGAGGGTAGAGCGGTGCCACACACACATTCGCACACACCACACGCACGCACGCACGCACGCACGCACGCACGCACACACACACACACACACACACACATACATGAATGTACAAAACACATTTATGTACTTTTGACAACACTCCTGTCCCTGTCTGCTCCTGGCCCAGCTGGTTGTGGCCCACCAAATGACCCGATGTCCCTGTCTGTCCCTGTTGTCCCCTGATCCCATCCGTCTCTTCCCTCCAGCTGCAATCCCAGGAGGAACTGTCCCGCCGGGAACATGAACTGGAGGACACACTGCGAGAACTCAAGGACGATATCAAAACAGTGAGTGACACTCCTGATCTGCCTGGTCCGCGGCTCACACTTCTCATTCTGTTCTCTGTCACTGCTGTTGTCTCTTACGTTGTTGTCATCACTGCTGTTGTCTCTTACTTTGTTGTCATCACTGCTGTTGTCTCTTACTTTGTTGTCGTCACTGCTGTTGTCTCTTACTTTGTTGTCGTCACTGCTGTTGTCTCTCAAGTTGTTGTCATCACTGCTGTTGTCTCTTACGTTGTTGTCATCACTGCTGTTGTCTTTTACGTTGTTGTCATCACTGCTGTTGTCTCTTACTTTGTTGTCGTTACTGCTGTTGTCTCTTACTTTGTTGTCGTCACTGCTGTTGTCTCTCAAGTTGTTGTCATCACTGCTGTTGTCTCTTACTTTGTTGTCGTCACTGCTGTTGTCTCTTACGTTGTTGTCATCACTGCTGTTGTCTTTTACGTTGTTGTCATCACTGCTGTTGTCTCTTACGTTGTTGTCATCACTGCTGTTGTCTCTTACGTTGTTGTCATCACTGCTGTTGTCTCTTACGTTGTTGTCATCACTGCTGTTGTCTCTTACGTTGTTGTCATCACTGCTGTTGTCTCTTACGTTGTTGTCATCACTGTTTTTATCTCTTAAGTTGTTGTCATCACTGCTGTTATCTCTTACGTTGTTGTCATCACTGCTGTTGTCTCTTACATTGTTTTCATCACTGCTGTTGTCTCTTACGTTGTTGTCATCACTGCTGTTATCTCTTACGTTGTTGTCATCACTGCTGTTATCTCTTAAGTTGTTGTCATCACTGCTGTTATCTCTTACGTTGTTGTCATCACTGCTGTTGTCTCTTACGTTGTTTTCATCACTGCTGTTGTCTCTTACGTTGTTGTCATCATTGCTGTTGTCTCTTACGTTGTTGTCATCACTGCTGTTGTCTCTTACTTTGTTGTCATCACTGCTGTTATCTCTTGTGTAGTTGTCATCACTGCTGTTATCTCTTGTGTAGTTGTCATCACTGCTGTTATCTCTTGTGTCGTTGTCATCACTGCTGTTATCTCTTGTGTTGTTGTCATCACTGGTGTTGACAGATCTATTTTCACGATATGCAAACCGAAATCAGTCAAGCAATTGATCGATAATTGAATTCTGAAACTGGAGGACCAAGCATTTAAACAAAAGGCTGTAGAATACTTGGGAACAGGGATAATAGGTGACTTTTTGAAGCAATGGGGGATTTTACATTGGGATGTCACCCTATTACCAGACACCCCATCAGCCTGTCACCCTATTGCCCAGACATCCTATTATCCTGTCACCCTCTATCCCCGGACACCCTATCTCACTCACACCATATTTCATTGACACCCTATGTCACTCACACCCTATTTCACTCACACCCTATCTCACTCTCACCCTATCTCACTCACACCCTATCTCACTCACACCCTATTTCACTCACACCCTATCTCGCTCTCACCCTATCTCACTCTCACCCTATCTCACTCACACCCTATCTCACTCACCCCCTATCTCACTCACACCCTATCTCACTCACACCCTATCTCACTCACACCCTATCTCACCCTATCTCGCTCTCACCCTATTTCGCTCTCACCCTATCTCATTCTCACCCTATCTCACTCACACCCTATCTCGCTCTCACCCTATCTCCCTCTCACCCTATCTCACTCTCACCCTATCTCGCTCTCACCCTATCTCGCTCTCACCCTATCTCGCTCTCACCCTATCTCACTCTCACCCTATCTCGCTCTCACCCTATCTCGCTCTCACCCTATCTCGTTCTCACCCTATCTCACTCACACTCATCTCATTGTCACCCTATTTCACTCACACCCTATGTCACTTTCACCCTATCTCGCTCTCACCCTATCTCACTGTCACCCTATTTCACTCACACCCTATTTCACTCACACCTTATCTCACTCACACCCTAGCTCGCTCTCACCTGATCTCACTCTCACCCTATCTCACTCTCACCCTATCTGTGAGTCACCCTATCGCCCGTGTGCCCAGGAGGTGACGGAGGGGATGCTGGAGCTGGAGCGATCCCGCATCAAGATGGCCACGGAGCTGGAGCAGCTCCACGACCAGAAGGACAACCTGCAGGAGCATCTGAGCGTGCTCAAACAAACCCTCGTCGTGGTAACTCTCTCGCATGCATGCACGTGTCGTCACGCCTCGTCACGCTTCGTCACGCTTGTGTTTCTGTCTTTTTCTTCAGATTTGTAGCACTTTTAAAGCGCCATGGTCCGTTCGTGGTGCATCTGGCTGGGTGTGGCGTTAGTGGCGTCAACTTGTGTTCACGTGATACTGCATCACGTGATCATGCATTTCCTGGTCTCTTAGCCTCGCCTACATTAGTTTCGAAAACGCCTCGTGGTCGATGTGTAAATAGAGTTAAGCACCCCTTACTGCGTCTATTTTCAACTCCTAAATGATACATGAAAACATATTTTGACTGTCTTTATGCTATAATAGGTATAATTTATACTGTACAACATGATTTTGCAATAAAAATAAAAAGCCACAAATGGACCATGTCGCTTTAAATGATAATTTCCCAGCGATGAAGAAAAATGTCATCGAAATTTAAATTTTATATTTTATTGAAAACTTGGTTTATTCTCCTTGTTAAAATAATAATATTAATAATGGCTTGATGCAAGAAATACCAGAAGCTACCACCATTGCTAAACATTACTTGGTTTTATTAAGTGAACACTATATGTTTTCTGTGGCAAGGTTCATGGGGATCTCGTTTCCTGTTCAGATCCCAACTGTTGGACCTGGCTGAGATATATTTCTTTTGAATCATATAAGATTGTTGTTGTGGTCACTATGTCCACTCAAGCGGTCAGTCATCCATTGTCACAATGGCCACTAAGTCAGAACCTCGGGAGTGAATCACTGAGAGTGAAACCTTGAGAGTGAAACATGTTAATGGAATGTCTTTGTGAACTTACAACATGAACCGATCAATGACTGGTGAGTTCTGTTTCAGACCCAGAGTGGCGCCAACACCCCAGTGCCACAGGACGCAACGGCAAAGGGAAACACTAACTACTTTGAAGAACAACAATACCAGCTGAAGGTGACTAGTTCTGTCAACGTCTCAGAGATGTCACTGACACAATGGTGGAACCTTTGTGTAGAGACATATGTGAAGTGGTCAACTGGAACATTCAACTCAAAACTTATCTATTTCGTTTGTATTAAATGCCTTGATGGCACTGGTTTATATTTCATAGCATTGACTGGTTTTAAATTGTTCTGTTTGAAACTGTATTTTTACACCCTAATTTTATTTATTTATCTTAGCATATTTATTATTTATTTATCTTAGCTTACTTAATTATTTATCTCAGTTTATTTATTTATTACAAGTGTGTCTGTAACACAAGTGTGTCTGTAACACCTGTGTGTCTGTAACACCTGTGTCTGTAACACATGGGTGTCTGTAACACAAGGGTCTTGTGTCTGTGTCTGTAGCACAAGGGTATGTCTGTAACATGATTATCTTTAACACACACAGGAGTGGGCGTTACACAAAAGTGTGTATGTAACGGTGTTACATCTGTAACACTGTAACGTAAGTGTTTGCTACAGCTTGAGCAGAAGATGAGTCGTCACGCTGAGGTGATGGAGAGTCGGAGACAGGTGTCACATGACAGCATCCAGCAGCTGCAACGGAAGCTGAATAACCTTGAACAGGTGACCTTCACTTGACCTTCAGTGCTTTACACATCCTTTCCCTTGTTCCGTCCCACAAAGATGGTTTCCTCATCAGTTATGCCACGTTCGGTTTTATTTTTCTCTAAGCTCTCAAATCATAGGGCCAATTGTTTTCATTTAACCCAATAGCACTCAGCCAATTTTAACGGGAAGCCTGTGCCTCATCAAATATTTGACATAGATGTTTAAAATATTGCTTGTCCCATTTTCTTTGCTCCAATGCCTTTATTATTCAATTCTCGCAATTGCATGTTTTATGCATGTTGTAGATAATAAACGTACCTACACACTGGTGTCAAAACTGGTGTTGTAACTTTAAGATATGTTGACCATTTCTTGATTGACACTAAGACATTTTGAATTTTTTTGTAAAAAAAATACTTTATTGCGGTGTGATTGTTTTATGCTTGGCTTTTTACTTCTACAACTTGGGTTTATTTAAAAGACCATTAAATTATCTACACACTGGTATATAATTTGTTATAATATGTTACACTTTTTAGCAGTATACGTGGCCAACTTCCTGGCTGGAGGGCATTTAAAAATGTCAAAAAAAAAACGTTTGTTTCAAAAATGCAGTAAATATTTTTTGAAAACGGAAATATCCAAAATAGCCACAATTTAATGTTCTATGTCTAGATAGGTGTCGCATTTATTGCTTCTCTTAATCACTAGATGGAACCACGTAAACCAAATTCAAACGGTGTGCTGTATTCGCTGGCCGGCTATGGCCAACCTGAGGAGATTCGGGGTGACCGTCAATGCCCGACTTGACTGCCAATCGGTTAATGTTTCATGGAGCATTATTTGGGGTGGCTGTGTATTTGATTGTCTTCTTGGTAATTGTTTTTAATGCAAAACTGTTACATTTCCTTTAAGCTGACGTATGAGAGTCAAATTTTTGGTGTTTCAACAGCTAGACGACACTGTGTTCATAATCGACACAGTTGTTGCTATATGACATTGTTTCTCGACAGGTTCTATGCCAAGGTGATTCACATCGACCTACTACGCCATCTAGTGATGTCCTGTTGAACCGCTCCCGAACTCCGACTCCGGCGGGAGAGTTTGATATGCAGGTAAGGGAGTGATGCTGACAGCTTGTTGTGCTGACAAGCTGACAGCTTGTGATGACATCTTAGCATGGTATTCTGGGGCGTAATAGTGCAGTGGTGCAAAGGTGGACTCGATTGTAATCTATTTTGCTTTCACCTCGTGTTCAGTTATTTTTACAGAAAAGCAAATCTACAAAGTATTCATTACCACATTCAAGCTTGTGTCTGTGATTTTAAAGTGTAGCTTTGATAAAATCAATTGAAAAACTGCTTACTTATTTAATTGCTGCAGAATATTCAATTCAAATATTCTTGCATCACGACGTGATTGTCCTATTTCCTGTTGTTGGCTTCCTTATTCTCTCAAAAACCCAGAAGACTTTAGAGCATTAAATCACTGACATATATTAAATAAATTTATTTAGATTACATATTTATATTTGGACACCAAAAAAATTGGATTTAATCAAGGAAGCCACTTTAATCCGTTGATACACTATGAACTCGAAACACGATTTGTGATGTGAAATAATAATATTTATTTTGTATAGTTCCATATCCACAGCAATTTAGTACTTAACATAAAATATGATACGAAATAAGAAAACATGTAACTATATAAATACATAATTTAATGACATTCGTTTATAATAACAAATTATAGTGCAAAATAAATACATAAAAGCAGTTCATTCAGTTATAACACTTAGAAATTAATTAATTAATTAAAACTAAATATTTAATAAATTACAGCAAAAATGCTTCCGTGAATTAAATAAGCATCTTTACAGATGCCTTAGAAGATCAAAGTAAAGTTTTAGAAGTGAAAATAGTTGGCATAGCGTTCCAAACTGATGCCATGATGACCTCTTTTCTGATTCGCTACCCTTCTGTGGTCAACAGGACACAGACAGACTGACCAGTGAGGGGGCGTATCCACGTGAGGGGGCATATCCAAGTGAGGGGGCATATCCAAAGCGAGCATACTCACCGAATCGTCACAGCAGTCGGAGGCTGCACTCAGCCGGGAGTGCATCAAACATTGCTGAAAAGGGTCCATCGTCGTGAATCGACAACCAAGTTGGTCATGTGGACGGAAGTAGATGGCATCTCTCACCAAGTTTACTGTTTCAGCAGAAGGGCTGAATCGCATCGGGTAAATTTAAGAACATCGGCCGAATGCCGTATTAATCATATGAATTACATGTAAATGAAATAGTTTAAAACTAGTTAGTTTTCGTGTCTGTACCTGATACATTATGACCAATATGATGCCAAGAAGTGCCACTGGTCTATGCAAACTGATGTAAATTACAAGTTTTGATTATGAATTTATTCTGAAAAAAATTGCATAATTCCAGAGGTATATGCCGGGGAGGGGCCATTGAGACTGAGGGTCTGTACTGTGATCTTTTGTAATGGACCTACTGTTTCTTTGAATATTCAAAAGTGAGTCTACAAATGGAACTCTGACCCTCAACCAAAGCTGTGTAGCACCAACAGAATACATTGAATGTAGTATTGTGTATTTCCACTGATAGTATTGTATACTGATAGTATTATATATACTTCCGCTGACAGTATTCTATACTTCCACTGATAGTGTTGCATACTTCCACTTATAGTATTGTATACTTCCACATAATTTTTATTTATATTTTGTATTTTACATAACTGTGCATGCGAGACAAACTGTTTTATAGAAGCTCAACTTATTTATCATCAGGATCAGTGCAGCAGTATTTTAGTATACATTTTAATTTCTGACTCTTTAATGTGGTAACATGTATGAACGACTACCATCTTTATGATGGTATCAATTTTTCATTCACTAGTTTATTATTTATTGCTTAGTTTATTATATGCTTTGTATACGTCGTAAGTTTATGAAAAAGCTTGGTACACTGTATACATTATAACTTGCATGCTTTTATAATTGTGATGTTGTTTTGATTTCTTGTAACACAATTGTTATGATCAGTCATATGTAGTAATTTTATTTTAAATGTTAAGGTAACCATTATTTGTTTCAATTTCCGTCCATCTTGCTTCATTGTATAGTATGCACCTACCTACATGTTATTGTTATATACAAATATTGCGTGTTCTCATGGCATACATTTTATTAGTTTATATGATGTGAACTTTTACAACAAACTATACATGTCATGAGGATAAGTTTGTTTGTTTGTCCATCGGTTGTTGCCACTGTAGCAAATGTCTTGTTAAATAAATTATCAGATATATCGAAGTGCAAGAGTTAGTGGTTATTTCTTTCCTGGTCCAGCTTTACATATGTGTAACTGATATATTAGGGGAGTGGCAGATCTCTCTAACAGATCGATTTTTACACCACCCTCATACACACTAATTTTGTTTACATAATTAGAAAGCCCTGCATCTCCCCGTTACGACTATTCCTGTCGTAGAGTTGCGAACTGGTGTAGTTTGCATTAATCCAAGGTCACCATCAATCAATCGATTTTAGAAATTGGGCACTTCTGAAAACTTTTTGAACTTCTGCTATTTTATCCTTAATATCAATTTATGTTAACAAATGCAGAATGCTAATGCCTATCTGTGCACAATATGTGTGTGTGTGCCAGGGGTTGAGTAGTGACTAGTAATATAGGTTTTTGTGTAAAAAGTACAACATTAATGTGTGTTGAACCCATAAAAACGATTACTTAATAAACATGACCTCCTGTTGCTATGTTCCATTCCCAAGGCAATCTAGCTCCCAAAAATAAATGTATGGCTAGAAGAATGAGTGGGCGTAGTGAAGTAAGAATTATACAAATGTCGGTTTTATATAAAGGTGGAAGGGATTTCAGAATGTATGGTCATATGGTTTCATTTATATGGATTTTTCTTATTTATATGTTACAGAGCAACTAAGACATTAGATCAACCGTAACATATTACTATATAGTTTCATATTTATTCTCTAACCTCTCTGCTGTGAACGTTCACATGTTATTTACATAAAAACAATTCCACTCCCTTGGAAAAAAGATTCAAATTTACTGAAACATAATTGTCAAAACATTTCATAAATGGCAAACATTACTTTGTTCAAAGTTTGTTGATACAGTTCATTAAACGCGTACAACATTGCAACACTGGGATATGGGCCTTACTTACCCCTTGACTTCTTAATATCATTACTGCAGTCCTCAACATATTCTAAGCTGATCTATACAAGAGTTATGATTGTTGTATTTAACTTGATGACTTGGCAGAACTTTGTATATTAATCCCTCTTTGTTTGGCAACATTTATCAAGACGAAGTTCATATTCCTGCTTACACAAACACACACACACAGACACACACACACACACACACACTCAGACACACACACACACACACACACTCACTCACTCTCACACACACACACACCACACACACCCACACACCCACACAATCACACACACACACACACTCACTCTCTCACACACACACACACACACACACACACACATACACACTCACTCACTTTCACACCCACACCACACACCACACACACACACACACACACACACACACACACACACACCACACACACACATACACACACACCCACACACCCACCCACACACCCACACAATCACACACACACACACACACACACACACACACACACACACACACACACACACACACACACACACACACACACATTATAAGTTTGACTACAGTTAATACATTTCTAAGATATCACAAAACCACCTGAACTGATGAAATGAAATCAATGTGTGTGCACACAACATGTAGTGTTTGCATAAAGAACACCAGCAGGGTATGAACCTACCACACACAACACTGAACCGACATTACCCTAAACTGTACAAGTAAAAACAATTGGTTTAGAGAAACATTTAGCAGTGCTTTTGCATTAAAACACAGTATTCTGACTGCAATCAGTCACAACTGTATTATGACACAACTGTATTATTAGAAAATTAATATACAGGTACATGAACTGACAGGAATACATAATAATTAGTACACGATCTGTAAAAGCATGCACCAACTCATTTTTATGGACAAGACTGCTAGTTGTGGTTTTGAACTCTTCATATCACGTCATTATAGCTGCCCAACACCTAATTTCAAAGATTGTTTTTGCCAGAAAAATTACAAAACGAGTATAACTGTTTCCTACAAGCATGAGTTATGATTATTAAACCAGAACATGTAGCATCGTCTAACACTATACAAAATGTCCTCTAGTTCGTTATCTTCAATAAAATACTCGCTAGGTGTGCGGGCGTGTGTGTGCGGGCGTGTGTGTGCGGCCGTGTGTGTGCGTGTGTGTGTGTGTGTGTGTGTGTGTGTGTGTGTGTGTGTGTGTGTGTGTGTGTGTCTGTGTGTGTCTGTGTGGTGTGTGGGGTGTGTGTGTCCGTGTGGTGTGTGTAATAATGAATAATGTATGTATAATCCTACATTATATATAATAAAAAGAAAACTATGCAAGTTCAAAGTATGTTCGACATTTTTGTTATGTGTATTTAATAGTTGTTTTGTTGATGCAGGTGTTATGTACACGTATGAAAGGTTGGTAATGTACACGATTATACTGACTGGGTATTTGTATTAACTGTGTTTCTTAATTATTAAGAAACAATATTAATAATAATAATAATGAATATATCAAAGAAAAGATTATAACCAAAGGTTATTCTAGGTAATATTATACCTGTGTAAACTTATGCAAACTAATTTTTAAAGGTATCTTAACAATGAATGATCGCAGTTATTTATTCATACATTCAATGTACTATTATTAATATACCATAGTTATATTTATTTACTTATTGATGACTAAAGACAATGTAGTTTATTTTGTATAGTAGAAATGATTGTATCTTAAAAATTTACTATCAATAAAATATTGATGATTTTATGCATGGTATTAATTCTTTTACAATTATAATTCCAGCCAAAACAGTTATTTGGATAAGCGCGATATACGAATTTTTTTATAATTATTACTATAGAATGAAAAAATCATGAAATATATCAAGAGATATTAAAATAAATATTTTTTAATACAACATAATATAATTCCAACATATAATTAGGTACGTCCCCTTGTAGTTACATACAAGGCGACGTATACTTAGGCGTGGACGTTCCACATTTGAAATGTAAGAGAGTTCAAGCAGTTTTATATCTTTCAATAATATTTACGTACGTACAACAAATTAACTAAAGCTTACCGTGAGGCTGAGTTGTGTACGATTAAAGCTGTTAAAACATTTATAATATACCTTAAAATAAGTCAATGTGCTGTTGCGAGTATAACTGTTTCCTATAAGAAAAAAACTTTGAAAAACAAAAGAGAGGGAATGAGGAAGTGGGAGACACTGGGTATATAGCCTGTAGTACAATCTAATGTAACTAGTTCGGCCAGGGGTACCTCATCGGTTGCTCCTCATAACGTTCCCTGGCACGGTTGGTCACAATCCTTACTCCCTCACAACTGACCGACTTTCGCCGGAAGTGTTCCTATGGGAGGGAAATTACCTGGCCCAAACCCCGGTTCGCCGCACCGGTTGTGACCTCCATAGGATGAGCGTCACTGGTAACCCCTTCCGCCACGTGCGGTCGGAACACTCAGTTGCAGAAGGTAGCCATTTTGTTTGCTTATAAACCCATGCCGAGCCTTAGCTGGTGAAATTGTGGTGTCAACTTGTAAAACACGTAAGCTGATATATCTGACGTTATTTATTTTGTAGCATTACATTACAACTTCGCTTATATGTCATGCTATATCATATCATACATAAAACATGTTAACATGCATAACTATAATTATTAATGTAGACTTAACCAGATTCCTGGTTCTATAGCGGAAGTTGGGCAACAATATGGCGTCGCCGACATTTCCTCCTTCATAAAATTAAATAAGGCATTATTTTTAAACGCAGATACATAATACAGTACACCCTACAGTGAATAATATAACTCGCCTTGATATACGAGAATTCATAATTTAAAACAATAAACACAGGTGGATTAAAACATTATTAGTTATTTTCTTTGATAAATAAATACAATGCTTACCTACGATTTACATCGACGCAAATCACCAAGTGGGTCCATTCATTACATATAAACTATGTTGCCAAGTAATGTTTTGATTACTGAGAAATGTATTATCTGTATAATTATATTCACAGTAGAACGATGCTAACAGTTTTGCATAATGATGATAATGTTTGTCTTCCGTAATGCCTTGCTGGTTTGACTATGCATGTTAGCGATACAGAATGTCGACACTGCATGTACCACATGGCAACTAATGTAATGTACTACCAACAGTTGCCGTTCTAAAACAACATTACACACATGGCCTACCTTAAAGCAATTGTCTGTAGCAGTCGTCGCTCTCTTTTTGGCGTCTAATTGTATATCCCAATGTCTGATGACTCCCCAAACTGCAACATGTGCAGCTCATTCGAGACCAACTGTCAAACCACATAGAGCGTCAAATGTATATCGTTTGCTGAATATCATACGATACGCTGCACCCGACCCTAAACGAAGCATCCGTAAACACGTGAAGTTGGTCTTGTACTGAAAACCGGGAGAACTGCATTTCGACTACAACTGCACTTAAAATTCGACAAATCCATGCTTTCGATCGAACGCTTAAGGCATTTGTTTGTAGCAACTGCCATGTTCAACGCGACAGATGTTGCTAATTATACATTGTCAATTAGTGCGTTCTTGAGCGGGACCAAGAACATACCATTGTCGGAGGCCGCACGTCAGTCTAAGAATGTCCACGGCAGTGAAACATTGCATTGTCTGTGTTAAACTGACAATAACACATGACAGGTATTACACACGGGCAAATCACGTTTGCCTTGAATGGCACAAGTAGCTTCGCTGTTCTTGTCGAATGTGCAAATACCCATGACCGTACCGAATGGCGGCTTAATTAGAATGACGGGAGGGTTGAAAAGGATTGGTTGACGAAAGTATGGAGGAAGACGGGTGTAGAGGGACAGTGAGAAGGGAAATAGTAGAGGATAAAGAAAGTGAGGGAGTGGGAGAGGGAGACGGCGAAGGGCCGCCTAGCAGGGAGGAAGGGAGAAAATGTTGAGTATTTTTAAAAGGATGGGATGGGGAGAGGTAAATCAGAAGAGAGACAGACAAAGAGAGAAAAACAACCTCACAAACTTGTTCACTCTGACACATTGTGCATCAGAACGAAAACGGATTGCAGCGCTACTCATTTGTGCATTTCTTTCATCTATTTGCTAAAAATGGACACTGAACGGTTTAAATATTAATAATACAGTTTTTTTTATATAGCGCTAATTCCCACATGACTGATCGTTGCTCTGCACAAGAAATATACTAAATGTATATTAATAAATAGAAATGTAAATTATATAAATTTATATAAATGATATTAATTTTTTGGTTTTAAGATGTACTAGTAAACCCTTGTATGTAAATTATATAAATTAATTTAAAATAAATTAAACACTGTTTTTAAGATGAATACTACTAAAACTAGGTACGTAAATTATATAAATTAATATAGAATTAAAACCTTTACTAAAACTGTGTACGTAAATATATATATATATATATATATATATATATATATATATATATATATATATATAAATCTATAAATTAATCTAAAACATAAACACTGATTAAAACGTGTATGGCACTAAAATGAAATTATAAAGCATTGTCCGTCATTTCAAAACAATTTGAATTAATTGAAATGTCTAATAAAAAGATATGCCTTTAAACACTTTCCAACAATACATAATGTCCCGGATGCATGAATGTTCACTATAATTTGTTCCACAATTCCTGCGCCAAATCACCAAGACACTTCTTTATAATGGTATTCTATATAAGGGATTAGATAGATGGGTGATATTAGCACTAACAAACATTATTCTGATAATGCAGTGAGGGGGTAGAGGGAGGGAAGGAGAGGGATGAAGGAAGGAGAGGGAGAGAGGGGAGACTGAGGGGAGAGACTAACGGGAGAAAAAAAGAGCGTGCTTTTATGTGTAAGAGATTGTGTTGTGTGGGTATACTGTTGTCATCGTCACATTTCTTTTTTGTATTAATCTGCACCCTCCTTCCGAAGAAGACTTTATATTAGCATAGACATTACCGATAATATAAAGTTTCTTACTGATTTTTGAGCAAAAATATAGTATATTATCATCAAACACGTGCGCAGCGTACACTAACATTATCACGTCACGTAACCTCTTGCATATCACCGGTGTGTCCACACAAAATAGGATCAGTTTGATATAGCATTATGATGCCGCCCATACGTTACCATTATAAATACTATTGGCAATGGTTATGCTTGACTAAGGTCACGTGCAGCAATTGATTGTCACGTACACAAACCGCAACGTAACGGTTTAGTAAAGTAATTTGATTTTATATCTATTTTTCATAAACCATTACTAATTCAAAATTGTAAAAGCAAGATATTTAAAATATTTAAGAATCGCATAATAATTCAGCCTGCATCTGATCTAACACTTGGTCGAAGGAAGCATAGACCTCTATTCCAACGAGTAATCCAGTCACAGAAAAAGCACCTATTCCCCATATTTGTATTTACTGTTGGGGTAAAATGTAAAACACAACCAGATGATCGATGCTGCATAGGTTTTCTAATAGAAGTAAGCAATGAATGTAAATACGACACACACGTACACGCACACACACCGCCACACCCCCCCCCCTCCCCCCCCCCCCCCCCCACACACACACACACACACACACACACACACACACACACACACACACACACACACACACACACACACACACACACACACAGCGTTCGGCGTGTTTATAAACACGTTCCGGTTGCCCGATGATATTCCCTGGGTCAGCACTTCGAGGCGTGAATAGATGCGGCAAGATACAAGTTGCTGCTCTGATCGAAGCGACATCGGTCGCTGACACTCCCGTATATGTTGCGTAATTTTGTACCGGGCGACGTTCGTGGGACGTGGCAGCGACTGGCTGTCCGCGCGGACGTGAACCAGCACCGTGACATTTAAGGTGGGTAAAAGCGGAGCAGAATTATATACTCTTTAAGGTGTTAATTTACCCATGCAGGATTTGTTATCTTCCTTGTCATGACTTTCTAATAGCCAAGGATGCACAAGGCATCTGTATTGTGTTACTGGGCCTCTCTAAGGGCTGCTTAATTGGGGGATCAGTAATTACTGGGTTCGCGCTAGGCTTTCGCCATACACTAATTTTTTTACAGATTGGCGAAACGAAAAATGCACGTTATCGGCAATTTGGCGAAAGATGAAATGCGGAACGGACGAATCTGTACTTTCATTCGAATCGAATATCCTAGAAATTTCGAAAAAGAATCGAATCGAATATGAATATTCAGTGGCTTCAAATATGATTAGAATACTGAAGACTGAACGGTATCGGGATGGGATGTCTTGCCGGGACACGGCGTCATCCCGTGGCCGTGGCTACAACGCATCGATCTTTTGGTTTTCTGACCTAACCATGAAAACAACGTCTTATTTATAGCCGCCAAGCATATCCTCACATATCCTATGTACATATACACATACTAGTTTACAAATAAAATAATTTTCATTCCTGTGAAGAATAAAATTAAGAAAACAGACTCGCGCCAAACTCGTACGCGATCTACATCGGTAAATTATCGCAGGCGACGTTAAATAAACGAACTTCACAAATTTCGGTTTTATGCTGACCCTAAAGTAACCGTAGCCATAATTAAGTCTAAGTGAATTTTTATTAATCCTAAATTTACCCGAAACTGTTATTTTAACCACAACTGCCGGATAGTGAAATATCACTTTTAAGCAGTATAACAGTAACACTTGAAGACTTGAAGGAAGACTTGGAAATTTTATATTTTATATAATTATGTACATACTATTTTATGTAAATTGTTTATTTTATGTAAATACATGTATCATTGTGTTACACACTGCGTTAACCTCTCTGCAGTATATTTCATCCTGAGACAGCAACATATCAATGTCACAAGGTTCCCATATTATCACAAGGTTCCCATATGTCACAAGGTTCCCATATTGTCACAAGGTTCCCATATGTCACAAGATTCCCATATTGTAACAAGGTTCCCATATCGTCACAAGGTTCCCATATGTCACAAGGTTCCCATATGTCACAAGGTTCTCATATTGTCACAAGGTTCCCATTTTGTCACAAGGTTCCCATATCGTCACAAGATTTTCATATCATCACAAGATTCCCAAATTGTAACAAGGTTCAGGTATTGTCACAAGGTTCCCGTATTCCTTTTCGTAAATGTTCTGAAAAAGGCTGATTAGTGAGACCTCATGAGATCATACCATTGTAAACACAATCTACCTGTAGACAGACCAGCTAATGACTAGACCACCCCGCTGAGTGTAACTAGACCACCCTGCTGAGTGTAACTAGACCACCCTGGTGAGTGTGTCTAGAACACCCTGCTGAGTGTGTCTAGACCACCCTGCTGAGTGCGTCTAGACCACCCTGCTGAGTGTAACTAGACCACCCTGCTGAGTGTGTCTAGACCACCCTGCTGAGTGTGTCTAGACCACCCTGCTGAGTGCGTCTAGACCACCCTACCGAGTGCGCCTAGACCACCCTGCTGAGTGTGTCTAGACCACCCTGCTGAGTGTGTCTAGACCACCCTGTTGAGTGTGACTAGACCACCCTGCTGAGTGTGTCTACACCACCCTGCTGAGTGTGTCTAGATCACCCTGCTGAGTGCAGAACTTACCTGTTCTTACCTGCGTTCTTTCCTTCAGGGGGCCCCTCCCTACCTGGACCAGCCCAGCCATCCGCCCCCGCCCAGTTCTACCTCCGGGAGACCAGTGCCTACTTTCTATGGGGCTGGGGGTCAGGTAGTCGCCCCTCCCCCGGCTGACCAGCACTACGGGGTTGACATGACTGATGCCGGTCAACTCGGGTTTGACCAGCCAGGACTTATGGCCGGCCCCGGGTATGACCAAACCATGCCTCAAGTCACAACAGCTGGGGCCCAATATGGACTCTTGCCTAATGGAGGTAGGGGGTATTTCTTGATACTGCTTTATAAATATATAAATTTGTATACATTTTGCGTACACCTGTAGTTTAAAAAAATACTGCAGTTTTATGTTTTAGTGTCTATGACGATTTTAATTATCTTAATCTATTAGTATTTGTGATTTGTTTTTTTAATGATTAAACCTGCAAAGCGCCTTTGAGTAATTTTGGCTGAAAACGGCCCTATAAAGATGTTCATATTATTGTCATTATCATATTTTCATGATATAATTGGATTTCAAAAAGTTGACGTTATGTCGAAATTACAGGTGGGTGCAGTAGGTTGCCTGAAGGTTTTGGTAATTGTGAGAATGGAATGTACGACAGTTGTAGCTTTGTAAAAGAGGACCTGCAAAGTAGCTTTGACTGAGAGGTGCAGGGCATGTAGTTTTTAGCACAGCTGCACAGGCATGGTATATTTGCTGTTAAAACCTGGCTCTCAAAATTGGGGACTGCGTATCCATCGTGAATCTGATAATCATGTTAATGTCAGTCCTGTCTCAATTTGGGACATAAAAGAACCACTGAGGACGACAAGTACCCTTGCAGTGACCACCCTCAGTGCCAACATAGAAAGGTCGGCTTGGTGTAAATGTTGTGAAAAAGACTGATTAGTTCAATGAGACTTCATAGGATCATAACATTGTAACAACAACATATAATAATAATAATAATATTATTTATTATTTACAAAGCGCAGTATCCAAATATGCTCAAAGCGCTGTACAATAAAATATAAAGCTATTTATTATGTGTTAAAACTAATATTAATAATAATAAATACAACTGTAAAATTAACTTTCAGATAAACAAAAATGTAGAAACGTTAAATTATTCATATTAAAACTGTTAATTAAATATGATATAGAATTAACGACGATGAATAAAATAAATAAATCAATAAATACATCAAACTAATATATAGACATATGCCGAAGGGAGGAGACAACGAGAACTTACGTGTTCTTTTCTCGCGCTGTTTGCAGCTCAGAGCACCACTGCGCCACCTGGTGGTGATTTATTCCAACCGAATCAACAACAATACCAGCTGAATCAACAACAATTCCCACAGAATCGACAACAATTCCCACAGAATCAACAACCTGTGTTCGTTCAGGCGCCTGGTGGATTCATGATTCCCACAGCCCAGGGAGCGACCCCTGCTCCCGGGCAAGTCCTCCAGCAGGGGGCTGGTCCCCAGGGGGCTGGGGTGACATTCGTGCCCCGGCCACTCCTGGGGGCCAGTACCTGGTGTCCACCCCCACGACCACCACCCCCATCGCGGGGCCAGGACAGGTGTTCCTGCAGGCGACACCAGATGGCAGGACCACTCACCCAGTGATGTTCAGCACTCCGATCAGTCCCGCGGCAGGTAAGTGTCATTGCCAACCTCGATATACACCGAGTCGTAATCTGTGCTTTTTTTGGACTTGTTTTAATCAGTGTTTATGTTTTAGATTTATATATATATATGTGTGTATATATATATATATATATATATATATATATATATATATATATGTATGTATATATATATATATATATATATATATATATATATATATACATACATATATATATATATATATATATATATATATATATATATATATATATATATATATATATATATATTTCTTTCTGACTGTTCTCGCGGCTTAGTTTAATGTTTGTGTACTTTTACCGATATTTTATTTAACCTATTTATTACACATACATATATATATATATATATTTATTTAGCTTCAATAATTTGTGTTATTATATTTATATTTTTAATTTTTTTTAATTGTTTATATATGTTACTAGTATATTTATGTTTTTCTTCTGGTGTGTATTTGTATTTTAGGATTTTAATGTATGTAAAGCGCCACGAACAATTTCAAATTGGATGTGGCGCTATATTGAATAAAAAATATATTATTAAGCCTCATTGCCAACCTCGATATACACCGAGTCGTAATCTGTCAAACACCTGAGATAAAATCTCAAGTAATAAAAAAATTCTTTTTGCAGTAAATTTCCGCACTTGCGCATTCATATCATCTCAAAACAAAACTGATCTTTGCTTTACATATAGTGAAACCCGCCAATACGAGGATGTGCCAAAAGGATACTTCATAATGTGTCACTGTAATAATGTCCCAGTGATATTGCAGCAGCTGTTTCTGTTGTGAAAACATTCCTTGAATTTAATAATGTTTATTTTGTATAGTGTCATACCCAGAGAAATCATAGCACTTAACATAAGACACATACAGTAAAATAAGACAAATTTAACAAGGAGTTTTCGGATATATGAAAATGCACAGATTTCACCCACTGCGAATTGTGCAGATTCACTCAGCATTCAGTAAAAATATTATCATTATTCAGTTGTTACTCAGTTAAATATTTTTTTGCTCACCGCTATCAGCATTACAAGATACAGTTATAGTGTCAGTGCATGTGTGATTTATACCTTTCAAAAGGGTACTACCAGCGTCAATGAGTGAGGAAGTCACATTGTTGATGACATGTTCCTTTAGGAGCTGTCTGCATCCGGCAGTGAAGAAAGTCGTCACGTTCTGTTTGTTGACGATATTGAAAGAAGAGCTCTAAAGAAACTGAAAGTGGAACTAAAGGTATGTGACAATGTGAAAGAAATTATGGATTGCCTGTGCTACAGTTTCTGACAAATTTAAAACATTTTATTTTATCGATACAATCTATATAGAAATGTTTTCCTTTGCTGAAGACACTAAACATAAAAGTAAAGTAAGAGTTTTAACCTTACTTTAAATGTTTAACTTGGCAATGTAGCAGTTAAGCTAAGTGCTTGCAGACATATTTTTAAAACACCTGAGATAAAACTCAAGTAATAAAAAAGGACTTTTTGCAGTAAATTTCCGCACTTTTGTGCATTCATGTGATGTCAAAACTGATCTTTGCATTACATATAGTGAAACCTGTCAACACCAGGATGTGCCAAAAGGATACTTCATAATGTGTCACAGTAATAATGTCCCAGGGATATCGCAGCAGCAATATCACTGTTTTGAAAACGTTCGTTGAATGTGAGTTCTATAATAATAATAAAGTTTATTTTGCATAGTGCCATATCCAGAGAATTCATAGCACTTAACATAGACACATACTGGAAAATAAGACAAATTAAACAATATAAATACATAAATTAATGTTGTTAGTTTAAAAGTTAAAATAATAAATTATAATGTAAAATAGAGATATAAAAGAAGTTCAATTAATTAATTGCGACAAAAAAATGAATAAATTACAGCAAAATGCTCTAAGTCACCCTCCAGTGAAACTGGTGACTGTTCTCTGGGTCTCTAAGTCACCCTCCAGTGAGACCAGTGACTGTTCTCTGGGTCTCTAAGTCACCCTCCAGTGATACCAGTGATTGCTCTCTGGGTTTCTAAGTCACCCTCCAGTGAGACCAGTGACTGTTCTCTGGGTCTCTAAGTCACCCTCCAGTGAGACCAGTGATTGCTCTCTGGGTCTCTAAGTCACCCTCCAGTGAGACCAGTGACTGTTCTCTGGGTCTCTAAGTCACCCTCCAGTGAGACTGGTGACTGTTCTCTGGGTCTCTAAGTCACCCTCCAGTGAGACCAATGACTCTTCTCTGGGTCTCTAAGTCACCCTCCAGTGAGACCAGTGACTGCTCTCTGGGTCTCTAAGTCACCCTCCAGTGAGACCAATGACTCTTCTGTGGGTCTCTAAGTCACCCTCCAGTGAGACCGGTGACTGTTCTCTGGGTCTCTAAGTCACCCTCCAGTGAGACCAATGACTCTTCTCCGGGTCTCTAAGTCACCCTCCAGTGAGACCAGTGATTGCTCTCTGGGTCTCTTAGTCACCCTCCAGTGAGACCAGTGACTGTTCTCTGGGTCTCTAAGTCACCCTCCAGTGAGACCAGTGATTGCTCTCTGGGTCTCTAAGTCACCCTCCAGTGAGACCAGTGACTGTTCTCTGGGTCTCTATGTCACCCTCCAGAGAGACCAGTGATTGCTCTCTGGGTCTCTAAGTCACCCTCCAGTGAGACCAGTGACTGCTCTCTGGGTCTCTAAGTCACCCTCCAGTGAGACCAATGACTCTTCTCTTGGTCTCTAAGTCACCCTCCAGTGAGACCGGTGACTGTTCTCTGGGTTTCTAAGTCACCCTCCAGTGAGACCAGTGACTGTTCTCTGGGTCTCTAAGTCACCCTCCAGTGAGACCAGTGACTGTTCTCTGGGTCTCTAAGTCACCCTCCAGTGAGACCATGGACCGTGTGTTGTAGGACCGCCGGGCTGAGTTGGAAGCCCTTGACCTGGCTGTGGGACGGCAGAAGTCTCAGCTCCACCACATGAGGGAGGTGGAGAGGGACTTACTGGGGAAGAGGGAGGACGCAGCCAGGGAACTCTAGGAGCTGAGGAGGAGCAACACGAAGACACGGCCACAGAAAAGGAGGTGGGTTGGAGAGGGAGGTGGGAGGGAAGGAGAGGGAGGTGGGAGGGAAGGAGAGGGAGGTGGGAGGGAAGGAGTGGGAGGGAAGGAGAGGGAGGTGGGAAGGAAGGAGAGGAAGGTGGGAGGGAAGGAGAGGAAGGTGGGAGGGAAGGAGAGGAAGGTGGGAGGGAAGGAGAGGAAGGTGGGAGGGAAGGAGAGGAAGGTGGGAGGGAAGGAGAGGAAGGTGGGAGGGAAGGAGAGGGAAGGAGAGGGAGGTGGGAGGGAAGGAGAGGGAGGTGGGAGGGAAGGAGAGGGAGGTGGGAGGGAAGGAGAGGGAGGTGGGAGGGAAGGAGAGGGAGGTGGGAGGGAAGGAGAGGGAGGTGGGAGGGAAGGAGAGGGAGGTGGGAGGTAAGGAGACGGAGGTGGGAGGGAAGGAGAGGGAGGTGGGAAGGAAGGAGAGGATGGTGGGAGGGAAGGAGAGGAAGGTGGGATGGACGGAGAGGGAGGTGGGAGGGAAGGAGAGGGAAGGAGAGGGAGGTGGGAGGGAAGGAGAGGGAGGTGGGAGGGAAGGAGAGGGAGGTGGGAGGGAAGGAGACGGAGGTGGGATGGAGAGGGAGGTGGGAGGGAAGGACAGGGAGGTGGGAGGGAAGGAGAGGGAGGTGGGAGGAATGGACAGGGAGGTGGGAGGGAAGGAGAGGGAGGTGGGATGGACGGAGAGGGAGGTGGGAGGGAAGGAGAGGGAAGGAGAGGGAGGTGGGAGGGAAGGAGAGGGAGGTGGGAGGGAAGGAGAGGGAGGTGGGAGGGAAGGAGAGGGAGGTGGGAGGGAAGGAGAGGGAGGTGGGAGGGAAGGAGAGGGAGGTGGGATGGACGGAGAGGGAGGTGGGAGGGAAGGAGAGGGAGGTGGGAGGGAAGGAGAGGGAGGTGGGAGGGAAGGAGAGGGAGGTGGGAGGGAAGGAGAGGGAGGTGGGAGGGAAGGAGAGGAAAGGAGAGGGAGGTGGGAGGGAAGGAGAAGGAGGTGGAAGGGAATGAGAGGGAAGGAGTGGGAGGGAAGGAGAGGGAGATGGGTGGGAAGGAACTTGACCTTTTTAGTGAACATTGCTACAGATTTGAAAAAGGAAATGTTTATGTTTTGCAAGCATTTGTTATTATTTTACCTGAATTGGTGTCATTTTATGGGCAGAACTGTAATTTTGATATTTATAAAAATATTTATAATTATTCTAATTCTGTTAATCCCATTGCTAGTACAGTAAATAATTTGTTAGGCACCATACATATATTCCTAATATAAGAACCATAATAATATAATACTTGTGCGTAGTGATACTATTTAATTTGTATTTTTCTATATTCCCCGCAACTGTCACATATAGTCTTAATACTTTATAAACTGTGTACCTAGTTTATCCACTTTCAAATGAACATGGTATTTTCCATTGTCCTGTGATGCACAATACACTGTACCATTATCAATAAAAACAAAATGTGCTATTTCAATCTTCCCCACAGAGAGTTCCTAGATGGCACCACCATCTACGATGTTAATGAGTCGGACTACATCTATAAGTATGACCCAAGGTCGCGGCGACCTCGACCCGACTGTCTCAGCGATGAGATCAAGTGCCTTGAGGCCACGCTCGCAAAGCGAAAGGCAGAACTGCGAGAGGCCGACCGCCTGCTTCTGGAGTGTGAGGCTGACCTGATTGATGCTCGCAAAGAGGTGAGAGGTCACGCACAGCAGTCATGTGATCTGTCTCGTGTGTGATGTTGTAGTCTGCAGTGACAACGGTGTCACACACACATACATACACATATTCACACACACACATACATAAACGCACGCATGCACATACACACACACACTTATGTACACACACATATATATATATACCCACACACACATACACACACACACACACACACACACACACACACACACACACATTCACACAGACACACACAGCACAGACTCACATACACACACTTACACACACACATACACACACACACTTAGACTCACACACACACACACACGCACACGCATACGCACACACACACACATACACACTCACTCACACACACACACACACTCTCTCTCTCTCACACAAACACACTCACTCACTCACACACACACACACACACACACACACACACACACACACTCACACACACACACACCAGAGGATAGCATTAAGTGCCTCTGGATACTAACAAACCACCACTCTCCCATCCTTAGCCATAAGCCGTTTGTGTCCTGGCTAAGCAGACCCTGCGTCAGTTTGAGGAGGCGCGTGCGTCCCTCGCGTCTGCCCTCACAGACAGCGAGGAGCTGGAGAGACGGGCCCACGAGGCGGGGGTGAACCTCGTGAGGGCTGAGGACCAGCTGCGATTGATGCAGAGGCAGAACAACGACCTCACGATGAGACGGAAGGACAGCGAGAGAATGCTCAGCGAGATCGAGGCGGTAAATAATAATAATATAATAATAATACTTACGTTGCTTTATATAGTGCTTTTTAGCTAACTAAATATCAATCAAAGCGCTTCACATTAATACGATGTGTTCACTAAATCTAAAATATAAATTAACTAAACACATAAGGTAAGATAACAATAAATGAGCTAAGATAAATAAGTAAATAAACTAAGATCAATAAAAACACATTACTATGATGTGTTGACCAAATCTAAAATATAGACTAATTAAATACATAAGGTAAGATCAAATTAGTAATCTAATTTAAATAAGTAATGTAAGAGCAACAAGTAAGTAAAAATAAATAAGCTAAGATAAATAATTATAAAACAATAACTTAGTGTGTAAAAATGTCTTTTTCTGTAAATGTCTTTGTCTTCTTATTAATAGGCTGATATTGGAATTGTAATAGCATCACCTCATCGTGTCATGGTTCACTCGCCTTCATCTGTGTTCTCTCGCTTCCTTGAATTATTGGCTTCTGATTGGTAACACATTTGAAAAAACTCACAAAGAGATTTTTTTCCAATTGACACGTTTAGTTATAATTCATCCTGACAGGTGGCGTCACTGTTGAGATCTGCCATTGTTTGCTGCGTGCAATGTTGTGATTGATGACTCAGAAGTGAAGTGGTCATAACAACAAGCTAATCCTGACGTCAATAAGTCATATCCCAGTAATCCAGAAAACAAGGCACGCAAACGTCTTTTGAAGGAATAAAATTTCCAAACATTAGTACATCCTGCTATATGCATGAGAGCTATAGCTGAAACACTTGCTAATCCAAAAACGTAGAGGTCAAAAAATTTGGATTAACAAAATTCATCACAACACAATTACATTACTTTCCAGTAAAATTTATAATAATAAAACCATTTATATAGCACCATAAATCCAAGTTACCTTGTTCGAAGGCGCTGTTACAACAAATCATAGAAAGAAACTAAAAGTAAAAAATCATAAAAATATAGCATCAAATATCGAAATAAATTATCATAAAAATACACATACTTATAATAATTACAAAATTACTTATAATAATAATACATATTATGAATGTAAAAGTACTAAAAGGAGCTCAGAATAATAAATAAATAAGTAAATCCTAAAAACTTAAAATGTACGTCAATGTTCATGAGTAAAAAGCTCTTTTGAATAAAATTAACAAGTTTTAAGGAGTAGTTATAAAAGATATTGTACACTTATCAGTACATTTCTTGTGCATGCTAAGCACTGTCTACATGTCTCAGTTCACCTCTCATGCTTGCAGGTGATAGCACAAAAAGATGATGAGTTCCAACAAGCAGACGTGAAACTGAGATTAGCCACACAAAGGTGGGTGGATTAGACTAAGACTGATGTCACTGTAAGCTTAGACGATTGTCACCAAGTCATACAGGTGACAGGTATGTCAACAAAGCTGACATCAATCCTGTATTCTGGCCATCTGATATTGGACACAGGGTCATTTAGAGAAAGAAATCTCACACAATTCAAATGAGACGCTTAGTCTTAATAAAGAGGTTAACATCTATTTAATTAACAATCTAATCAGACCAGTAAATGTCATATAAACATATACCTTTAATATCAATATGTAGATGTTTGTTGCTTATAGCAAGGGTACCAGCGCCCAGGTTTTATGTTTGTCATTTAGTATTACATTCTTATGACTACGACATGCATGTTGAAGATTTACTGCCTACTAGTTTGTGATTGGTTGCTTTATTAAGCTGGAAAAATGCTCGCAATTCGAAAGATTCCACCTGCATCATGTTCAAATGTTAAACAAACCCTCAAGTTTCAAAACAAATTGCCAATATTGCTGAGGTGAACAGACTTAGCCGCAATAGCCTTTGATGTTTAACTTTCCCACGTTCTAGACAGTAGACTTCCCGTTACAAATTACTGTTTGGCCAATTCTGGGCAGAGGACCATTTAGCCAAGCCCAGTGGGAAACTAGCTGATCTTGTTGCAGATTGTCGGATATGGAAGCGTCAATTTCCCGAGCAGAGAATGAGCGCAGAGAGAAACTATCTCTAGCACAGGAGAGTGACGACATCTTGTCAACGAAATGACTTGAGCTGACCTTATTAACTCAGCAGGTAGGAGTACTTGTGTCACATGACATACCAAATAAGATCAAATGTGACCATGGATAATACTGTTGTCAATTAGGTTGGCCTCAAGTTGGATTCATTGATATGTTAATAATTTCAGCATGCCCGGTTTAAAAAAATCATCTTTATAACAATTGTTAAAAGAATCATTAGATGATAGGTCATCCTGTCATATTAGGGCACATGGGGGCTAGAATATTAGATAATCATTCTACTGCTCTTGTACAATTTTGTGTAATCCACATTGCCTGAATTCACTTAGTTGTATGAAAGAATACCTGGCTATAGACATTGGCAATTGTGAATGGTCAATCTTTTTGCACTAATTTTAGCATGGCTGAATACTTAGGAAGACCAAGACTGTGCAGATGAATGTTCTGTCAGGAAAGCACACAGCAGTATTACAAACTGGTTACCACACTATATAAGAACCTACCTTTGCTTTTCACCTGCGCAATAACTAAAAGTCAGGAGGAACTGGAGCAGCTCCACAGAGAGCTGCGGCGGAGCAAGTCGGAGCTCCAGTTGCTCCAGGAATCAACGGAGAAACGGCGGCGACAACTCGACTCTCTTGACACGCAGCTTGAGCAGGAAATAGCAAGTCGCAGGCTCGAAATTAAGGTATGACATCTTCTTAGAGGTATTTCATAATTTTATCTCAATTTTTAATATTAGTACATAATAAAAAGTGTAGACATCTTATATTCTTCTTCTTCTTCTTCTTCCATTAATGGCCACCGGTCAACTTGTTGACTATTATTGGCATTGGTTTTTTTTAGTTGTCCTTCTCTAGAATTAGTGAATCCACTACAGGTTACACATTTATTTACCCCCTGTGTGGGATCTTTTACTTCCCCTGGCATAGACACCAGTTAGAAGGGACCACCGGCTTTTAGTGTCTCTTCCGAAAGACACAGGCAAATGTGGGGTGAACAAAATTGCCTAAGTTTTTAAACGGCGGTAGGTGGGATTGAACCACCGTCCCCTCGATTGACAGTCCGGTGCTCTACCACGCAACCACCGCTCACCACTGTTGTGTTGATATCTCCTTCTGTGTTTTTCAGGTGGTCGAAGACAAACTGATCGATTTGAAGACAAAAAGGAAACTGAAAGAGCAGGATCTTAGCTGGGTGAGTGGTCATCTATATATCACTGACCAGTCATTTATGCTAAGTTTGATGCATTTTATATCAATGTTTGGTTGAAAGCATTAATAGAAAGTAACATTGAAGTGAACATGCTTATCAAGCATGGTACTGATGTCTAGAACAATCCCATGGTGCAGTGCAAGAAGACGTATTTGCACTTTTTATGGTAACCTCTAATGTTTGAATTGGTTTTTACCATGACTAATGTTAGTGTTAGAAGTAATGTCAAAATGTTGTTAATAAATGTACGTAAAGTTTGTGAGTTGGTACTGCATTGTTTAATTTGTTTTACATTAAAATAGTCTACAAAATTATGTTATACATGTGTAGGTAGTCCTGTGTGCATGGCTCTGCATGCATACATGCGTTTATTCTGCAATAAACCATGTTTAAAATTTGGTTTACAGCGTGAACTTTGTATGGTCGGAATATTAAAACTGAGAATGCTTTCTCAGGTTAACTAAATATATTTCTGCAGGCTATGTATTATAAAAATGTTTATTCTTATATTAAAAATATTTAACGAGTAGACGAGAAATAGAGAGATTCATTTTAAAATATTGCTCTTGTGGAGGAGTAAGTGGAGCAGTAAGTGGAGCAGCAAGTGGAACAGTAATTGGATCAGTAAGTGGAGCAGTAAGTGGAACAGTAAGTGGAGCAGTAATTGGATCAGTAAGTGGAGCAGTAAGTGGAGCAGTAATTGGATCAGTAAGTGGATCAGTAATTGGATCAGTAAGTGAAGCAGTAAGTGGAACAGTAAGTGGAGCAGTAAGTGAAGCAGTAAGTGGAGCAGTAAGTGGAGCAGTAAGTGGAGCAGTAAGTGGAGTAGTAAGTGGAACAGTAAGTGGAGCAGTAATTGGAGCATTTCACTGAGAACACACGAGGAAAACAATCACATACAGACCAAACGTTGTTGTGTTTCACGACAGGATGACAGCGAGCTGCAGGGTGACACGAGCGACGTACAGGAGTTTACGACAGAACTGGAGCATCTGAAGCAACAAGTGGAGCATGCTAGAGCCAAGTTGGTGGAGCTTGAAGCCGAGAGGACAACAGCTGAGACAGCTGTTGCGAAACTGAAGCGAGAGAAGGTTCAGCTGGATGAGACCCACCGAGGTCTGCACAACTGAAAAGGTGATGTCTTGTGACTTCAGCAGGGCCTGTACGGGGCCTTGAAAGTCTTGAAAAGGCTTTAATTTGATTGGACCAAATTCAAGGCCTTGAAATCGTTGAATTTTATAAAGTAGTCTTGAAAAGTCTTGAATTTAATTGTGGTCAATAAATAATTTGTTTGACTCAATTGTCATGACAAACTAACAGATGTAGGCCAGTGGCAGTCGGGCGGAAGGGAAAGCCAACGCACAAAAATAACTCGCTGTTCTTAGTCGAGTAAGGTGAGGCGAGGGTGATCTCCCCAGCATGCGAGGGTGATCTCCCCGGCATGTGAGGCTGATCTCCCCGGCATGCAAGGGTGATCTCCCCGGCATGCGAGGGTGATCTCCCCGGCATGCGAGGGTGATCTCCCCGGCATGCGAGGGTGATCTCCCTGGCATGTGAGGGTGATCTCCCCGGCATGCAAGGCTGATCTCCCCGGCATGTGAGGGTGATCTCCCTGGCATGTGAGGGTGATCTCCCCGGCATGCAAGGGTGATCTCCCTGGCATGCGAAGGTGATCTCCCTGGTATGCGAGTGTGATCTCCCCAACATGCGAGGGTGATCTCCCCGGCATGCGAGGCTGATCTCCCCGGCATGCAAGGGTGATCTCCCCGGCATACGAGGCTGATCTCCCCGGCATGCGAGGGTGATCTCCCCGGCATGCGAAGCTGATCTCCCTGGCATGCGAGGGTGATCTCCCCGGCATGCGAGGCTGATCTCCCCGGCATGCAAGGGTGATCTCCCCGACATGCGAGGGTGATCTCCCCGACATGCGAGGGTGATCTCCCTGGCATGCGAGGGTGATCTCCCCGGCATGCGAGGGTGATCTCCCCGGCATGCGAGGCTGATCTCTGTCATATTAACACTTACTGTGAAACTTCAAATTGAGATGATTCAGTCAACTTGAACATACTGATCAATTTTAACCACATCTCTTAACCCTTTTCTTCTGTGGTTGCAGAACGGAGCAGCAGATTGAGGAGAGAGTGAAGAGCAGAAGGTTAAAGCTGGAGCGTCTGGACGGAGAGCTGCGGCAGATTGAGGCTGCCCTGGATGAGGGGAGGGACAGGAAGGGGGCTGTGGATAGGGACCTGACCACAGTCAGGGCCAGTGTACATGGTGAGACACCTTCACTGATATTGTAACACTAAATGTATGTGCATTGCTTAAGAATTTATTTTTAATGTCATACACGTTTTAATCAGTGTTTATGTTTTAGATTAATTGATATATATATATATATATATATATATAAATCTATATATATATCTAAACCTATATATCTAAATCTATATATATAAATCTATATATATAAATTTACATACAGAGTTTTAGTAAAGGTTTTAATTTCAGATTAATTTATATATTTTACATACCAAGTTTTAGTACTATACATCTTAAAAACAGTGTATAATTTTTTTTAAATTTATTTATATAATTTACATACAAAGGTTTACTAGTGCATCTTAAAACCAAAAAGTAATATGATTTATATTAATTTATATAATTTATATTACTATTTATTAATATACATTTAGTATATCTCTTGTGCAGCGCATCGATCCGCATTGCGGGAATTAGCGCTATATAAAAAACTATAATTATTTTGTGAGATACCTTCACTGATATTGTAAAACTAAATGTATGTGAGATATCTTCACTGATATTGTGAAACTAAATGTATGTGATATATATTCTCCGATATCGTAAAACTAAATGTATGTGAGATATCTTCACTGATATTGTAAAACTAAATGTATGTGAGATACCTTCACTGATATTGTATAACTAAATGTATGTGAGATACCTTCACTGATATTGTAAAACTAAATGTATGTGAGATATCTTCACTGATATCGTGAAACACTTGGAGATGAGATATCTTCACTGATATTGTAAAACAAATTGGAGGTGAGATATCTTCACTGATAGTGTAAAACAAAGTGCATGTGAGATATTGTCACTAAAACTAAGTGTAGGTGACATATATTGTCACTGATATTGTAAAAATAATTAAGTGAGATCCATCATTATTATTGAATATTAGTAGCTATGCACTGTATTATTTTTAAATTGTAATCTGCAAATTGGTGCATAATATACATACAGTGTATTATTTTATATATTTTGCTACAGAGGTGATTGTTATTATAGACATGTCACTTTGACAGTTTGTAACATATTTCAGCCCGAATATTTCCAAACAGACTCGTGAGTTTTTGTGGCGAAACATTTCAGAGCACACTGGTGAGCTGGAGGAGCTCCACTCTAGTATGCAGGCAGCTGAGAGCCAAGTGGAGCTACTGGAGCAGGTAAGTCGACTCCAGCAATGAGATGCTCTTGACACATCATAAGATATTGACAGCAACTAATTCGTCTTTGCACCAATTCAGCTGTGTTCGTCTCAACTCTAACAATGTTACTAAATCTATCTTAGCAATGTCTCGTCAGTTCATTTTCATTAGCTTAATTAATTGTTCTACCAGAAAATAATTTAATTGACTGTCAAAAGTGGATTTTTTGCATTAAAACACAATACAATTATGCATACGTTTCTGTGCTGGTGTTGATGACTATTAAAAAAAATTATTTGGCAAACTATTGGCCTTTAGCTACTTACCAGATGTAAGGAGGAAAAGAAGTTGTCTGACCATACAAAAAACAAACCTGCACGTTTTTATCAATTTGTTTCATCACTAATATTTGTTATTAATAACAATTATTATGTCTAATCACTAATATATGTTTAACTACTAATGCATACTATACATTTAGTACTAATGTCACTCATAACTAATACAAACTTTTTTCTGGGAATACTTCATTTCTGATTCCTAACATTAACTTTTTGTTACAACATTTATTTTGTGTCATTACAAAAAAAATTTAGTCTTGCATGATAAACATTTGAAACTATCGTACAGATATTTCTGTAAAATATACGTTTTTATAATGCCAAAATTGTTGGCAAAATATACAGCAGAATGTCTCATAGCTGCACGTTTCTGGTGCCCTTTTTTCATGGATCTGGTTGCTAGGTCATGTGGTTGGTTTAGATAATGATGTTGATTCAGTCATTAATTTTTGTGACGCGAACCAACTTCTTTCAGATGTTAACGACAGTTAACTCCAGAAAGAGTGTGAATTGCGTTATGCTACTGACAATGTTGAACGTGCGAAGGTAGCTTGTCCGTACTAATCCTGTGCATGCCTGCCGTGTCATTTACCACAATCTTTGGCACCCCCTAGTGGCGATAGTAATTCATATTGTCTCCAATCATTAATCATTTTCAAAGCAGATATTTGTGTTTGTTTTCATCGAGTGTAACAAGGAAGCACATAAGAGCATGGATACATGCCATAATTAAAGATCCCTCTTAAATTTCATCTTTAAACCTATTGCATTTCAGATTAATGGTGAGCTGGGTAATTTGATCAACTAAGTCATTTGACTTTGGTGAAACAATTGGACAAACACCTATTTTTAACTGGGTACAGTCATGTATTGGCGAACAATGGTAAAAGTGGAGTGGCTCTATATATATAACAGCATAAAAATATCAACACGCAAGCTATTTGGCCTAACAACAAAGTTTGTTCACTTTGTTCAATGATTTTAGCACTGCTTTGAAACTGGTCTTGTGATTCCGTTGTCAACAAACATAGAATTTATGTTTTGAAAATGATCTGTGGCGATGATCCCTCCTGCCTTGAATGCACCTTGAATGCCGTCTTTCACAACCTGTTTCTGTCTTCACAAGCTGCAGCATACTTCAGTACGTCTTAGTTGACACATTTAGATGTACACTTTCTTTATAACACATCAACATTGTTTACCAAATTATTACAAATAAATACACATTGAATTAACTTCATGTGTACTTGTTTCTGTTCAGCTTATATGTTGTTAATCGCTTTATTCATCCACATTCGTTGGATTTTAATACACACGTATTCCTTGTGCTACCAACACACGCTGATATCATAGCTTTATGCAGAGACCCGTTCACCCGTCATTTGGATGGGTAAAACCTGTTGTGGACGGGTAGAAATATGGGTGGACTGGTGGTCGACGGGTAAAAGAATGAAGTAAAGAGCAAAAAAGGTGTCAGTCTTGGCTTGAAAATAGGTGCCACTTGTCTGTTTTTAGTTTTTTTCAGGTCGTAAAGTAAATCTCAACTGGTGTGTGTGTGTGTGTGTGTGAGTGAGTGAGTGAGTGAGTGAGTGAGTGAGTGTGTGTGTGTGTGGTGTGGGTGTGTGTGAGTGAGTGAGTGAGTGAGTGAGTGAGTGAGAGTGAGTGAGTGAGTGAGTGAGTGAGTGAGTGAGTGAGTGTGTGTGTGTGTGTGTGAGTGAGTGAGTGAGTGTGTGTGTGAGTGAGTGAGTGTGAGTGCGTGCGTGCGTGCGTGCGTGCGTGCGTGCGTGCGTGTGCAGATGTTCCTCAAGTGTCCTCACTGACCTGTCCAGTCTGATGAATCAGTTGGAAAGATTCACTCATGACGAGGTTTTAAATTAGATTGTGCAATTCTAATTACTCGTTGAAGTGCCAAGAGTGAACTTTGAACCTGTCTGTCTTCTCCTGGCCCTGGCTCCTGTCTGTCTAGTGGTGTGGACACTGGTCCCCATTCCTCTCTCTGTGTCCCCCTGGTGGCTAGGGAAACCACTCACTCATATCCCACGCTTGTACAAAGGCAGGTGGTGATTAGAGCCTGCAAACACGTGTTATCACTGCAGTGGGTAGTTTACGTAATTGATGCCATGCACATATGCACACATGTGTGCATGCATGCATGCATACACAGGCACACACTCATGCACACAATCACACATACACGCACACACACCACACGCACACACCATAGACACACACACACACACACACACACACACACACACACACACACACACACACACACACACACAAACTCATGATAATTATGTATTCTATAATTTATATGTGATTTTGCTCTATTTGCTTGCTTTTATTGAGGCTATTATTTCAATATAGTAATACTGTGTCGAGTGTTACACACGTCACATGACCTGTGCATCACTGGTGTGTTTCAGATGGAGGCTGAGAGACAACAGAAGACTCAGGAAAACTTTGTTGGACTCGACGAGAAAGTCCAGAATCTTGGTGGGTTAACACAAGGCGCGGGTTCAATTCAATTCACTTGTTTATTTATTAACTTCAGTAATGCAATTAATTTAATTTAAGTCATTAACTTTATACAACAGTTTAATGTGATTACATTTAAATTCATAATCAACTCTCGGTTAGGTGCATATCTAAAATTTATTATTTATGAATATCAGACATTCTGCGTTTATGATATCGAGGTGTTTCCTCTTTTTTCAGTTAGACTCCAGTCACTAGACCATGTAATTGTTAATGGGAGGGAAGTGCGGGGGGGGGGGGCAATGAGATTGACTGGTTGTTCATCCATTTATTGTCACTTTGGGTTATTTACTGACAGTCTTGTAAAGACGTGTTTGTCTGTTGTGTTCTCAGCGCGAGAGATTGCCAAGAGGGATGCTGAGAAGGATGAATTAATGACAGCCTTGTAAAGGTCATGTGAGGAACTCACCAGTTTACGAACACAGGTTTCCATGATCATGAAACATTGGCTGCATAGTAACCACATACATTAGTTCAGGTCTCCATGGTAACGAAATGTTGACTGCTTAGTAACCATAGACATTAGTTCAGGTCTCCATGCGTTGACTGCTTGGTAACCAAATACATTAGTTTAGGTCTCCATGGTAACAAAACGTTGACTGCTTAGTAACCAAATACACATTCAGCTGAAAGCAGACAGTAAGAGTCAGAGTAACTTTATTTCACAATGTAACATGGAAGCTGTTTCTAATGCATTAGGAAAGCGTACTAATGCGAATATGTCCTAGACTTAGCTACAATGTGATATACACTTATTATGGGCAACTATACAACTCAAGAATACAATTTTACTAAAATAAAAAGCAACACTGAGGACAATTTTGGGTGTATATTTTGTTTGACAGGAATATCTTAAATTACATTTTATTTGTGGAACAAATTGTTCAAGGATCCAACATTTGGTTGTTTTGTAAGAAATTAACTTACTTTTGAAACAAGGATGTGAAACACAACATTTTGATCAATCAGCTTCACACAGTATGTGCCAAAGTAATTTTAATTTTTTAAGAAAACTACATTTGCTAACACAGAATTTACCATGGGTTAAGAAACACTGTGCGTGATGCCATGATACTCATGATGTTGGTGTCACATAACGCCATGATACTCATGGTGTCAGTGTCACATGACACCATGATATTCATGACATTAGTGTTACCTGACGCCATGATACTCATGGCGTCAGTGTCACATGATGCCATGATACTCATGTCATCAGTGTCACATGACACCATGATACTCATGTAATCAGTGTCACATGACGCCATGATACTCATGGCATCAGTGTCACATGACGCATTGATACTCATGGCATCATGATGCCATGGTACTCATGACATCAGTGTCACATGACGCCATGGTACTCATGACATCAGTGTCACATGACACCATGATACTCATGGCATCATGACGTCATGATACTCATGGTGTCGGTGTCACACTGGTCCTGCCAGTCTGCCCCTGCTGTCTGTGTAACACGTAATGTTGTGTGTCCAGGAGTCGTCTGACAGGGCTCTGAGGATACAGCAACTGGAGGATGAAGTGACAAGTCTCAGACACAACCTGGAGGACAGAGACCAGGTGAGACTGACACTGAGACAGAGCCATGTCTTCTAAACACGTTTGTAGATAGTGTAGTATAGAGACCAGGTGAGACTGAGACATGTCTTCTAAACACGTTTGTTGATAGTGTAGTATAGAGACCAGGTGAGACTGACACTGAGACATGTCTTCTAAACACGTTTGTAGATAGTGTAGTATAGAGACCAGGTGAGACTGAGACTGAGACATGTCTTCTAAACACGTTTGTAGATAGTGTAGTATAGAGACAAGTTTGTACCCAGCTTTTTCATACAATAAATGATTATTAGAAGCTGTCTGAATTTGTCGTGTAGCTGGTCAACTGTAGAAAACTAATGAGCAACTTACAAAAATGATATCTGAGACAGATCACACAAATTCTCCTTTAGTATTTAAATATAAACAAACGCACAAGATTTACAGGTGAGAATATACAATGTTTTAAGTTATGTTTCTTTTGATAAAGAATGGAATGAAAAATAATTCCTTTTACAGTGCTGCCTCTTAACACCGTGAACCAATTTAACTGCGGGTCTTTTACACGCTAGGCAATTATTAGATTACTTTATAATAATCACTGCTGAATGGTCCACCTTTGTAATTCATTGTTTACTCACCAGGAGGTTCGTCAGATTAGAGAGAAGTCGGCTGCTGAGATTGCAGACCTTGAAGGCATCGCCCAGGCGCACTACAGCAGAGCCAATCGGCTTGGAGACGAACTCAACTATCTGAGAGCAGAACACTTGGAAATAGTGCGGCGGGTATGTTACGTCTTATTCCTACACCAAGCCAGCGGGTAGAGTGGTGCCGGTGGGTAGAGTGGTGCCGGTGGGTAGAGTGGTGCTGGTGGGTAGAGTGGTGCCGGTGGGTAGAGTGGTGCCGGTGGGTAGAGTGGTGCCGGTGGGTAGAGTGGTGCCGGTGGGTAGAGTGGTGCTGGTGGGTAGAGCGGTGCCGCTGGGTGGAGCAGTGCCGGTGGGTAGAGAGTGGTGTCGGTGGGTAGAGTGGTGCCAGTGGGTAGAGTGGTGCTGGTGGGTAGAGCGGTGCCGGTGGGTAGTGCGGTGCCAGTGGCCTGAGTGGGTAGTGCGGTGCCAGTGGGTAGTGCGGTGCCAGTGGGTAGTGCGGTGCCAGTGGGTAGTGCAGTGCCGGTGGGCAGTGCTGTGCCGGTGGGCAGAACGGTGCCAGTGGGTAGTGCGGTGCCGGTGGGCAGTGCGGTGCCGGTGGGTAGTGCGGTGCCAGTGGGTAGTGCGGTGCCAGTGGGAAGAGCGGTGCCAGTGGGTAGAGCGGTGCCAGTGGGTAGAGTGGTGTCAGTGGGTAGAGTGGTGCCAGTGGGCAGAGCGGTGCCGTGGGTAGAGTGGTGCCAGTGGGTAGAGCGGTGCCGGTGGGTAGAGCGGTGCTGGTGGGTAGAGCGGTGCCAGTGGGTAGAGCGGTGTCAGTGGGTAGAACGGTGCCGGTGGGTAGAGCGATGCAGGTGGGTAGAGCAGTGCACAGACACACACACACACACACACACACACACACACACGCACACGCACAGACACACACACATACACACACCACACAAGACAGACACACACCCATACATGCACACACACCACACACACCACACACACCACACACACCACACACACCACACACACCACACACACCACACACACCACACACACCACCCACACCACACACACGCGCACGCGCACACGCACACGCACACACACACACACACACACACATACATGAATGTACAAAACACATTTATGTACTTTTGACAACACTCCTGTCCCTGTCTGCTCCTGGCCCAGCTGGTTGTGGCCCACCAAATGACCCGATATACCTGTCTGTCCCTGGTGTCCCCTGATCCCATCCGTCTCTTCCCTCCAGCTGCAATCCCAGGAGGAACTGTCCAGCCGGGAACATGAACTGGAGGACACACTGCGAGAACTCAAGGTCGATATCAAAACAGTGAGTGACACTCCTGATCTGCCTGGTCCGCGGCTCACACTTCTCATTCTGTTCTCTGTCACTGCTGTTGTCATCACTGCTGTTGTCTCTTACGTTGTTGTCATCACTGCTGTTGTCTCTTACGTTGTTGTCGTCACTGCTGTTGTCTCTCAAGCTGTTGTCATCACTGCTGTTGTCTCTTACGTTGTTGTCATCACTGCTGTTGTCTCTCAAGTTGTTGTCATCACTGCTGTTGTCTCTCAAGTTGTTGTCATCACTGCTGTTGTCTTTTACGTTGTTGTCATCACTGCTGTTGTCTCTTACTTTGTTGTCATCACTGCTGTTGTCTCTCAAGCTGTTGTCATCACTGCTGTTGTCTCTTACGTTGTTGTCATCACTGCTGTTGTCTCTCAAGTTGTTGTCATCACTGCTGTTGTCTCTCAAGTTGTTGTCATCACTGCTGTTGTCTCTCAAGTTGTTGTTATCACTGCTGTTGTCTCTCAAGTTGTTGTCATAACTGCTGTTGTCTCTTACTTTGTTGTCATCACTGCTGTTGTCTCTCAAGCTGTTGTCATCACTGCTGTTGTCTCTTACGTTGTTGTCATCACTGCTGTTGTCTCTCAAGTTGTTGTCATCACTGCTGTTGTCTCTCAAGTTGTTGTCATCACTGCTGTTGTCTTTTACGTTGTTGTCATCACTGCTGTTGTCTCTTACTTTGTTGTCATCACCGCTGTTGTCTCTCAAGCTGTTGTCATCACTGCTGTTGTCTCTTACGTTGTTGTCATCACTGCTGTTGTCTCTCAAGTTGTTGTCATTATTGCTGTTGTGTCTCAAGTTGTTGTCATCATTGCTGTTGTCTCTTACGTTGTTGTCATCACTGCTGTTGTCTCTCAAGTTGTTGTCATTATTGCTGTTGTGTCTCAAGTTGTTGTCATCATTGCTGTTGTCTCTTACTTTGTTGTCATCACTGCTGTTGTCTCTCAAGCTGTTGTCATCACTGCTGTTGTCTCTTACGTTGTTGTCATCACTGCTGTTGTCTCTCAAGTTGTTGTCATCACTGCTGTTGTCTCTCAAGTTGTTGTCATTATTGCTGTTGTGTCTCAAGTTGTTGTCATCATTGCTGTTGTCTCTTACGTTGTTGTCATCACTGCTGTTGTCTCTCAAGTTGTTGTCATCACTGCTGTTGTCTCTTACGTAGTTGTCATCACTGCTGTTGTCTCTTACGTTGTTGTCATCACTGCTGTTGTCTCTTACGTTGTTGTCATCACTGCTGTTGTCTCTTACGTTGTTGTCATCACTGCTGTTGTCTCTTACGTAGTTGTCATCACTGCTCTTATCTCTTACTTTGTTGTCATCACTGCTGTTGTCAGACAGCATCATTGACAGATCTATTTTCACGATATGCAAACCGAAATCGGTCAAGCAATGGGTCGGTAATTGAATTAAAAACTGGAGAACCAAGCATTTCAACAAGAGACTGTAGAATTTTTGGGAACAGGAATAATAGTCGACTTTTTGAAGCAATGGGGGATTTTACATTGGCAAATAGCCCAGACACCCTATCACCATGTCACCCTTTTGCCAGGCACCCCATCAGCCTGTCACTCTATTGTCAAGACATCCTATCAGCTTGTCACCCTATTCCCCCAGACACCCTATTGCCTGGACACCCTATCTCACTCATCCTATCTCACTCACACCCTATCTCACTCTCATCCCATTTCACTCACCCTATCTCACTCTCACCCTATCTCACTCACCCTATCTCACCCACACCCTATCTCACTCTCACCCTATCTGTGAGTCACCCTATCGCCCGTGTGCCCAGGAGGTGACGGAGGGGATGCTGGAGGTGGAGCGATCCCGCATCGAGACGGCCACGGAGCTGGAGCAGCTCCACGACCAGAAGGACAACCTGCAGGAGCATCTGAGCGTGCTCAAACACACCCTCGTCGTGGTAACTCTCTCGCATGCATGCACGTGTCGTCACGCCTCATCACGCTTCGTCACGCTTGTGTTTCTGTCTTTTTCTTAAGATTTGTCGCACTTTTAAACGATCATTTCCCAGCGATGAAGAAAAATGTCATCGAAATTTAAATTTTATATTTTATTGAAAACTTGGTTTATTCTCCTTGTTAAAATAATAATATTAATAATGGCTTGATGCAAGAAATACCAGAAGCTACCACCATTGCTAAACATTACTTGGTTTTATTAAGTGAACACTATATGTTTTCTGTGGCAAGGTTCATGGGGATCTCGTTTCCTGTTCAAATCCCAACTGTTGGACCTGGCTGAGATATATTTCTGTTAAATCATAAGATTGTTGTTGTGGTCACTGTCCACTCAAGCGGCCAGTCATCCATTGTCACAATGGCCACTAAGTCAGAACCTCGGGAGTGAATCGCTGAGAGTGAAACCTTGAGAGTGAAACATGTTAATGGAATGTCTTTGTGAACTTACAACATGAACCGATCAATGACTGGTGAGTTCTGTTTCAGATCCGGAGTGGCGTCAACACCCCAGTGCCACAGGACGCAACGGCAAAGGAAACACTAACTACTTTGAAGAACAACAATACCAGCTGAAGGTGACTAGTTCTGTCAACGTCTCAGAGATGTCACTGACACTATGGTGAAACCTTTGTGTAGAGACATATGTGAAGTGGTCAACTGGAACATTGGCAACTTTCCTGAAACAACTCAAAACTTATCTATTTCGTTTGTATTAAATGCCTTGATGCCACTGGTTTATATTTCATACCATTGACTGGTTTTAAATTGTTCTGTTTGAAACTGTATTTTTACACCCTAATTTTATTTATTTATCTTAGCATATTTATTATTTATTTATCTTAGCTTACTTAATTATTTATCTCAGTTTATTTATTTATTACAAGTGTGTCTGTAACACAAGTGTGTCTGTAACACAAGTGTGTCTGTAACACCTGTGTCTGTAACACATGGGTGTCTGTAACACAAGGGTCTTGTGTCTGTGTCTGTAGCACAGTTCTGTTTGAAACTGTATTTTTACACCCTATTTTATTTATTTTATTTACTTATCTTAACATATTTATTATTTATTTTTTTATCTTAACTTACTTAATTATTTATCTTAGTTTATTTATTTGATTTTAGCTTATGTATTTAATTCATTTATATTTTAGATTATTAGTCAACACATCATGTTAATGTGAAGCGCTTTTATTTGGTTGGCATTTAATTACTTAAAAAGTGCTATGTTAACAAACATAATTATTATTATTATCACAAGAGGTGTCAAAACAACCTGTGAGATTGTCTGCATTACTTGGCAATGATTGTTCACGTGTATCAGTGTACAAACATGTCTGTGTGACAAACATGTTTGTAACATGTCTATAATGTCTAACACAAGTTTATATGTAACACTTACATGCGTAACCCAAGTGTATCTGTAACACAAGTGTGTCTGTAACACAAGTGTATCTGTAACACAAGTGTGTCTGTAACACAAGTGTGTATTTTAACACAAGTGTGTCTGTAACACAAGCCTGTCTTTTAACACACATGTGTCTGTAACACAAGTGTGTTTTTAACACAAGTGTATCTGTACGACATGCGTGTCTTTTAACACAAGTGTGGCTGTAGCACAAGTGTGTATGTAACACAAGTGTGTCTTTTAACACAAGTATGTCTGTAACACAAGTGTGTCTTTTAACACAAGTGTGTCTGTGACACAAGTGTGTATGTAACACAAGTGTGTCTTTTAACACAAGTGTGTCTGTAACACAAGTGTGTCTGTAACAAAAGTGTGTCTGTAACACAAGTGTGTCTGTAACATGATTATGTCTTTAACACACACAGGAGTGCATGTAACGGTGTTACATCTGTAACACTATAACGTGTTTGTTACAGCTTGAGCAGAAGATGAGTCGTCACGCTGAGGTGATGGAGAGTCGGAGACAGGTGTCACATGACAGCATCCAGCAGCTGCAACGGAAGCTGAATAACCTTGAACAGGTGACCTTCACTTGACCTTCAGTGCTTTATACATCCTTTCCCTTGTTCCGTCCCACAAAGATGGTTTCCTCGTCAGTTATGCCACGTTGGGTGTTATTTTTCTCTATGCTCTCAAATCATTGGGCCAATTGTTTTCATTTAATGTTTCATGGGGCATTATTTGGGGTGATATATATATAGTATAGTGAAACATCATGTTTTAGCAGTAAATACTTGAAGACTTGAAGTTACATTTGCTTTACGCTGACATATGAGAGACAAATGTCTGGTATTTCAACAGCTAGACGACCTGTGTTCATAATCGACACAGTTGTTGCTATATGACATTGTTTCTCGACAGGTTCTATGCCAAGGTGATTCACATCGACCTACTACGCCATCTAGTGATGTCCTGTTGAACCGCTCCCGAACTCCGACTCCGGCGGGAGAGTTTGATATGCAGGTAAGGGAGTGATGCTGACAGCTTGTTGTGCTGACAAGCTGACAGCTTGTGATGACATCTTAGCATGGTATTCTGGGGCGTAATAGTGCAATGGTGCAAAGGTGGACTCAATTGTAATCTATCTTGCTTTCATCTCGTGTTCAGTTATTTTTACAGAAAAGCAAATCTACAAAGTATTCATTACCACATTCAAGCTTGTGTCTGTGATTTTAAAGTGTAGCTTTGATAAAATCAATTGAAAAACTGCTTACTTATTTAATTGCTGCAGAATATTCAATTCAAATATTCTTGCATCACGACGTGATTGTCCTATTTCCTGTTGTTGACTTCCTTATTCTCTCAAAAACCCGGAAGACTTTAGAGCATTAAATCACTGACATATATTAAATAAATTTATTTAGATTACATATTTATATTTGGACACCAAAAAAATTGGATTTAATCAAGGAAGCCACTTTAATCCGTTCATACACTATGAACTCGAAACACGATTTGTGATGTGAAATAATAATATTTATTTTGTATAGTTCCATATCCACAGCAATTTAGTACTTAACATAAAATATGATACGAAATAAGAAAACATGTAACTATATAAATACATAATTTAATGACATTCGTTTATAATAACAAATTATAGTGCAAAATAAATACATAAAAGCAGTTCATTCAGTTATAACACTTAGAAATTAATTAATTAATTAAAACTAAATATTTAATAAATTACAGCAAAAATGCTTCCGTGAATTAAATAAGCATCTTTACAGATGCCTTAGAAGATCAAAGTAAAGGTTTCGAAGTGAAAATAGTTGGCATAGCGTTCCAAACTGATGCCATGATGACCTCTTGTCTGATTCGCTGATTCTGTGGTCAACAGGACACAGACAGACTGACCAGTGAGGGGGCGTATCCAAGTGAGGGGGCATATCCAAGTGAGGGGGCATATCCAAAGCGAGCATACTCACCGAATCGTCACAGCAGTCGGAGGCTGCACTCAGCCGGGAGTGCATCAAACATTGCTGAAAAGGGTCCATCGTCGTGAATCGACAACCAAGTTGGTCATGTGGACGGAAGTAGATGGCATCTCTCACCAAGTTTACTGTTTCAGCAGAAGGGCTGAATCGCATCGGGTAAATTTATGAACATCGGCCGAATGCCGTATTAATCATGTGAATTACATGTAAATGATATAGCTTAAAACTAGTTAGTTTTCGTGTCTGTACCTGATACATTATGACCAATATGTTGCCAAGAAGTGCCACGGGTCTATGCAAACTGAGGTAAATTACAAGTTTTGATTATGAATTTATTCTGAAAAAAATTGCATAATTCCAGAGGTATATGCCGGGGAGGGGCCATTGAGACTGAGGGTCTGTACTGTGATCTTTTGTAATGGACCTACTGTTTCTTTGAATATTCAAAAGTGAGTCTACAAATGGAACTCTGACCCTCAACCAAAGCTGTGTAGCACCAACAGAATACATTGAATGTAGTATTGTGTATTTCCACTGATAGTATTGTATACTGATAGTATTATATATACTTCCGCTGACAGTATTCTATACTTCCACTGATAGTGTTGCATACTTCCACTTATAGTATTGTATACTTCCACATAATTTTTATTTTTATTTTATATTTTACATAACTGTGCATGCGAGACAAACTGTTTTATAGAAGCTCAACTTATTTATCACCAGGATCAGTGCAGCAGTATTTTAGTATACATTTTAATTTCTGACTCTTTAAATGTGGTAAAATGTATGAACGACTACCATCTTTATGATGGTATCACTTTTTCATTCACTAGTTTATTATTTATTGCTTAGTTTATTATATGCTTTGCATACGTCGTAAATTTATGATAAAGCTTGGTACACTGTATACATTATAACTTGCATGCTTTTATAATTGTGATGTTGTTTTGATTTCTTGTAACACAATTGTTATGATCAGTCATATGTAGTAATTTTTTTTTAATGTTAAGGTAACCATTATTTGTTTCAATTTCGGTCCATCTTGCTTCATTGAATAGATCGATTTTTACACCACCCCCACACACACTTAAATTTTACATAATTAGAAAGCCCTGCATCTCCCCGTTACGACTATTCCTGTCGTAGAGTTGCGAACTGGTGTAGTTTGCATTAATCCAAGGTCACCATCAATCAATCGATTTTAGAAATTGGGCACTTCTGAAAACTTCTTGAACTTCTATTTTATCCTTAATATCAATTTATGTTAACAAATGCAGAATGCTAATGCCTATCTGTGCACAATATGTGTATGTGCCAGGGGTTGAGTAGTGACTAGTAATATAGGTTTTTGTGTAAAACTACAACATTAATGTGTGTTGAACCCATAAAAACGATTACTTAATAAACATGACCTCCTGTTGCTATGTTCCATTCCCAAGGCAATCTAGATCCCAAAAATAAATGTATGGCTAGAAGAATGAGTGGGCGTAGTGAAGTAAGAATTATACAAATGTCGGTTTTATATAAAGGTGGAAGGGATTTCAGAATGTATGGTCATGGTTTCATTTATATGGATTTTTCTTATTTATATGTAACAGAGCAACTAAGAAATTAGATCAACCGTAACATATTACTATATAGTTTTATATTTATTCTCTAACCTCTCTGCTGTGAACGTTCACATGTTATTTACACAAAAACAATTCCACTCCCTTGGAAAAAAGATTCAAATTTACTGAAACATAATTGTCAAAACATTTCATAAATGGCAAACATTACTTTGTTGATACAGTTCATTAAACGCGTACAACATTGCAACACTGGGATATGGGCCTTACTTACCCCTTGACTTCTTAATATCATTACTGCAGTCCTCAACATATTCTAAGCTGATCTCTACAAGAGTTATGATTGTTGTATTTAACTTGATGACTTGGCAGAACTCTGACGTTGTATATTAATCCCTCTTTGTTTGGCAACATTTATCAAGGCGAAGTTCATATTCCTGCTTACACAAACACACACACACACACACACACACACACACACACACACACACACACACACACACACACACACACACTCACTCACTCACTCACTCACTCACTCACTCTCTCACAAACACACACCCACACACCCACACACCCACACACCCACACACCCACACACCCACACACCCACACACACACACACACACACACACACACACACACACACACACACACACACATTATAAGTTTGACTACAGCTAATACATTTCTAAGATATCACAAAACCACCTGAACTGATGAAATGGAATCAATGTGTGTGCACACAACATGTAGTGTTTGCATAAAGAACACCAGCAGGGTATGAACCTACCACACACAACACTGAACCGACATTACCCTAAACTGTACAAGTGAAAATAAATTGGTTTAGAGAAACATTTAGCAGTGCTTTTGCATTACAACACAGTATTCTGACTGAAAATTAATATACAGGTACATGAACTGACAGGAATACATAATAATTAGTACACGATCTGTAAAAGCATGCACCAACTCATTTTTATGGACAAGCCTGCTAGTTGTGGTTTTGAACTCTACATATCACGTCATTATAGCTGCCCAACACCTAATTTCAAAGATGGTTTTTGCCAAAAAAAATTACAAAACGAGTATAACTGTTTCCTACAAGCATGAGTTATGATTATTAAACCAGAACATGTAGCATCGTCTAACACTATCCAAAATGTCCTCTAGTTCGTTATCTTCAATAAAATACTCGCTAGGTGTGCGGGCGTGTGTGTGTGTGCGGGCGTGTGTGTGCGGGCGTGTGTGTGCGGGCGTGTGTATGTGTGTGTGTGTGTGTGTGTGTAAATTTACTATCAATAAAATATTGATGATTTTATGCATGGTATTAATTCTTTTACAATTATAATTCCAGCCAAAACAGTTATTTGGATAAGCGCGATATACGAAAAATATAATAATTATTACTATAGAATGAAAAAATCATGAAATATATCAACAGATATTAAAATATATATTTTTTAATACAACATAATATAATTCCAACATATAATTAGGTACGTCCCCTTGTAGTTACATACAAGGCGACGTATACTTAGGCGTGGACGTTCCACATTTGAAATGTAAGAGAGTTCAAGCATTTTTATATCTTTCAATAATATTTACGTACGTACGTACAACAAATTAACTAAAGCTTACCGTGAGGCTGACTTGTGTACGATTAAAGCTGTTAAAACATTTATAATATACCTTAAAATAAGTCAATGTGCTGTTGCGAGTATAACTGTTTTCTACAAGAAAAAAACTTTTAAAAACAAAAGAGAGGGAATGAGGAAGTGGGAGACACTGGGTATATAGCCTGTAGTACAATCTAATGTAACTAGTTCGGCCAGGGGTACCTCATCGGTTGCTCCTCATAACGTTCCCTGGCACGGTTGGTCACAATCCTTACTCCCTCACAACTGACCGACTTCCGCCGGAAGTGTCCTATGGGAGGGAAATTACCTGGCCCAAACCCCGGTTCGCCGCACCGGTTGTGACCTCCATAGGATGAGCGTCACTGGTAACCCCTTCCGCCACGTGCGGTCGGAACACTCAGTTGCAGAAGGTAGCCATTTTGTTTGCTTATAAACCCATGCCGAGCCTTAGCTGGTGAAATTGTGGTGTCAACTTGTAAAACACGTAAGCTGATATATCTGACGTTATTTATTTTGTAGCATTACATTACAACTTCGCTTATATGTCATGCTATATCATATCATACATAAAACATGTTAACATGCATAACTATAATTATTAATGTAGACTTAACCAGATTCCTGGTTCTATAGCGGAAGTTGGGCAACAATATGGCGTCGCCGACATTTCCTCCTTCATAAAATTAAATAAGGCATTATTTTTAAACGCAGATACAGTACACCCTACAGTGAATAATATAACTCGCCTTGATATACGAGAATTCATAATTTAAAATAATAAACACAGGTGGATTAAAACATTATTAGTTATTTTCTTTGATAAATAAATACAATGCTTACCTACGATTTACATCGACGCAAATCAGCAAGTGGATCCATTCATTACATATAAACTATGTTGCCAAGTAATGTTTTGATTAATGAAAAATGTATTATCTGTGTAATTATATTCACAGTAGAACGATGCTAACAGTTATGCATAATGATGATAATGTTTGTCTTCCGTAATGCCTTGCTGGTTTGACTATGCATGTTAGCGATACAGAATGTCGACACTGCATGTACCACATGGCAACTAATGTAATGTACTACCAACAGTTGCCGTTCTAAAACAACATTACACACATAGCCTACCTTAAAGCAATTGTTTGTAGCAGTCGTGGCTCTCTTTTTGGCGTCTAATTGTATATCCCAATGTCTGATGACTCTCCGAACTGCAACATGTGCAGCTCATTCGAGACCAACTGTCAAACCACATAGAGCGTCAAATGTGTATCGTTTGCTGAATATCATACGATCCGCTGCACCCGACCCTAAACGAACCATCCGTAAACACGTGAAGTTGGTCTTGTACTGAAAACCGTGAGAACTGCATTACCACTACAACTGCACTTAAAATTCGACAAATCCATGATTTCGATCGAACGCTTAAGTCATTTGTTTGTAGCAACTGTCATGTTCAACGCGACAGTCAATTAGTGCGTTCTTGCGCGGGACCAAGAACATACCATTGTCGGAGGCCGCATGTCAGTCTAAGAATGTCCACGGCAGTGAAGCATTGTTAAACTGACAATGAAACAAGACAGGTATTACACACGGGCAAACCAAGTTTGCCTTGAATGGCACAAGTACCTTCGCTGTTCTTGTCGAATGTGCAAATACCCATGACCGTACCGAATTGCGGTTTAATTAGAATGAGGGGAGGGGTGAAAAGGATTGGTTGATGAAAGTATGGAGGAAGAGGGGTGTAGAGGGACAGTGGGAAGGGAAATAGTAGAGGATAAAGAAAGTGAGGGAGTGGGAGAGGGAGACGGCGAGGGGCCGCCAATCAGGGAGGAAGGGAGAAAATGTTGAGTATTTTTAAAGGGAAGTGATGGGGAGATGTAAATCAGAAGAGAGACAGACAAAGAGAAAAAAACAACCTCACAAACTTGTTCACTCTGACACATTGTGCATCAGAACGAAAACGGATTGCAGCGCTACTCATTTGTTCATTTCTTTCATCTATTTGCTAAAAGTGGACACTGAACGGTTTAAATATTAATAATAATAATACAGTTTTTTATATAGCGCTAATTCCCGCATGGCGGATCGTTGCTCTGCACAAGAAATATACTAAATGTATATTAATAAATAGAAATGTAAATTATATAAATTAATATAAATCATTTTCATTTTTTGGTTTAAAAAGTACTACTAAACCTTTGTATGTAAATTATATAAATTAATTTAAAATAAATTAAACACTGTTTTTAAGATGAATACTACTAAAACTAGGTATGTAAATTATATAAATTGATATAAAATTAAAACCTTTACTAAAACTATGTGCGTATATATATATGTATATATATATATATGCGTGTGTGTGTGTGTGTGTGTGTGTGTGTGTGTGTGTGTGTGTGTGTGTGTGTGTGTGTGTGTGTGTGTGTGTATAAATCTATAAATTAATCTGAAACATAAACACTGATTAAAACGTGTATGGCACTAAAATGAAATTATAAAGCATTGTCCGTCATTTCAAAACAATTTGAATTAATTGAAATCTCTAATAAAAATATATGCCTTTAATTAAACACTTTCTAAACATACACAATGTCCCGGATGCACGAATGTTCACAGGTAATTCAATCCACAGTCGAGGTGCTGCTGCGCCAAATCACCAATACACTTCTTTATAATGGTATTCTATATAAGGGATTATATAGATGGGTGATATTAGCACTAACAAACATTATGATTTAGTGAGGGGGTAGAGGGAGGGAAGAAAGGATAAAGGAAGGAGAGGGAGAGAGGGGAGGCTGAGGGAGAGATTAACGGGAGAAAAAAAGAGCGTGCTTATATGTGTAAGAGATTGTGTGGGGATATAATGTTGTCATCGTCACATTTCTTTTTTGTATTAATCTGCACCCTCCTTCCGAAGAAGACTTTATATTATCATAGACATTACCGATAATATAAAGTTTCTTATTGATTTTAGAGCAAAAATATAGTATATTATCATCAAACGCGTGCGCAGCGTACACTAACATTATCACGTCACGTAACCTTTTGCATATCACCGGAGTTTCCACACAAAATGGGATCAGTTTGATATAGCATATATGATGCCGCCCATACTTTACCATTATAAATACTATTGGCAATGGTTATGCTTGACGAAGGTCACGTGTAGCAATTGATTGTCACGTACACAAACCGCAACGTAACGTTTTAGTAAAGTAATCTGATTTTTTATATATTTTTTTCATAAACCATTACTAATACAAAAATGTAAAAGCAAGATATTTAAAATATTTAAGAATCGCATAATAACACTTGATCGAAGGAAGCATAGACCTCTATTCCAACGAGTAATACAGTCACAGAAAAAAACACCTACTCCCAATATTTGTATTTACTGTTGGGGTAAAATGTAAAACAGAACCAGATGATCGATGCTGCATAGGTTTTCTAATAGGAGTAAGCAATGAATGTAAATACGACACACACGTACACGCACACACACGCCACACGCCCCCCCCCCGTACACACACGCACACGCGCGCACACTCACACTCATCCCCGCCCACCCACGCACGCACACGCGCACACACGCACGCACACACACTCACACACACACTCACACACACGCACACACACTCACACACACTCACTCACTCACACAATCATCCCCGCCCACCCATACACGCACACGCGCGCACGCAAACGTACGCACGCACACACACACACACAGTGGTAGGAGGTTATGTAAGCTTTATGAAACTTGTCACAGCCCGGGCCATTCTTACGGTTTATCGTGTAGGCCTATTTCGAAAGATAAACAGGCATTGAGTATATATGGTGGCGGTGGCTGAGCGAGTTGGAAGATGATCGACAAAACAATTGCTCAACACCTGCAAGAGAGACGGGAAGTTCACAGGAAGTTCAGAACGGGACTAATTGTCCGAATATAGAAAAGAAAGGGAGATGTGCATGACCCGGGAAAACAATTGAGGCATTACGTTGCTAAGCAATATGTTGAGGTTGCTGGAACGAATTCTGGATGGCAGAATAAAAGCAATAGTGTAAGGGGAAATCGTCGAAGAACAGCTAGAGTTTAGACAAGGAAGAGGAACAACGGATGGGATGTTTGTCCAGAGGTAGGTAGTAGAGAAGAAATTGGACGGACAGAAGGATATGGCAATTAGATACATATACCTGGAGAAGGCCTAGGCTATAATCCCAAGAGAAATGACTATGGGAACACTGGAGTGGGTGGGGGTCCCAGGGGGGGGAGGTCAGGTTGGTACGTAGGGAGTCTTACCTCAGTACAAAACAAGGTGGAACAAATTTAAAAAATTGGCACATCCATTTCTTTGGAACAGTAAACCCGAATCTTTGAAAAGAGAATCACTGTTAAACACATTTGCTGACGGAAGTGTTAACATTGTATATATTAGAACTAAAATATAATCTCTATTCGTCAAACAAATATTCTGCAATTAATTAAAGAGCATAGAGCCAAGTGGAGCCTTAGCAGTGTATTGGCTGGGTATACACCTTAAAGTTAAAGAGTATGTAGATCTGCGCCGCCTTTACCCACCTTAAATGTCATGGTGCTTATTCACGTCCGGGTAATCTAGCCGAATAGACAAGCCGTCAATCGATGCCTTTTCGAAGACTTTCAATGTTATTAGTTAGATCATTTCTTTCAAATTAAACCATTATTTAGAACTGTATCAGCTTAGAACACGTTAAATGCGCTTCTTTCGAGTTTGACCCTGCTAGGCGCAACATAATCGGCACATCCCATGATCGTTCGACAGACAGCCAAACGTGCTCGGACAGCCACTCTCTGCCACGCCCCACGACCGTCGCCCGGTCCAAAATTACGCAACATGTACTGGAGCGCCAGCGACCGATGTCCCTTCGATCAGCGCAGCAACTTGTCTCTTGCCGCATCTATTCACACCTCGAAGTGCTGATAACCATGTGTATTATATATATATATATATATATATATATATATATATACAGTGCCGGTAAAAAGGCATGGGACCATTGGATTTTACTGTTGTTTCTCTATTCTCTGTGGCAGCATTAAAATCAACTTGGCAAAGGACGTGCTGCCACCTATTGGATGCGCCTAAGTTTATATCCTGTTTTGAGTGTTGTTTTGCCTCTGTTTTTGCCATTTTTGCCTAATTTCATAAGAACACCCCAAGATTGCCGTCCAAAGATCAAGGTAGGCCTCAATTATATCACTAAGTGTTATTTGCTTTCTATGGACTAATGAATCACAATTGACTGTCTAAACTGTATGTGGGCAATAATAGGGTACTTTGGTGTATTACCGGAGCAATATTTGGTATAAAGTGTCAATATTAATTAATTATTATTAATCATCAATATTTATTAAGAAAAGTAGTGAATAAATCCAATTTTCAATACAATAAGAGCTAATGATATGGTAAATATTTGTTTTTATTATTCCACAATAATATTTATTATATATTTGTAACAAATTATGCATATAAATTTAATTTAAAAGTAATAAATAACTTATTTGCTAATTTTCGACGAAACGTTGACTGCTTAGTAACCATAGACATTAGTTCAGGTCTCCATGGTAACAAAACGTTGACTGCTTAGTAACAAAATACACATTCAGCTGAAAGCTTACAATCTTAATTTTACAGTAATTTTCATTTCGTTGAAAACTATATTTTCTATCACAGAATTTACCTACGGTTAAAAAACACTGTGCATGATGTCATGATACTCATGGCGTCATGATGTCATGATACTCATGGCATCATGACGTCATGATACTCACGGCGTCATGACGTCATGATACGGCGTCATGACGTCATGATACTCACGGCATCATGATGTCATGATACTCATGGCGTCATGACGACATGATACTCACGGCATCATGATGTCATGATACTCACGGCATCATGACGTCATGATACTCATGGCATCATGACGTCGTGATACTCATGGCATCATGATGTCGTGATACTCATGCCATCATGATGTCATGATACTCATGGCAGCATGATGTCATGATACTCATGGCAGCATGATGTCATGACACTCGTGGCATCATGACGCCATGATACTCGTGGCATCATGACGCCATGATACTAATGGTGTCGGTGTCACACTGCTTCTGCCAGTCTGCCCCTGCTGTCTGTGATACTTGATGTTGTGTCCAGGAGTCGTCTCAGCGGGCTCTGAGGATACAGCACTGGAGGATGAAGTGACGAGTCTCAGACACAACCTGGAGGACAGAGACCAGGTGAGACTGACACTGAGACAGAGACATGTCTTCTAAACATGTTTGTAGATAGTATAGTATAGAGACCAGGTGAGACTGAGAGAGAGAGACATGTCTTATAAACATGTTTGTAGATAGTGTAGTATAGAGACCAGGTGAGATTGAGACTGATACATGTCTTCTAAACATGTTTGTAGATAGTGTAGTATAGAGACCAGGTGAGACTGAGACTGAGACATGTCTTCTAAACATGTTTGTAGATAGTGTAGTATAGAGACCAGGTGAGAATGAGACAGAGACATGTCTTCTAAACATGTTTGTAGATAGTGTAGTATAGAGACCAGGTGAGACTGAGACAGAGACATGTCTTCTAAACATGTTTGTAGATAGTGTAGTATAGAGACCAGGTGAGACTGACACTGAGACATGTCTTCTAAACATGTTTGTAGATAGTGTAGTATAGAGACCAGGTGAGACTGAGACAGAGACATGTCTTCTAAACATGTTTGTAGATAGTGTAGTATGGAGACCAGGTGAGACTGAGACATGTCTTCTAAACGTGTTTGTTGATAGTGTAGTATAGAGACAAGTTTGTACCCAGCTTTTTCGTATAATGAGTTATTATTAGGAGCTGTCTGAATTTATCATGTAGCTGGTCAACTGTAGAAAACTAATGAGCAACTTACAAAATGATATCTGCGACGGCTCATACAAATTCTCCTTTAGTATTTAAATATAAACAAACGCGCAAGATTTACAGGTGAGAATATACAATGTTTGAAGTTTCTTCTGTTTCTTTTGATAAAGAATGAAATGAAAAATAATTCCTTTTACAGTGCTGCCTTGTGACACCGTGAACCAATTTAACTGCGGGTCTTTTACGCGGTAAGCAATTATTAGATTACTTTATAATAATCACTGCTGAATGGTCCACCTTTGTAATTCATTGTTTACTCACCAGGAGGTTCGTCAGATTAGAGAGAAGTCGGCTGCTGAGATTGCCGACCTTGAAGGCATCGCCCACGCGCACTACAGCCGAGCCAATCGGCTTGGAGACGAACTCAACTATCTGAGAGCGGAACACTTGGAAATAGTGCGGCGGGTATGTTACGTCTTATTCCTACACCAAGCCAGAGGGTAGAGCGGTGCCACACACACATTCGCACACACCACACGCACGCACGCACGCACGCACGCACGCACGCACGCACACACACACACACACACACATACATGAATGTACAAAACACATTTATGTACTTTTGACAACACTCCTGTCCCTGTCTGCTCCTGGCCCAGCTGGTTGTGGCCCACCAAATGACCCGATGTCCCTGTCTGTCCCTGTTGTCCCCTGATCCCATCCGTCTCTTCCCTCCAGCTGCAATCCCAGGAGGAACTGCCTGGTCCGCGGCTCACACTTCTCATTCTGTTCTCTGTCACTGCTGTTGTCTCTTACGTTGTTGTCATCACTGCTGTTGTCTCTTACGTTGTTGTCATCACTGCTGTTGTCTCTTACTTTGTTGTCATCACTGCTGTTGTCTCTTACTTTGTTGTCGTCACTGCTGTTGTCTCCCAAGTTGTTGTCATCACTGCTGTTGTCTCTTACTTTGTTGTCGTCACTGCTGTTGTCTCTTACGTTGTTGTCATCACTGCTGTTGTCTTTTACTTTGTTGTCGTCACTGCTGTTGTCTCTTACGTTGTTGTCATCACTGCTGTTGTCTCTTACTTTGTTGTCGTCACTGCTGTTGTCTCTTACGTTGTTGTCATCACTGCTGTTGTCTCTTACTTTGTTGTCATCACTGCTGTTGTCTCTTACTTTGTTGTCGTCACTGCTGTTGTCTCTCAAGTTGTTGTCATCACTGCTGTTGTCTCTTACTTTGTTGTCGTCACTGCTGTTGTCTCTTACGTTGTTTTCATCACTGCTGTTGTCTCTTACGTTGTTGTCATCACTGCTGTTATCTCTTACGTTGTTGTCATCACTGCTGTTATCTCTTAAGTTGTTGTCATCACTGCTGTTATCTCTTACGTTGTTGTCATCACTGCTGTTGTCTCTTACATTGTTTTCATCACTGCTGTTGTCTCTTACGTTGTTGTCATCACTGCTGTTGTCTCTTACGTTGTTGTCATCACTGCTGTTGTCTCTTACGTTGTTGTCATCACTGCTGTTGTCTCTTACTTTGTTGTCATCACTGCTGTTGTCTCTTACGTTGTTGTCATCACTGCTGTTGTCTCTTACTTTGTTGTCATCACTGCTGTTATCTCTTGTGTAGTTGTCATCACTGCTGTTATCTCTTGTGTCGTTGTCATCACTGCTGTTATCTCTTGTGTAGTTGTCATCACTGCTGTTATCTCTTGTGTAGTTGTCATCACTGCTGTTATCTCTTGTGTCGTTGTCATCACTGCTGTTATCTCTTGTGTTGTTGTCATCACTGGTGTTGACAGATCTATTTTCACGATATGCAAACCGAAATCAGTCAAGCAATTGATCGATAATTGAATTCTGAAACTGGAGGACCAAGCATTTAAACAAAAGGCTGTAGAATACTTGGGAACAGGGATAATAGGTGACTTTTTGAAGCAATGGGGGATTTTACATTGGGATGTCACCCTATTACCAGACACCCCATCAGCCTGTCACCCTATTGCCCAGACATCCTATTATCCTGTCACCCTCTATCCCCGGACACCCTATCTCACTCACACCATATTTCATTGACACCCTATGTCACTCACACCCTATTTCACTCACACCCTCTCTCACTCTCACCCTATCTCACTCACACCCTATCTCACTCACACCCTATTTCACTCACACCCTATCTCGCTCTCACCCTATCTCACTCACCCCCTATCTCACTCACACCCTATCTCACTCACACCCTATCTCACTCACACCCTATCTCGCTCTCACCCTATCTCGCTCTCACCCTATCTCACTCACACCCTATCTCACCCTATCTCGCTCTCACCCTATCTCACTCTCACCCTATCTCACTCACACCCTATCTCGCTCTCACCCTAACTCGCTCTCACCCTATCTCGCTCTCACCCTATCTCGCTCTCACCCTATCTCACTCACACCCATCTCATTGTCACCCTATTTCACTCACACCCTATCTCACTTTCACCGTATCTCGCTCTCATCCTATCTCATTGTCACCCTATTTCACTCACACCCTATCTCACTTTCACCCTATCTCACTCACACCCTATCTCACTGTCACCCTATTTCAGTCACACCCTATTTCACTCACACCTTATCTCACTCACACCCTATCTCGCTCTCACCTGATCTCACTCTCACCCTATCTCACTCTCACCCTATCTGTGAGTCACCCTATCGCCTGTGTGCCCAGGAGGTGACGGAGGGGATGCTGGAGCTGGAGCGATCCCGTATCAAGATGGCCACGGAGCTGGAGCAGCTCCACGACCAGAAGGACAACCTGCAGGAGCATCTGAGCGTGCTCAAACAAACCCTCGTCGTGGTAACTCTCTCGCATGTGTGCACGTGTCGTCACGCCTCGTCACGCTTCGTCACGCTTGTGTTTCTGTCTTTTTCTTCAGATTTGTAGCACTTTTAAAGCGCCATGGTCCGTTCGTGGTGCATCTGGCTGGGTGTGGCGTTAGTGGCGTCAACTTGTGTTCACATGATACTGCATCACGTGATCATGCATTTCCTGGTCTCTTAGCCTCGCCTACATTAGTTTCGAAAACGCCTCGTGGTCGATGTGTAAACAGAGTTAAGCACCCCTTACTGCGTCTATTTTCAACTCCTAAATGATACATGAAAACATATTTTGACTGTCTTTATGCTATAATAGGTATAATTTATACTGTACAACATGATTTTGCAATAAAAATAAAAAGCCACAAATGGACCATGTCGCTTTAAATGATCATTTCCCAGCGACGAAGAAAAATGTCATCGAAATTTAAATTTTATATTTTATTGAAAACTTGGTTTATTCTCCTTGTTAAAATAATAATATTAATAATGGCTTGATGCAAGAAATACCAGAAGCTACCACCATTGCTAAACATTACTTGGTTTTATTAAGTGAACACTATATGTTTTCTGTGGCAAGGTTCATGGGGATCTCGTTTCCTGTTCAGATCCCAACTGTTGAACCTGGCTGAGATATATTTCTTTTGAATCATATAAGATTGTTGTTGTGGTCACTATGTCCACTCAAGCGGTCAGTCATCCATTGTCACAATGGCCACTAAGTCAGAACCTCGGGAGTGAATCGCTGAGAGTGAAACCTTGAGAGTGAAACATGTTAATGGAATGTCTTTGTGAACTTACAACATGAACCGATCAATGACTGGTGAGTTCTGTTTCAGATCCGGAGTGGCGTCAACACCCCAGTGCCACAGGACGCAACGGCAAAGGAAACACTAACTACTTTGAAGAACAACAATACCAGCTGAAGGTGACTAGTTCTGTCAACGTCTCAGAGATGTCACTGACACTATGGTGAAACCTTTGTGTAGAGACATATGTGAAGTGGTCAACTGGAACATTGGCAACTTTCCTGAAACAACTCAAAACTTATCTATTTCGTTTGTATTAAATGCCTTGATGCCACTGGTTTATATTTCATACCATTGACTGGTTTTAAATTGTTCTGTTTGAAACTGTATTTTTACACCCTAATTTTATTTATTTATCTTAGCATATTTATTATTTATTTATCTTAGCTTACTTAATTATTTATCTCAGTTTATTTATTTATTACAAGTGTGTCTGTAACACAAGTGTGTCTGTAACACAAGTGTGTCTGTAACACCTGTGTCTGTAACACATGGGTGTCTGTAACACAAGGGTCTTGTGTCTGTGTCTGTAGCACAAGCGTATGTCTGTAACATGATTATCTTTAACACACACAGGAGTGGGCGTTACACAAAAGTGTGTATGTAACGGTGTTACATCTGTAACACTGTAACGTAAGTGTTTGCTACAGCTTGAGCAGAAGATGAGTCGTCACGCTGAGGTGATGGAGAGTCGGAGACAGGTGTCACATGAAAGCATCCAGCAGCTACAACGGAAGCTGAATAACCTTGAACAGGTGACCTTCACTTGACCTTCAGTGCTTTACACATCCTTTCCCTTGTTCCGTCCCACAAAGATGGTTTCCTCATCAGTTATGCCACGTTCGGTTTTATTTTTCTCTAAGCTCTCAAATCATAGGGCCAATTGTTTTCATTTAACCCAATAGCACTCAGCCAATTTTAACGGGAAGCCTGTGCCTCATCAAATATTTGACATAGATGTTTAAAATATTGCTTGTCCCATTTTCTTTGCTCCAATGCCTTTATTATTCAATTCTCGCAATTGCATGTTTTATGCATGTTGTAGATAATAAACGTACCTACACACTGGTGTCAAAACTGGTGTTGTAACTTTAAGATATGTTGACCATTTCTTGATTGACACTAAGACATTTTGAAATGTTTTGTAAAAAAAATACTTTATTGCGGTGTAATTGTTTTATGCTTGGCTTTTTACTTCTACAACTTGTGTTTATTTAAAAGACCATTAAATTATTTACACACTGGTATATAATTTGTTATAATATGTTACACTTTTTAGCAGTATACGTGGCCAACTTCCTGGCTGGAGGGCATTTTAAAATGTCAAAAAAAAAAGTTTGTTGTCACATTTTCAAAAATGCAGTAAATATTTTTTGAAAACGGAAATATCCAAAATAGCCACAAATTAATGTTCTATGTCTAGATAGGTGTCGCATTTATTGCTTCTCTTAATCACTAGATGGAACCACGTAAACCAAATTCAAATGGTGTGCTGTATTCGCTGGCCGGCTATGGCCAACCTGAGGAGATTCGGGGTGACCGTCAATGCCCGACTTGACTGCCAATCGGTTAATGTTTCATGGAGCATTATTTGGGGTGGCTGTGTATTTGATTGTCTTCTTGGTAATTGTTTTTAATGCAAAACTGTTACATTTGCTTTAAGCTGACGTATGAGAGTCACATTTTTGTGTTTCAACAGCTAGACGACCTGTGTTCATAATCGACACAGTTGTTGCTATATGACATTGTTTCTCGACAGGTTCTATGCCAAGGTGATTCACATCGACCTACTACGCCATCTAGTGATGTCCTGTTGAACCGCTCCCGAACTCCGACTCCGGCGGGAGAGTTTGATATGCAGGTAAGGAAGTGATGGTGACAGCTTGTTGTGCTGACAAGCTGACAGCTTGTGATGACATCTTAGCATGGTATTCTGGGGCGTAATAGTGCAGTGGTGCAAAGGTGGACTCAATTGTAATCTATTTTGCTTTCACCTCGTGTTCAGTTATTTTTACAGAAAAGCAAATCTACAAAGTATTCATTACCACATGCAAGCTTGTGTCTGTGATTTTAAAGTGTAGCTTTGATAAAATCAATTGAAAAACTGCTTACTTATTTAATTGCTGCAGAATATTCAATTCAAATATTCTTGCATCACGACGTGATTGTCCTATTTCCTGTTGTTGGCTTCCTTATTCTCTCAAAAACCCGGAAGACTTTAGAGCATTAAATCACTGACTTATATTAAATAAATTTATTTAGATTACATATTTATATTTGGACACCAAAAAAATTGGATTTAACCAAGGAAGCCACTTTAATCCGTTGATACACTATGAACTCGAAACACGATTTGTGATGTGAAATAATAATATTTATTTTGTATAGTTCCATATCCACAGCAATTTAGTACTTAACATAAAATATGATACGAAATAAGAAAACATGTAACTATATAAATACATAATTTAATGACATTCGTTTATAATAACAAATTATAGTGCAAAATAAATACATAAAAGCAGTTCATTCAGTTATAACACTTAGAAATTAATTAATTAATTAAAACTAAATATTTAATAAATTACAGCAAAAATGCTTCCGTGAATTAAATAAGCATCTTTACAGATGCCTTAGAAGATCAAAGTAAAGTTTTAGAAGTGAAAATAGTTGGCATAGCATTCCAAACTGATGCCATGATGACCTCTTGTCTGATTCGCTACCCTTCTGTGGTCAACAGGACACAGACAGACTGACCAGTGAGGGGGCGTATCCAAGTGAGGTGGCATATCCAAGTGAGGGGGCATATCCAAAGCGAGCATACTCACCGAATCATCACAGCAGTCGGAGGCTGCACTCAGCCGGGAGTGCATCAAACATTGCTGAAAAGGGTCCATCGTCGTGAATCGACAACCAAGTTGGTCATGTGGACGGAAGTAGATGGCATCTCTCACCAAGTTTACTGTTTCAGCAGAAGGGCTGAATCGCATCGGGTAAATTTAAGAACATCGGCCGAATGCCGTATTAATCATATGAATTACATGTAAATGAAATAGCTTAAAACTAGTTAGTTTTCGTGTCTGTACCTGATACATTATGACCAATATGTTGCCAAGAAGTGCCACTGGTCTATGCAAACTGATGTAAATTACAAGTTTTGATTATGAATTTATTCTGAAAAAAATTGCATAATTCCAGAGGTATATGCCGGGGAGGGGCCATTGAGACTGAGGGTCTGTACTGTGATCTTTTGTAATGGACCTACTGTTTCTTTGAATATTCAAAAGTGAGTCTACAAATGGAACTCTGACCCTCAACCAAAGCTGTGTAGCACCAACAGAATACATTGAATGTAGTATTGTGTATTTCCACTGATAGTATTGTATACTGATAGTATTATATACACTTCCGCTGACAGTATTCTATACTTCCACTGATAGTGTTGCATACTTCCACTTATAGTATTGTATACTTCCACATAATTTTTATTTTATATTTTACATAACTGTGCATGCGAGACAAACTGTTTTATAGAAGCTCAACTTATTTATCATCAGGATCAGTGCAGCAGTATTTTAGTATACATTTTAATTTCTGACTCTTTAATGTGGTAAAATGTATGAACGACTACCATCTTTATGATGGTATCACTTTTTCATTCACTAGTTTATTATTTATTGCTTAGTTTATTATATGCTTTGTATACGTCGTAAGTTTATGATAAAGCTTGGTACACTGTATACATTATAACTTGCATGCTTTTATAATTGTGATGTTGTTTTGATTTCTTGTAACACAATTGTTATGATCAGTCATATGTAGTAATTTTATTTTAAATGTTAAGGTAACCATTATTTGTTTCAATTTCCGTCCATCTTGCTTCATTGTATAGTATGCACCTACCTACATGTTATTGTTATATACAAATATTGCGTGTTCTCATGGCATACATTTTATTAGTTTATATGATGTGAACTTTTACAACAAACTATACATGTCATGAGGATAAGTTTATTTGTTTGTCCATCGGTTGTTGCCACTGTGGCAAAGTCTTGTTAAATAAATTATCAGATATATCGAAGTGCAAGAGTTAGTGGTTATTTCTTTCCTGGTCCAGCTTTACATATGTGTAACTGATATATTAGGGGAGTGGCAGATCTCTCTAACAGATCGATTTTTACACCACCCCCACACACACTTAAATTTTACATAATTAGAAAGCCCTGCATCTCCCCGTTACGATTATTCCTGTCGTAGAGTTGTGAACTGGTGTAGTTTGCATTAATCCAAGGTCACCATCAATCAATCGATTTTAGAAATTGGGCACTTCTGAAAACTTCTTGAACTTCTGCTATTTTATCCTTAATATCAATTTATGTTAACAAATGCAGAATGCTAATGCCTATCTGTGCACAATATGTGTATGTGCCAGGGGTTGAGTAGTGACTAGTAATATAGGTTTTTGTGTAAAAGTACAACATTAATGTGTGTTGAACCCATAAAAACGATTACTTAATAAACATGACCTCCTGTTGCTATGTTCCATTCCCAAGGCAATCTAGATCCCAAAAATAAATGTATGGCTAGAAGAATGAGTGGGCGTAGTGAAGTAAGAATTATACAAATGTCGGTTTTATATAAAGGTGGAAGGGATTTCAGAATGTATGGTCATGGTTTCATTTATATGGATTTTTCATATTTATATGTTACAGAGCAACAAAGAAATTAGATCAACCGTAACATATTACTATATAGTTTCATATTTATTCTCTAACCTCTCTGCTGTGAACGTTCACATGTTATTTACACAAAAACAATTCCACTCCCTTGGAAAAAAGATTCAAATTTACTGAAACATAATTGTCAAAACATTTCATAAATGGCAAACATTACTTTGTTGATACAGTTCATTAAACGCGTACAACATTGCAACACTGGGATATGGGCCTTACTTACCCCTTGACTTCTTAATAACATTACTGCAGTCCTCAACATATTCTAAGCTGATCTCAACAAGAGTTATGATTGTTGTATTTAACTTGATGACTTGGCAGAACTCTGACGTTGTATATTAATCCCTCTTTGTTTGGCAACATTTATCAAGACGAAGTTCATATTCCTGCTTACACAACACACACACACACACACACACACACACACACACACACACACACACACACACACACACACACTCACTCACTCACTCACTCACTCACTCACTCTCACACACACACCACACACCACCCACCACACACCACACACCACACACCACACCCACACACCCACACAATCACACACACACTCACTCATTCACTTTCACACACACACACACACACACACACACACACACACACACACACACACACACACACACACACACACACATACACACACACACCACACACACACACACACCACACACCCACACAATCACACACACACACACTCACTCTCACACACACACCACACACCACACACACCACACACACACACACACACACACACACACACACACACTCACTCACTCAATCTAACACACACACACAAACACACACACTCACTCACTTTCACACACACACCAAACACCACACACCACACACACACACCCACCCACACACCCACACAATCACACACACACACACACAATACACACACACACACACACACACACACACACACACACACACACACACACACACACACACACACACACATTATAAGTTTGACTACAGTTAATACATTTCTAAGATATCACAAAACCACCTGAACTGATGAAATGGAATCAATGTGTGTGCACACAACATGTAGTGTTTCCATAAAGAACACCAGCAGGGTATGAACCTACCACACACAACACTGAACCGACATTACCCTAAACTGTACAAGTAAAAACAATTGGTTTAGAGAAACATTTAGCAGTGCTTTTGCATTAAAACACAGTATTCTAACTGCAATCAGTCACTACTGTATTATGACACAACTGTATTATTAGAAAATTAATATACAGGTACATGAACTGACAGGAATACATAATAATTAGTACACGATCTGTAAAAGCATGCACCAACTCATTTTTATGGACAAGACTGCTAGTTGTGGTTTTGAACTCTTCATATCACGTCATTATAGCTGCCCAACACCTAATTTCAAAGATTGTTTTTGCCAGAAAAATTACAAAACGAGTATAACTGTTTCCTACAAGCATGAGTTATGATTATTAAACCAGAACACGTAGCATCGTCTAACACTATACAAAATGTCCTCTAGTTCGTTATCTTCAATAAAATACTCGCTAGGTGTGCGGGCGTGTGTGTGTGTGTCTGTGTGTGTGTGTGTGTGTGTGTGTGTGTGTGTGTGTGTGTGTGTGTGTCTGTGTGTCTGTGTGGTGTGTGGGGTGTGTGTGTGTCCGTGTGGTGTGTGTGTAATAATGAATAATGTATGTATAATCCTACATTATATATAATAAAAAGAAAACCATGCAAGTTCAAAGTATGTTCGACATTTTTGTTATGTGTATTTAATAGTTGTTTTGTTGATGCAGGTGTTATGTACACGTATGAAAGGTTGGTAATGTACACGATTATACTGACTGGGTATTTGTATTAACTGTGTTTCTTAATTATTAAGAAACAATATTAATAATAATAATGAATATATCAAAGAAAAGATTATAACCAAAGGTTATCCTAGGTAATATTATACCTGTGTAAACTTATGCAAACTCATTTTTAAAGGTATCTTAACAATGAATGATCGCAGTTATTTATTCATACATTCAATGTACTATTATTAATATACCATAGTTATATTTATTTACTTATTGATGACTAAAGACAATGTAGTTTATTTTGTATAGTAGAAATGATTGTATCTTAAAAATTTACTATCAATAAAATATTGATGATTTTATGCATGGTATTAATTCTTTTACAATTATAATTCCAGCCAAAACAGTTATTTGGATAAGCACGATATACGAAAAATATAATAATTATTACTATAGAATGAAAAAAATCTTGAAATATATCAACAGATATTAAAATAAATAATTTTTAATACAACATAATATAATTCCAACATATAATTAGGTACGTCCTCTTGTAGTTACATACAAGGCGACGTATACTTAGGCGTGGACGTTCCACATTTGAAATGTAAGAGAGTTCAAGCATTTTTATATCTTTCAATAATATTTACGTACGTACAACAAATTAACTAAAGCTTACCGTGAGGCTGAGTTGTGTACGATTAAAGCTGTTAAAACATTTACAATATACCTTAAAATAAGTCAATGTGCTGTTGCGAGTATAACTGTTTCATACAAGAAAAAAACTTTGAAAAACAAAAGAGAGGGAATGAGGAAGTGGGAGACACTGGGTATATAGCCTGTAGTACAATCTAATGTAACTAGTTCGGCCAGGGGTACCTCATCGGTTGCTCCTCATAACGTTCCCTGGCACGGTTGGTCACAATCCTTACTCCCTCACAACTGACCGACTTTCGCCGGAAGTGTTCCTATGGGAGGGAAATTACCTAGCCCAAACCCCGGTTCGCCGCACCGGTTGTGACCTCCATAGGATGAGCGTCACTGGTAACCCCTTCCGCCACGTGCGGTCGGAACACTCAGTTGCAGAAGGTAGCCATTTTGTTTGCTTATAAACCCATGCCGAGCCTTAGCTGGCGAAATTGTGGTGTCAACTTGTAAAACACGTAAGCTGATATATCTGACGTTATTTATTTTGTAGCATTACATTACAACTTCGCTTATATGTCATGCTATATCATATCATACATAAAACATGTTAACATGCATAACTATAATTATTAATGTAGACTTAACCAGATTCATGGTTCTATAGCGGAAGTTGGGCAACAATATGGCGTCGCCGACATTTCCTCCTTCATAAAATTAAACAAGGCATTATTTTTAAACGCAGATACATAATACAGTACACCCTACAGTGAATAATATAACTCGCCTTGATATACGATAATTCAAAATTTAAAATAATAAACACAGGTGGATTAAAACATTATTAGTTATTTTCTTTGATAAATAAATACAATGCTTACCTACGATTTACATCGACGCAAATCACCAAGTGGGTCCATTCATTACATATAAACTATGTTGCCAAGTAATGTTTTGATTACTGAGAAATGTATTATATGTATAATTATATTCACAGTAGAACGATGCTAACAGTTTTGCATAATGATGATAATGTTTGTCTTCCGTAATGCCTTGCTGGTTTGACTATGCATGTTAGCGATACAGAATGTCGACACTGCATGTACCACATGGCAACTAATGTAATGTACTACCAACAGTTGCCGTTCTAAAACAACATTACACACATGGCCTACCTTAAAGCAATTGTCTGTAGCAGTCGTCGCTCTCTTTTTGGCGTCTAATTGTATATCCCAATGTCTGATGACTCCCCAAACTGCAACATGTGCAGCTCATTCGAGACCAACTGTCAAACCACATAGAGCGTCAAATGTATATCGTTTGCTGAATATCATACGATACGCTGCACCCGACCCTAAACGAAGCATCCGTAAACACGTGAAGTTGGTCTTGTACTGAAAACCGGGAGAACTGCATTTCGACTACAACTGCACTTAAAATTCGACAAATCCATGCTTTCGATCGAACGCTTAAGGCATTTGTTTGTAGCAACTGCCATGTTCAACGCGACAGATGTTGCTAATTATACATTGTCAATTAGGGCGTTCTTGAGCGGGACCAAGAACATACCATTGTCGGAGGCCGCACGTCAGTCTAAGAATGTCCACGGCAGTGAAACATTGCATTGTCTGTGTTAAACTGACAATGACACATGACAGGTATTACACACGGGCAAATCAAGTTTGCCTTGAATGGCACAAGTAGCTTCGCTGTTCTTGTCGAATGTGCAAATACCCATGACCGTACCGAATTGCGGCTTAATTAGAATGACGAGAGGGTTGAAAAGGATTGGTTGATGAAAGTATGGAGGAAGAGAGGTGTAGAGGGACAGTCGGAAGGGAAATAGTAGAGGATAAAGAAAGTGAGGGAGTGGGAGAGGGAGACGGCGAAGGGCCGCCAAGCAGGGAGGAAGGGAGAAAATGTTGAGTATTTTTAAAAGGATGGGATGGGGAGAGGTAAATCAGAAGAGAGACAGACAAAGAGAGAAAAACAACCTCACAAACTTGTTCACTCTGACACATTGTGCATCAGAACGAAAACGGATTGCAGCACTACTCATTTGCAAATAGATGAAAGAAATGCGTAATAATACAATTTTTATATAGCGCTAATTCCCACATGACTGATCGTTGCTCTGCACAAGAAATATACTAAATGTATATTAATAAATAGAAATGTAAATTATATAAATTTATATAAATGATATTAATTTTTTGGTTTTAAGATGTACTAGTAAACCCTTGTATGTAAATTATATAAATTAATTTAAAATAAATTAAACACTGTTTTAAGATGAATACTACTAAAACTAGGTACGTAAATTATATAAATTAATATAGAATTAAAACCTTTACTAAAACTGTGTACGTAAATATATATATATATATATATATATATATATATATATATATATATATATATATATATATATATATATATATATAAATCTATAAATTAATCTAAAACATAAACACTGATTAAAACGTGTATGGCACTAAAATGAAATTATAAAGCATTGTCCGTCATTTCAAAACAATTTGAATTAATTGAAATGTCTAATAAAAAGATATGCTTTTAAACACTTTCCAACAATACATAATGTCCCGGATGCATGAATGTTCACTATAATTTGTTCCACAATTCCTGCGCCAAATCACCAAGACACTTCTTTATAATGGTATTCTATATAAGGGATTAGATAGATGGGTGATATTAGCACTAACAAACATTATTCTGATAATGCAGTGAGGGGGTAGAGGGAGGGAAGGAGAGGGATGAAGGAAGGAGATGGAGAGAGGGGAGACTGAGGGGAGAGACTAACGGGAGAAAAAAAGAGCGTGCTTTTATGTGTAAGAGATTGTGTTGTGTGGGTATACTGTTGTCATCGTCACATTTCTTTTTTGTATTAATCTGCATCCTCCTTCCGAAGAAGGCTTTATATTAGCATAGACATTACCGATAATATAAAGTTTCTTACTGATTTTTGAGCAAAAATATAGTATATTATCATCAAACACGTGCGCAGCGTACACTAACATTATCACGTCACGTAACCTCTTGCATATCACCGGTGTGTCCACACAAAATGGGATCAGTTTGATATAGCATATATGATGCCGCCCATACGTTACCATTATAAATACTATTGGCAATGGTTATGCTTGACTAAGGTCACGTGCAGCAATTGATTGTCACGTACACAAACCGCAACGTAACGGTTTAGTAAAGTAATTTGATTTTATATATATTTTTCATAAACCATTACTAATTCAAAATTGTAAAAGCAAGATATTTAAAATATTTAAGAATCGCATAATAATTCAGCCTGCGTCTGATCTAACACTTGATCGAAGGAAGCATAGACCTCTATTCCAACGAGTAATACAGTCACAGAAAAAGCACCTATTCCCCATATTTGTATTTACTGTTGGGGTAAAATGTAAAACACAACCAGATGATCGATGCTGCATAGGTTTTCTAATAGAAGTAAGCAATGAATGTAAATACGACACACACGTACACGCACACACACACCCCCCCCCCCCCCCCCCCACACACACACACACACACACACACACAAACTCATGATAATTATGTATTCTAAAATTTATATGTGATTTTGCTCTATTTGCTTGCTTTTATTGAGGCTATTATTTCAATGTAGTAATACTGTGTGGAGTGTTACCACATGTCACACGTTGCTAAGCCATATGTTGAAGTTGCTGGAAAGAATTCTGGATGGCAGAATAAAAGCAATAGTGTAAGGGGAAATCGTTGAAGAACAGCTGGAGTTTAGACAAGGAAGAGGAACAACGGATGGGATATGTTTGTCCAGAGGTAGGTAGTAGAGAAGAAACTGGAAGGACAGGAGGATATGGCAATTAGATTCATATACCTGGAGACGGCCTATAGCTACAATCCCAAGAAAAATGACTATGGGAACACTGGAGTCCCATAGGGGAGGTCAGGTTGGTACGTAGGGAGTCTTACCTCAGTACCAAACAAGGTGGAACAAATACAAAAATTGGCATATCCATTTCTTTGGAACAGTAAACCCGAAGCTTTGAAAAGAGAATCACTGTTAAACACATTTGCTGACGGAAGTGTTAATATTGTATATATTAGAACTAAACTATAATATCTATTCGTCAAACAAATATTCTGCAATTAATTAAAGAGCATAGAGCCAAGTGGAGCCTTAGCAGTGTATTGGCTGGGTATACACCTTAAAGAGTACATAGATCTGCTCCGCCTTTACCCACCTTAAATGTCATGGTGCTGATTCACGTCCGGGTAATCTACCCGGAGAGACAAGCCGTCAATCGATGCCTTTTCGAAGACTTTCAATGTTATTAGTTAGATCATTTCTTTCAAATTAAACCATTATTTAGAACTTTATCAGCTTAGAACACGTTAAATGCGCTTCTTTCGAGTTTGACCCGGCTCGGCGCAACATAATTGGCACATCCCATGATCGTTCGACAGACAGCCAAACGTGCTCGAACAGCGAGTCTCTGCCACGCCCCAAGACCGTCGCCCGGTCCAAAATTACGCAACATGTACTGGAGCGCCAGCGACCGATGTCGCTTCGATCAGCGCAGCAACTTGTCTCTTGCCGCATCTATTCACGCCTCGAAGTGCTGACCCAGGGAATATCATTGGGCAACCAGAACGTGTTTACAAACACGCCGAACGCTGATATAACCATGTGTATTATATATATATATATATATATATATATATATATATATATATATATATATATATATATATATATATATATATATATATATATATATCATCATGCTGTCGGTCGCGAAGCGACAAAGACTGCTTCCATCACTTGACTGTTGCTCTCCATTTATCTCTCTGCTGTGAGAGTGATGTCCAGGAGTCGATCTTTATGTCTCTCAGCTTCAGGTTTCTCTTGATGGTATCCTTGAACCGGAGACGAGGGCGCCCTCTCTTTCTCTGACCAGAAGACAGTTGGGAGTAGAGAACCTGCTTTGGTAGCCTGTCTGGTGACATCCTCATGAGGTGTCCAGTCCACCGGATATTCTTTCTGATCAGAAGATCTTCCATATATGGCAGCCCTGTTCGTTCGAGTATTTCCTTGTTTGTCACTTTGTCCATCCAGGTTATCCTCATGATCGATCGCAGATGTCGCATCATGAAGGCATGCAGCTTTTTCACCTGTCGTCTGTACACTGTCCAGGCCTCGGCTCCATATAGGAGGGTGGACAGTACGATTGCACGGTATATCTTGCCTTTAACCCGCATGGACACATGGTGGTTGTTCCAGAGTCTCTGTCGTAGTCGGCCGAAAGATGCACTAGCCTTGGCCATCCTCCTCTGTATTTCATCGTCAATGCATCCATCACTTGATATAGTGCTTCCGAGGTAGGTGAATTCCAGAACAGAGTTCAACTTGTTTCCATCAACCATGATATCCTCCTCTCGGGTTCTTGTAGAGTTGGGTTGGTACAGCACCTCGGTCTTCTTAATGTTAATCTTCAGGCCAAACTTCGTTGACGCATTGGAGGAAGCATCCACTATATTCTGCATCTCTTCAGCAGAGTGTGCAACCAGTGCACTGTCATCTGCGAATAGCAGCTCTCTCATCAGTATCCGAGTAGTCTTGGTCTTCGCTCTGAAGTGTGCGACGTTGAATAGGTCAGCGCTCTGTCTGGACTGTATGTAGACGCCATCCCCCATGTCTCGGAAAGCATCATCGAGCATTGCTGATAGGAAGATGGAGAACAGCGTGGGGGCCAGTACACATCCTTGCTTGACCCCATTTGTGACACTGAACGATTCCGAGACTTCCCCTCCAACACTAACATTCGCCATCATTCCGGTATGTAGTGCCTCGATCATTGTTGTGAACTTCTCTGGGCAGCCATACTTCCTCAGTAGCTGCCATAGCCCGGTCCTCCCAACTGTATCGAACGCCTTACTGAAGTCGACAAATACCATGTACAGTGGTCGGTCCTGCTCAATGCACTTTTCTTGTAGTTGTCGTAGACAAAATATCATATCCACGGTGCTCCGGTTTCCTCTGAAGCCACATTGAGTCTCTGGAACTACCTCTGGTGTTATGTGGGTAGATAGTCTGTTAAGTAGGATCCTGTCGAAGATGTTGCCTGCTATGGAAAGAAGAGAGATTCCTCTATAGTTCCCACAGTCTGTTCGATCACCTTTCTTGTAGATGGTTACAATGCTGGCATCCTTCCATGCTTGTGGTACAGAACCCACCTCCCAGACATTGGTGATTAGTTGGTGCAGTCTGCTGAACAGATTGTCTCCTCCGTGCTTCCAAACTTCTGCAGGAATTCCATCTCTTCCAGGTGCTTTTCCATCTTTCAGGCCGGCGATTGCTTTAGCCATCTCATCCATAGTTGGAATCTCATCTAGGCTTGTCTTGATAATGCGCTGCGGGATGTTGTCCAAAGCTTCGTGATCTATGTCTCCAGGGACGTTGAGTAGCTTCTGGAAGTGTTCACTCCATCTTGCCACAACTCTCTTGCTGTCAGAGAAGGTCTCCATTCCATCTGCTGATTTCAGTTGAACAAGTCCCTTCGTTTTGGGTCCCCACACTTCCTTCAGTCCATAGTAGAAGCCCTTCATGTTGTTACTCTCAGCAGCTCTCTGCAGCTCCACTGCCTTCCTTTCCCACCAGTCTGACTTCAGTGCACGGGTGTGTTTTTGTAGCAGTCTGCAGGCGTCTTTGTATGCTGCAGTGGTGGATCTAGTGCTACTGGTTTGCAACACTCTCTGGTGGGCTTGGTCTCTTCTGCTCATAAGAGTTTGTAGCTCCTGGTCGTTGGGGTCGAACCAGTCCTGGTGTTTTCTGTCTGGCTTGCCAAGATATGTCTGGGCTGTGTTGTACACGACCTGCTGCAGAGCTGCCCATTTCTCGTCTAGTGTTGAGTTTTCCTTCTCCTCCCATTGGGCGAGAGCACTGTCCATCTCCTGCTCAAAACTCTCCCTATGGCTGGTGGTACTTAGTTTTGCTGTGTTGAGCTTGGTCGGCTTACTTGTTCCTTGTCTGCTGTGCTTTTGTCGTATTCTGAAAGCCACTTTTGACCTCAGCATCTGGTGATCGGTCCAACAATTTGCTCCACGCATGGCTCGGGTACTGTGGATGTCCATCTTATCCCGACACCTCGTGATGATGAAGTCGATCATATGCCAGTGTCTGGAACGAGGATGCATCCAGGTGGTCTTGCGTTCATCCTTCTGCTTGAACATGGTGTTCGTCACTATCAGTTCGAACTCAGAGCACACAGCCAGTAGAAGCTCGCCATTGGAGTTGCATTTCCCAATCCCATGTTTGCCCATGACCAAGGGCCACTTGTCATTGTCTCTTCCTATCCTCGCATTGAAGTCTCCTATCAGCAGTAGCTTATCTGTACGAGGGATGCCACTGAGCACACTTGCCAGCTGGTTGTAGAAGGCCTCCTTGTTTTCGTCTGGGTTTGTCATTGTCGGAGCATACACGCTGATAATTGTAGCAAAGTTGTCCTTGCTCAGAGGTAGTCTCATCGTCATGATTCTGTCACTTACTGGCCGTGGCATTTCTGTCAGCTTTGTGACGATATCCTTTTTGATAGCAAAGCCCACTCCGGCCTCCCTTCTTTCTCCTTCGGGTTTGCCACTCCAGAAGAAAGAGTATTCCAAGTCGTTGAGACTACCAGACTCTGAGAACCTTGTTTCACATAGGGCGGCGATGTCGATGTTGTATTTGGCAAGTTCCATTGCTACTAGTGCCGTACGTCTTTCTGGTCGGTTAGCTCCTTCTCGGTCGAGGAGAGTCCTGACGTTCCATTGTCCAATTGTCAGTAGTTGTCTTCTTTGTCTTCTTCTTCCTAGCTGATTTTTCACTGTCGATGGAAGATGAGGTCGAGCAGCGCGGTCCTTGGTAACCCGGACGACGGCCGATCCGGTATGGAGTTTCGTGCAGTTGTACATTTCATGGAAGCTGCTTGCAAAAAGTGTTGAAGTGCCGCTGGCTTTTGCAAGTTACTAGCGACACTCTCTTGGGGAACAAATAGAGGTCTCACACCGGGAAGAACTTGTCAAGACAGGCGCAAACTATTTGTCCTTGCAGTGGCTGGTCGAGAGATGTTGGGAATTCCATACACCAACCGCCCTTGATGCTGCCACAGTGACATGGTTTTCTGTTTAGGGTTTGCTCCCTTAGCCTTCGGTTCTGACAAGAACCTATACCACAAGGCAGTGGTTTACAACTCTGCATGGCAGGGGCGTCAGACTCCCTGAGGTATTGCAATACCTGAGGTACTGCAATACCTGCATACCATGTTTTAACAGTGCTATTATAGGGGGAAGCTGCTACTAGTAAACCTGCTGGTCCAGGTTTTGATGGATCTGAGCCGGGGACTAGACGGGACGGGATACACACTCAAAACACGACGCACAATATCGGCACTGGGCATTGAACACAAGAGAAATGGCATGGCTGGTCTGGTTCATAAACACTACTGACGCTGCGTTCCACCCACCCCATGCAGATGGTTAACACCAATTGTGAACTGGGAAATTGTCGGGCTCGTCCAGCTAGCTAGCGAATAGTGAATGCATGCAAATGGGTAACTGGTATTCACGGTAAACACGTACGACATGACTAGATGCAGTATGCAGGGTGACCCAAAAAAAAAACAGAACTCATAAAAATATTCATTAATCCTACATAGATCCATCAAATTTCTTCAAATTTGGTCAATTCAAACTTCAGTCTATGGATGATCTGTCCACAAAGTCTTAGCCACCTGAGTCAGTTTGCATAGTTTTTATGTTCTTTTCAAAATGTGCTCCAAATGTTGTCCTCGGCGTTGAAGGCACACTTGCACACGTCGCGCAAAATTGTCAATGACTCTCACACATTCCTCCTTGGGGATTTGCCTGATCTTTCCTTTGATTGCTGCCTTCAGTTCACCTATTGTTTGAGGATTGTTCTCATACACATTGTCGTTGTGATACCCCCATAGTTAAAACAAATCAGGGGGGTTCAAGTCTGGTGAATGCGCTGCCCACTCCACATCACACCTCCGGCTGATCAGTCTGTCATCACATCGCTCTCTAAGCCAGGCTAGGGAGACATTTGATGTGTGGAGGTGGCCCTGTCTTGCTGGAACCACTGTTGAGCTCGATCCATTCCTCTGCGTCGTCCCAATGATGCCCAAAACTTCCTCAGTACTGCCACATAGCGCTCCGTGTTTACCGTTTGAGGTTGCTCATTTTCATCATCAAACCATAATGGGCCGATGATGCCATGTTTGGATCATGTCTGGTTCTCAGACGAAGCACACTTTCTGCTGTCAGGACATGTCAACAGCAAGAATAATGTGTATTGGGGTACAGCTCCACCGCAGGATGTCTTACAGAGGCCGTTACACTCAAAAAAGTGCACAACATGGGTAGCCATTTCCAAACATGGCATCATCGGCCCATTTTTGGAGCACATTTTGAAAAGAACATAAAAATTATGCAAACTGACTCAGGTGGCTACAACTTTGTGGACAGATCATCCATAGACTGTAGTTTAAATTGACCAAATTTGAAAGAATTTGGGGGACATATGTAGGATTAATGAACATTTTTATGGATTCTGTTTTTTTTTGGGTCACCCTATACAATACAACTTTATCCATCCCTGTATGGGCAATTACATTTCGTTCATATATATTGGGACTACGACATGGAAAGGCGCGGGTGCTCTTGAGACCATCACGAATAGACATTCACAGCATTATATATGTGTGATGCGTGTGTGCGCGCGCGCGCCCGCGTGCGTGCGTGTGTGTGTGATTTTATTTTAAATACAAAGTACACTAAATATAAGGATGACACAATAATTTAAAAAGTGCAAGCACTTATTTCGATTGTTGTCCCTAATATACCGCTACGAGACTGACCCAAAATTTACATCTGCAAATAAGTAGGCCTGGCAGCGTTAGGGCGAGCTGACCCATCCGATGTCACACCCACGGAACTGACGCCCTAGCTTGTTTAATGAGATATGTTGCCCTGTGTAGTCGTGTTTTGACAAGTACTATTAATAGACACGTTGATTGTAACAAAAGGTCCCACTGTGGTTGCGTTGTCAGCAGTTGTTGTCACAACTCACAGTGACTGAGCAAACACTCTAGTTGCGACCAAAAATAACGCAGTTCGCCTAGTAGACTTGTTTAACCGACTCTTGCTCGGCTGCGTAACTTCGCCGAAAACATAGTCTGGTCAATTTTAGTCGACTTTTAAATATTATTTAAAAAGTGCTTCCACCTCCCGGAACCTGAGTAAACAACTGCAGATTTGTATTATTGTTTATTTTGTGCGAACATAAGAGTGCAAAGACATGGAAAGTGTGGGAGTAGAATTGAAAAAAATATAGAAGGAATTGAAGATGGATGACAGAGAACGTAGACGTAGTAAGACAATTTTAAAGGAAAAAAAAAAGCATCTATTACTTTGAATCCTTAATAACCATAAATATTTTGCCAGCATTCACATTGAGAATAATAACATTTTAATTGCTCTGTCAACTCTTATTCTGCAGCCAGCGACAGAAGTGTAGAATTGCTAGCATAATTTGCTGTGTGCAAAGACAATAGTGCTCCTGTTTGATTTTTTGTGAGGGCTGATATGAACGCGGAAGTGATCACGATCTAGTCCAACATAGCCAACTGAGCGTGAACGGGGTAGTTTAAATCAATGCTGCCACCTAGCGATCAAATGAAAGAAAGAACGCCATAGTTGTGTTTCATTCTCACATTGCGATTTAACATTATTATTTATAATGTGTGTGTGTGTGTGTGTGTGTGTGTGTGTGTGTGTGTGTGTGTGTGTGTGTGTGTGTGTGTGTGTGTGTGTAATGTGTATTTTTTATTGTATATGTATAGTTTTGTATATATGTATAAATATATATATATATATATATATATATATATACATACATACATACATATCATTATGCATATATAATTAAAAAAAATACACATTATATATATATATATGTATGTATAACTATACATGCCTACATATATTTCAATGAAGCATGTGGTGGGTAAGATATAATCAATGGGAAATGTGTAAACATGAGAATTGAAAGAAATGCATCCGTGAGAAAATTCAAAATCTGTGAGAATTTGTCCACAAGTCTGTAAGCCTGTCAAATCTTTAAAAACCCAAGATACTCACGACCAATCCGACAGACTTGGTAGGAAATACTAGGTATGCAACGTAGGGGAGTTGAAAGTCAGTTATTTGTTGTTAGTTCCATGTTCATTTTGAAAGGCTGGCAAATGTCAGCACTTACATAGTCATGTGTTCCCAGCCCCAGTTAATAAAACCTGCTGCTCTTGATTTACTGCACATGATGTCCAGAATTCTGTTGTCATTGTGTTTCCAAAATATTGAGTCTTTCAGTAAATACTGAATTTAAAAACACTGATGATATAAGTACACAACACTGATTATGGGTGCGGTAACTGACAAAGTCCCCATAAAGCACATCATAGGTTAGTTGAAAATTATTAACTTCACTCAAGGCACGAAATGGCAATAAAAGGTTTGATGTTAGATAAGATAAGATAAGATAGCTCTATTGCCATGTGTTCACATTGTAGTTACAATAAAACATTGGAATATTGGTCGTCGTACTAGTACATTTACATGACAATACATTCACATTTAGGTACATTTATACATGCAAAAACCCATGTAAATTTGAAAATCCTTAGCATCATCATAGGCAAAACATAACTAAAGTTGTGAACAGTTTAACTCTGAAATCGTCAGTGCTAATGGCAAGACTTGGGTATGATTCAGTGGTTTCCAAACTCCCAATTAATGTCTGTGCACAAGGAACATTTATCATCAACAAACACTAAATTAGTTATTTTTGTGACATGTCAGCATATATTTCAGCACTGCAAACCTCATTGATAGTTACACAATTCCAAATTACTTTGCAAATACCATCCATTGGAGTTTGATTCCTCCATGGTGGGCCACCATTTCAAGCAGTATTACAGCAATATGATACAACGGCTCTGATGGCTTGAAACGCTTGTGGCTTCCTCTAAATCCACGATTGGTAGTTGTCAAGTATATATACTATGTAATGTGCATCACATTTACTGAATCTCTCATACTTCATCATAGTCATTGTCTTCGCCATTTTTTATTGTTACCGTGGAAACCATGCAAAGGCCTGCACATCACATCAAAGGGCCAACTCCAGAAAACTCAGTCAGTTCCATTCCAATGAGCCTGTGATGTTATTTATGAGCTGTGGTGCACTTTTTAGTGTTATTTCCACTTCCCAAATATCACATGTAACATCAACTGTGATTGGCCGATACCCAAAATAGCCGAACTTGAACATGATGACGGCCTGAATGAGATGTCAACAGTCTGACATGGAGACAAGTCTATGGACACGGATGTAATCAGAAGCGCCCCCTGGTGTGTGGGGATGGCTCAAGGGTTGTACCAGTCGAGGAAGAGGAGAGTGAAGGAACACACGATGAGGAAGAAGAGGATCCACACGCGGAAGCTCGCATTGTTCTTCATTGCCTGGAAAACAAAATGGCAGACTTTCAAAGTCAACACAAGGGATGTCATAGTTAGGGCCACAAATGTCAGGTAGAGAAATGTCACTAAATGACAGACAAAACAGTTGAAAGCAGGCTCTTTACCAAATATGAACGTTAAAAAACATGCAAAGTCATTCTAAGGGTCCGAACAGGCAGCACAGCACAGCACAGGTGGTGGTGGGATTTCATAAAATATATTTATTGTATTTAAAAAAAATTGTTTCCATATCCGAAAATCTTGCATACACATACTCACACATACACAGTGTTTGTAACTGTTTTTCAAAATATACAATGTGATTCCTAAAAATAAAATAAAATGGTTTACCTCTCTGATTTCTTCATTTCCCTCTTTGATGTTTTCTGTCGTGCCAACCACCACATGAGCGATCCGGTCAATCTCAGGCTCCTGGCAGACAACAGGTCATACATAGTGAAAACAGGTTTCTGTTTTTCAATAAGTAACTCTCTAATATATTTTTGTCGTCATTCTTTCATGTAGTCATAATTCCAACAGTCTGTATGTCCCATCAGAATTATGAATTATAAAAGAAAACATAAGGTCATTCTCTAATCTGCTATTCTCTTTATTATTTTATATATTCGTAATTTTGACCACATGTATGCCCCATATAAACCCTCAATTCTTTACAAAAATTAACAGAGATAATGACAGATCAGAGAGTTTCCTCGTGTACGTTGCTTAGCAACAGAAGTTTAAAGTAATTTGAGCCACATTTACTTTTAATTTATATTTTGACAATTATGTTTATAAAAAAAATATATTAATGTATTGGTTTCAACTCTTTTAATTCTTTTCCGCTTGAACAATATTTTCACAATACATGTAGTGTCAATTTAATTTTTTTCTCCTTTTCTATAAAACATGATTCTTACACTTACCTGTTCTAAGACTTTGTCTGCAATGATTTCTTGTAGCCGAGCTATTTCCACGACTTTGCCTTCAACTTGCCTGCAGAAAATAAAATGCTCTGTCACATTTACAATACACTGGACCAGTGGTTATACCATTAAGCTAAAGTTAATCTACAGCATGTACTCAATTCAACTTTTTATTGAAAAATATTTACCCTTTCATACATCGGAAGAATGTGTCACATTAATAGTTTAACCTACAACTTCCCCTGATGTAAAAAAATCATGCACAAACAGCACAATCAGTGTGGAATTTCAAGAAATATCACTACTGATGTGTACGTTAGTCCAGGGGACATAGTGATAAATATTTTCTCGGAAGTCATAAAACAACATCATGTGCAAGGAGTCGTTGTGATTTCGCAATCTACAGGTCATTAACATTTAACACGATCAAATTCTCGATATTTACCTCCTGGCAGCTGTAGGCGAAACTCATCAATGTGACGCATTCCTGTCATATATGACGTGCTTATGTGCACTACATATTTTCATCCCTCCCCCACAAGTATTCTTACTACACAGAGTGGTGTCACTTTTTGTCTAATCGACCTGTCTCATGTTACAGCAGTCCTGGCAGATTTACGACAGCACCAGCTGTGGCGAATCGACAATTCCAAACTGTGGCATTCGTCTAAAATGTTTACAGATGATAAAAACTTAAGAGTGGTTCCTTGCAGTGTACAGTGAGCCCCACAAGTTCATCAAGGTTACATGAGTGCAAAGTGGCTGAGGAATTTCTCTTTGACAGATTGATGGTCAAATTGTATAAACATGAACACAGCATATTATCACGTCTAAAGGAAGGGGATTTGTTTTTTCAAAAATATTTAGTGTACATTTTCCTTGTGCAACAAAATGTGTTGATAAGTCATCTTTTTAAAATACCATATTAAATACAAACGTATTGATTTATAGTGGTTTAGAACTTCTTTAATTATTGCTGTACAACAACAAAATTACCCTCTGGCAGAGATGGTCCAAAATCTCAAACTGCTCATAACCTTTTTTTTTTAAATATATATATATTATCAGAAAGTCTGGTCAGATGTGTTTTGAAATATGCTACCGACATAAATTTTATTTTCATTATTTGTAACTATCACCAACATAAACTATTTTCACTTGAATTATTAACAACTGTAATAAAATTATAAATGACTTTCAATTTATTACTTATAAATAAATGTATATCAATATAAATAACTTTCATTTTTATCTCTTGTACTACCAGATAACTTACTTTCTCAGTTGTGCTAGCACACTGCTCTCATTTTCTCTACAGTGCTACTGAAGCACACATAAAAACGAGCTATGGTTCATGAGCACAATACACAGAACTGCATGTAACGTAAGTATGATATTAAGTAGCACATTTGACCAGCACCAACAAAGATGAAAGCACAGAAAAATGAACTAAAAATAAAAAGGTATGTTTTATGAGCACAAAATCTGATCCTTATAACTGATTAATACACACTACATTTTCAATTAATCAAACACCATCGTAATTTCTCTTTTAATAGCTACACTGTAATTAAACTGTGTTAATTAGTCATGCTCAAATATCATTCTCTTTCTGTATTCACTCATACAGCTGAGTGAACTGGAGCAATATAGAGTGAATTAATTACAAAGGCAAAGCTGAAATTACCACCCACCTCACTTCATCGACCATGTTATTCATTTCTTGAAGCAGCTGCTGATTTTCCTGTTCAAACTGAAAATGCAATTCCTCAGTAAAGTTATTTGTAAATACATTAGCAAAAACGTTACTGTTGACAATACAACAATAACACTATAATAATCTAAAACACTACTAATATTACTGAACATTTCTCAGGATATTTTTTTCAAAATCAAAAGTTTTCATATCCAAAAATCAAGGTTTTTTCCTTTTACCTGTAGAGGGTTTCATCTGACATTACAGAAGTTGACGTGTAATGTCAGATGAAAGCCTTGACAGGTAAAAAGAAAGATTTGGATATTGGATATGAAAAATGAAAACTTTTGATTTAATCTAAAACACACTTCATAAAATATCACTGAACAATTTCTTTCCAGAATGTTCACTGGCTGTTACATTCAAGCTACAGTCGGTGTATTGGCAGTATAAAGTCACCATTAATTTCAATTTTTACTCGTTTTGTCTTTCTTTAAAATGTGACTAAAAGTTCCAACATGTGATATACAGAAGTCGTCTGTCTCTGCCTACCAACTGCAACTCTTCAGGAGTAAAATCTTCCTCTTGTTCCACCTGGTCTGACACCTCCGGGAGGGACACAGAGGTCAAAGGTCGTGACTTCACGTCATCTAGACAACAACATCATCATTGTCAAATTCAGTTTAACTACTATTACATACCATAGTCTTTCTATGCAATCACCAACTTATTTGGTTCACACATTCATAAGATCTTTAGATAACCTGTTTCCCAACAACTCATTCGGTTAATCTCCTAAATGTTCATATATCCACAAGACCCTTAGATAATCTGTTTCCCAACAACTTATTTGGTTAATCTCCTAAATGTTCATACATTCACATGACCCTTAGATAATCTGTTTCCCAACAATTTATTTGGTTAATCTCCTAAATGTTCATACATTCACAAGACCCTTAGATTATATGTTTCCCAACAACTCTGTGATCCGAAAAACAAAGTGTGGAATCAACTCCCTATCAATATGAATTCATCTGACACAATACCCACATTTCACCCAAAAATCTAGAATGATTTGTTTTATATCACATTCCCAACCGAAACCCTCATTGGTCTCTCTCTGTTGATGAATCATGATTCACAGATAAGTATATCTAATAATGATTATTGTACATGTATGATACACTTCTAAACCTAGATTCTTGGCAATATTTGAATAAATGTAATTAAAAAAAATAGTTTTGAACTTGAATTGAAAATAAACAAATTACCTTTTGGTTTCTCCGAATCAGGAGGTGTCTTTTTACTTTCTGACTCTGTGTGTTTGAGCTGGGAAACAAATGTATTGTGACTTCGGCGTTTCTTCTCTGGTTCCAACCGTGCACTAAGATGAAAAATTTTCAACACAACATGTGACATGATTAGTAAAAACACATATTTAGGAGTTATTTTAAAAGTGCTTAAATGATTTTTTTTCTTATACCAATTTAATTAACACACCAATTTAACTGTATCATTTTTACGAAATTATTTTTGAATATGGATCGGTTCGGTAAAATCGCTGGACAAACAATGACAACAGGTCAGTTATTATTTAGCACCATAATTGTATTGAGTGCTTAGGGCTCCTCAAACAGTTTACTCGCTGTGATTACTGAATGAACGTGATTCACACACAAATACCCACATGTCTATAGCCAGGTATTCATCTACACAGCAGAGGGAACTGGCGTAACCTTGTGCAGTATTCAAAAAAGTACCAAGAGGATTCAGCTAATACAACTGATAGTTTTATCAACCCACCACTGTGTACTAGTGTGTAGTGTGTAGTGTGTAATGTGTAGTGTGTACTAACAGAATGTACTTTTCACATTATTTTAACCATTTCAGTACAATATGCCCGATATGTCACAAACCATGTGGCTGTATGCTTTGTGACCTTTGAATATGACAGCCCCCTATCATGGCCTTGACAATGTCTGCTGTTCGAATAGTTTTATGAACAATTATCCACTATCTGGAGGCACATGCGCTATACAACGTTTTAGCTGCTAATCATGGATTATCACCCTGTTGAGTTAAAAAAGATTATGAAATTAAAATATATGTACACCACTTATTGAGTATTCAACTTTCATAATAAATATATGACAATCCTATTGATAAAATGAGTTATTGCAGCCGAAATCATTAGCTGATGCGAGTTGATTTTCATGTCAAGTAGCTTGGATTCAATGATAAGGGCTTTAGCACTGAAATAGTTAATCAAAACAAATTCTGAGATCGCCTCTTTGAGAAATGACATGATGAGTGACATGCATGTGTACACATGCAAACATGCATGTAACGTGTGTGCACATGTAAACATGCATGTAACGTGTGTACTCACAGTCTCTTCCTGTCGACCACTCTCTTCACTCGTATGGCCCTCTGCTCACTGTAGATCTGACAAACAGCTAAAAACAAAGTGGACAAGGGTCAACTTCACCATTGCCATAGTAACTGACTTCTAGCTTCAGCTGAAGTCAGTTGCTCGCAGCAGATTTAGAAGATGAATGGACCTTCAGCCAAATAATTCTCGACATTTTTGCAAAAAACATTAAGCATCTAAAGGCCATAAATGACGGCACATGTTATCATAATTTGCATTCCGAGCAATGACTATCAACTTATTCGAATGTGTAAAGTAGAAAACAAAGTTTGAACTGCTCCTTCAGGAAATGACAGCTACATAATTATACATATTTGTAATGTTGCATTTATAGCAAATGTGTTCCATTAGCAAAGACACTGACAAAGCCACTGACTTACCTTTGAGGTAATCTTGAATGAGGGAAAACACAACGGATCGGTGATCTTTCACCTGTGGGAACACTTTCTGCAGATTACCTGAAATTACATACATCACTTATGAATTATATATATATATATATATATATATATATATATATATATATATATATATATAGTGAAAACTAAGTATGTCACCAAGTGAAAATAAAATTATCAATTTTATTATTATATTGATTGATAATTTTATTTTCACTATTTGACATACTTAGTTTTCACTATTTGTTTATATATTACACCAGCAATAAAATAGCATGACTCATTTGTTGAGATTTGTCTATAAATACAGTAAAGATAAAATGTATTGATTGTGACTTTAATGAAATGACAATTCTGTTTATATATAATATCCTTAATAATGGAATACATATTTTGCAAGCAGACTGCCCACAAAATGGCATTTATTAATCCTTTTTAATAATTTTAACATGAAGAATTTCAGGGCACAACATGGTATTCATTTTCTTCATTTTCAAATAAATTAACTTTTGTGTTTCATCATCAAAGTTTAAATAAAAACATGTAATTGATGGTGGTGTACATTAAGAATCCAAAACCACAGAGAATGGCAATAAGTCTGAGGTGTTTGTTTCAGATTTGGCACACAAAATGTGATTTTTACTTGTTATTAAAACACAGCAACCTTGCAGCATACTCATTCAGTAAACTGCATGCTAATAATTACCAACAATTGGGCAGAAGGTGGAAAAGTAAGGTTACTTGAAATTCATGTGTGAATACAATATATATCAGATTGGAAAGCAAAAATATTTCTTATAAACACAAAACCCTTATGAAATATTGTATTGTCCAACCTAATATATAAAATATACAAAAACTGTCATAAACAGATTTTTCAATATTTCTTATCAACATAATTTACATTGCACGTTTTTATTGTAGTCTAGATAAATAACATTTTAAGGACTGTATGCATCCATGAAAACACACTTATGTCGTGTATAATAGAAACAACTTACAAAAAGAATCCATGTGAGGCATCTAAAATGACGTAAAAAAATATAATAAACATGTAATAAAATTTGGTCAAGTCCAGTATTTGTGCCAGATCCGTCCCCATTTTATCATATTTTTATGACTGGTTTTGATAAAATGATGCCTACATTCTTGTTTAAACAGCTTGATAGCTTCTGAGCAGGTCTTCATGAAGCTTTCCGCTTCAGTGTCAATTTGATCTCTCTCTGAGTCTGTCATCTTCGAGCCTTGTGACCCTAGATAACTACAATCAAACATAATAACAACACCTCAAAACTCCTCTGTCAATTCATAAGATCATGCTCTTCACTTTCAAATCTGTACTCTGTAGCAGGTCAGTATGACAAAGCTTATATTGTTAAATTCATTGAAAGAGTTAACAATGATCAAACAACTTTCAAAAGGTTGAATTTATGGCAAAAAATTCAACAATTGTACAATAATTCCACCAAAACAAAATAACAACTTTTGCATAAAATGAGGAAGTAAGTTGTATATAAGGTATAGGAAATGTTTGTTACAAAATAATTATGTCAGAAGCCATTAATATTGTAAAGTACATGTGTATGTTACAGTGTGCACTGAACAGATGTTGCACTTCCAAGTAAATGAACTAGTGTCACATATTAAAGTTTAAACCCACCTTGTAACATCAATGTAGGCTTTCCTGTTCTCCAGAAGAAAACCTCGCATTTGTGTAATTGTGTTTACCTACAAATGTAGAAAGGTATTTTATAAGAGATTTCCTAAATATCTTGTAAACCTGTATTACTTGACAGGCAATTTTCCAGGACAGTCAGATAGAAGAAAAAGACGTAGACAAAAGAAGAGGTGGGAAAAGAACATCCAGGAGTTGGCAGGAGTAAATGAAAAAGATGGCTGGAGCCATCAAATCATCAATGATTGCCCAGTGACCAACAGGTTGTGGTACAGCAAGTGACACTGTAATAATTTTACCCCATCCCAACTCTAGAATGTCTAGACTCTAAATTGCCAATTTTGTACATACCACATTTTTTGCTTTTACTGAGAATTCACTTTTCTGTTTAGACGTTCCTAGGATGCTTTTATCAGGTGCAGTGACTTCCCCTTGTGCTTTCAATCGTGCTTTGATCGCCTTCACTGTTGCTTTAAATAAGGGCGTGACATCTGCCATCACTGAAATAAAGTACATGCAATTAACACAATGCAGACAATGTTTATACTTTAGACTAGTTTCATATTATTTTGAGCTTCAAAATCACCTAAAAACGTCAAATTTCCTTCTACAAAGATACCAAGATATATTTATGAAAATTAGTTTTCATCTTTAAAATATGGTACTTTTCCAGTATATATGCAACTTGAAAAGAAAACCATGAAAACAGTCATTTATAGTCACCAAATTTCACATTATACATCTACTATATATACCTTTAACAATGTGTCTTTTATTGATATAAATGTATAAAAAAATCACTTGTTTTTGCATGTAAACATTATTTTTACACCAAACTCTTTTTTTATGTAATACTGCTTTAGGTGCTTTTGCTATCCGCGTATAAATGCATGTGAAAACCTATTTTTACACAGAAAATGTGGGAATTGTGTACATTTGTATAATAAGACTCTAATTTTGAATCATGTAACAGCTGTACACTCATAGTACTGTAGCATATAGGCATAGTAGATCTATAATGTAAACATTGGTGATTATAAGTGGCTGATTTCATGTTTTTTTCCGAGGTGCAGGTCTAAAGTAAACTGTGAAAGTACCAAAAATCCTTGCATGCTAATTACTGTTTGAACTTTGACTGCTTTGGCAGTCCAGCCAATCTATTGACGTTTAAAGACAATATGTATGTACATCTTTAATTTGTGACGTTGCTAAAATATCTACAACACTGATAAGCCCAGCCGTAGAGGAACTTAGCTTAGGTTAGACTAGACTAGTCTCAGAGACAGAGGCAGAGCCAGCTGCCACCGATATGAACATGTTGGCGATAATGGGGAAAACCTGGGTAACCGTTATGCTATTCCATAAGTTCTTACTTTTACAAGGCGACAAACTGGAGAAAAAAATATTAACCTTTCTGGGGCTGTGTTCCGATGCTACAACAAAGATATCACTAGGCAAAAAAACGTTGCTTTAAAGTAATAACGCAGGCGAGTCGGTTCTCAGTGATTTGGCAGATTAAAAATGTAATCAATTCCGCCTGTTGCTATATGTCAACACCCTTGCAACCCGTTTCAACGAACAAGTATTGCTTTGATTATTACATGAATCTATGATACAATACGTCCAACCGATATGTAGCATACTACAACTAATGTGGCACGTCAAAAAAACTACAGAAATAGCCATCCTTAAAACATATATAAGGCAGTGCATAAAACAGTAAATATTTTACGCAGCAACACAATGCGTGCGAACGGGTAGGCGGAGTTGGGACTGTCCGTTGTATTGACGCAAACTTTTGCCAATATGAAACACGAACATGAATTTTTCGTTGCTGATTGGTGTTGTTATTGTGGTATTTCTTCAATTCTCTGTGCTATTTTCATATTCGGATCGAATCATTGTTCCTCCAAATACGCAGCCGTGCTACAATGAATCGTGTGGCTTCGAGTTCAACCCGTACACGCCATTAGTAAAGTGCTCTTATTTGTGAGTAAACGCCACGGCACTGGCACTGACTCTGACTGAGTGACTGACTCTGCAACTGGGCCTGAAGCTTTCGCACAACCCCCGCTCCCCGGGGGTCATTACCCTTAGATGTGATTAGGTTGCATACCCCTATCCTTGATAAGCAATAAGGCTATTCAATATTAAACACGTATGCCCTTGATCTAGTGAGAAATTTAAGAGACAGTTTAAACAACAATTAAACAAAAACTGCCCCGATTCGTAATCGTAGTTGCTGTCACTTGCTGATAAGTACGCAATTATATACTGCCAGAAAATAGGGGCACTTGTATAGAATTGGGACTCACCTAAATGTTGCCTTTATAACTATCATTTCCAACATTTAATACCTCATTTTTGTTAATTCAGCCATTCAACATCATCTCACGCATATTTATATTTTATAAACAGCGCATCTTAGCGGACTTTTGAGGTCGATAAAATGGTGCGGAGGCATAATAAATAAACTGTCTATTGCTCATTCCATGCCGTTGCATAGTAATACATCAACATAAACAGTTTGTTTATGCCAACTGCACCACAACCTCAAAAGTCAGCATTTTATCAAACAAATATGCATGAGATGATGATTAATGATTGAATTAACAAAATGAAGTATTAAATGTTTGCAAAGATACTGTTATCATGGCAACGTTAAATAGGTCTGAATTCTACCCAAGTACCCCAATAGGAGGAATAGGTAAACATGAATGCTGCGGTAAAATCTGGCCTTGTTCTAGGGAGGGTTCCTCAAAATGATACCATTGTCTTACGAGCTTCTGTGTAATGTCGACCCTTATTTTATGGAGAACATGTGAAAAACACACCCCTGGTCTATAGAGTCTTGGTAAAAAATGGCCCATGAAGTCAACAAATTAGTACTGTAGTGTACCCCCAGATCACGGACACACTGACAGCAACATACTAACAGTGACAGACACAATACATCAACCTAATATCCAGAATTGATCTAGGATTTGATCACCTATGGGCACGCAACAGCCCCTAATAATAATTAACTAAAAAAATCAAAATACAATTAAGTTATACTTATAGTTCTTCCTGTCCTTGTCCATATTGTCATCAAATAAAGGCAGAGCCGGTAATTTTTTAGTTAACTGGCCTAGATCATTAGGTCGTGTGAAAACAGTTTTACCCTAACCCTAAACTAACCCTAATGTTGCTACCCGTCCCATAAAATACTGAATATTCTGTATAAATTTATGTGAAAAATAGTTCATCCTTTATAATGGGAACAGGAATCCATCCCGTATTTTTTCGTGTGGAAGGTAGCTACCTCTACCCTATCTAACCCTCATTACTAATAATTTAGTCTATTAAGTAATAGATTCCCAGCAAAATAATGCCAAAAGCAGAGGATGTGACTTGGTGTGCACCCACCCCCCGTACATACCAACTGTGCCTGGTTCCACAAAATACATCCAACTAAACCACCATTAATGTGTGTTTAAAAAAAGTAAACCGGGATATGCTTCATGGATCCACACCGGTGATAGATGTGGCAGATGACATCTATAAGCAGTACAGTGTACTGATACTCAGACACTGTATATTCTGTAACTTGTCTGTTTTCAGGCCAGATGAATTTCTGAAGTGTGACCCACCAAAAGACCTACAAGGAAATACGACAGCGAGGGAGGAACTAGGGTATGGCTGCACTAAGGTAGGACGGCATACCAGTGTTTGAGTGTACTCCAGCTCTGTATTTAGTAGTTTACTGTGTAACACAGTGAATGCAAATGATATAATGAAGAGTTATTTAATACCCAAATCACCCATGTATCTAAACGTTTGTGATGTGTCTGGGTGACTGTTGTGTTGTCCGACGTCTGGTGATGTCAATCAGACAGTGGTCCATGCATTTATTAATGAATTATGAAATTAAAAAGTGGGGAGCATTTCCTATGTTGTCCACGCAGAAAATTGGTGGATGTGTCCCCTTTGTTGACATCCATGCAATGCAGCACAGACGGAGGGGACAACAAACACATTTAATGGTGGATGTGTTGCATCTTGTGTAGTGGGGAGGACAGAAGTTTGAAGAAGTGAAGAAGACGGCAGTCATGTGTGAAGTGTTGGAAGGAATCGAGTGTTATGGAGAACGAACATTTCTGAGTAGGAATGAAGTTCCATGTATCAAGTGAGTTTGTTTGTCATGGGTTCCATCTCCTGAGGTTTACTACATTCTATGTTTCTATATACTATGTACCAGGAAATTGTACTTGGATGTAAATACATTTCACAGTACCTGTAATGGTAGTTTTTTTAAATGACAAATATTTGTACTTGGTCAAGTTAGTCAAGAACACTTTTTTCTGGAGGCTGTGCTCAATCTCATGGTTTTATTACCAATATATTCAAAATGTAAGCTGTTCTGCAAAATGGTTTTATCACTAGGCACAATTCTTACACAGTGATTCATAGTTTTGAATACAACATCAACTGATTAGAACATTTGTTATTCTACAACATCATACGTCACGTTCTCTATCACTACTGTCAGTGTTGAAGCAATCAAACTAAGAATAAAAAATGTATTTCCACAACCCCGTCAGCTTCATATCTTTGTGTGAAACTACTGGTGGAAGGCACCTCCCTACTGGAAGAGAAATGAGAATGGTTTAAGTAATTTGCGACATGTACCTGACATCTATATTCAGGTTTAATCTTTTCTGTCGCAGACAGTTTAGAAGAAGAACCATCAACATGTCACAAGTCCCAGAACACTAACGAAAACAGCTGTTTGTTTTTCAGGTACAACGGCCATTATTTCGTGACAACTCTCATCTATTCAGTACTTCTCGGTTTCCTTGGCATGGATCGTTTCTGCCTTGGACACACAGGTAAATGTTGTTATATAAAATTTATCCCTGCCTTCTCAACAGAATTTAGTTGAAATACACGAGGGGTGTCGTGTTCTGATAGAGGTGTTGACAGCTATCAAAGGATTATTCTCAATTACCAATAACTTAAAGTGATTCTATGTAAGCATTTGTAGTCGAGATGTACTGTATCAAAACATGATACTTTCCCATAAGTATTTCCACTGCTACTTTTGTCTTGCAAATCTATGCATAACTTGGGTGTTATCTGTGCAACTAATTCATACATAACTTTGTTTATGCGAATCACTAAGCTTGCTACAACTTAGATGATTAATTATGCATTCCAGTTATAATGACCCTTCATGCACTGCCAGTGAACCAGGCAATGACTATTGCCTTTAAATACAGTGAACAGTAATACTAAGACACAGTAATAAAACCGAAGTCAGGTGAATTGAATATTCATTACCATGCCTTATATGGATAGTGTAGGTGGAGCCCAAACTAGAAACTTGACAAAGTTATTTGCAATACTCAGAATTTAAGCCAATATAATCGGCTTAATCACTCACCAGATGGCCATAATATAAAGAATTATATTAATTGTAATTTAAGCCAACTGCGGCTCATGTTACATGCAGTGTATATGTGAATTGGTTGTTATATGGGATTCCCTCCAGACATGTATCTATCTTTAAATTGGGCCGAATGTTTGCGCAATTCTCATGGTTGATGCAATCATGACTGGCAAAGTGTTTTATTAGTTTGACTTGGCTAACACTGACACTTCACTTCGGGGAGTTTTGTGTGGCAAACTGACCTGTTTTGTGACAATGGTTGTCATACAACATTGTTATTGCTTGTATTATCTGTAAACTGCAGAAACATATGACCTAATTATAGCATCATTTATCACAATGAATCTAAACATAACGTACACGTGATCTCTTTCAGGTACGGCGGTTGGTAAACTTCTAACACTAGGGGGCGTTGGCATCTGGTGGATCGTTGACATCATCCTGTTGGCACTGGGCGAACTACAGCCAGCGGACGACAGCAACTGGGTGCCCTACTACTGAACACCCTCCCCCTATACAGTAACTGGGTGCCATACTACTGAACACCCTCCCCCTAGACAGTAACTGGGTGCCATACTACTGAACAGTGAACACCCTCCCCCTAGACAGTAACAGGGTGCCATACTACTGAACACCCTCCCCCTAGACAGTAACAGGGTGCCATACTACTGAACACCCTCCCCCTAGACAGTAACAGGGTGCCATACTACTGAACACCCTCCCCCTAGACAGTAACAGGGTGCCATACTACTGAACACCCTCCCCCTAGACAGTAACAGGGTGCCATACTACTGAACACCCTCCCCCTAGACAGTAACAGGGTGCCATACTACTGAACACCCTCCCCCCAGACAGTAACAGGGTGCCATACTACTGAACACCCTCCCCCTAGACAGTAACAGGGTGCCATACTACTGAACACCCTCCCCCTAGACAGTAACAGGGTGCCATACTACTGAACACCCTCCCACTAGACAGTAACAGGGTGCCCTACTACTGAACACCCTCCCCCTAGACAGTAACAGGGTGCTAAACTACTGAACACCCTCCCCTAGACAGTAACTGGGTGCCCTACTACTGAACACCCTCCCCCTAGACAGTAACAGGGTGCCATACTACTGAACACCCTCCCCCTAGACAGTAACAGGGTGCCATACTACTGAACACCCTCCCCCTAGACAGTAACAGGGTGCCATACTACTGAACACCCTCCCCCCAGACAGTAACAGGGTGCCATACTACTGAACACCCTCCCCCTAGACAGTAACAGGGTGCCACACTACTGAACACCCTCCCCCCAGACAGTAACAGGGTGCCATACTACTGAACACCCTCCCCCTAGACAGTAACAGGGTGCCCTACTACTGAACACCCTCCCCCTAGACAGTAACAGGGTGCCATACTACTGAACACCCTCCCCCCAGACAGTAACAGGGTGCCATACTACTGAACACCCTCCCCCTAGACAGTAACAGGGTGCCCTACTACTGAACACCCTCCCCCTAGACAGTAACAGGGTGCCATACTACTGAACACCCTCCCCCTAGACAGTAACAGGGTGCCATACTACTGAACACCCTCCCCCTAGACAGTAACAGGGTGCCATACTACTGAACACCCTCCCCCTAGACAGTAACAGGGTGCCCTACTACTGAACACCCCCCCCCCCCTAGACAGTAACAGGGTGCCATACTACTGAACACCCTCCCCCTAGACAGTAACAGGGTGCCCTACTACTGAACACCCTCCCCCTAGACAGTAACAGGGTGCCATACTACTGAACACCCTCCCCCTAGACAGTAACAGGGTGTCATACACCTGTTATTTCACAAGCCTCGTTTTGTGGCAAATTGGTCAATATGTTATATGTTCATCTTCTCGTTGTATAGATGCTGTATATATATATATATATATATATATATATATATATATATACATACAGCGAGATCATATCGATATTACATCTTTTAAGATTAAATATACACTGTGTGTGTGTATATATATATATATATATATATATATATATATATATATATACATATATATATAATCTCCTCAAAAGATGTGCTAAATGTTAAGGGGAAGTTGCAAAAAATCTGAAGGTCCCGAAATATGTTAATTAAGTGGTGACACTTGTCATGAAAGGTCGTAATGTCATCTCCCAACTAGCCTGCATTATGCGCTACAGGCAGTGGATTAGTTGTCTCCGTGTATCACGGGGAAAATGAGTGACTACAGTTTCACCATCTAATGGGCGAAACACATCATTAAAGTGATGCTAACAGACATTTTTATCGTAAAAAAGTACCACAAATTAACGGTGATTTTAACCAGTGCTAAATCCATACATTTTCTGTATTTTGCACATTTGTGAGATCATCCGTGCACCCTGGTACTGTGTAGATATACCACTTTTTGTATGTTATATATGTACATGTATATAAAAGTATAGCCTGTTACCTGAACCATTTAAATAGGATAAGGCAGGGTTGTAATGTAATTGTCTTGTAACAGGATATAAATTTATTTCTGTAACATTGTGTGGAGAATTTCAAAATATTAATATATTTTTATTACAATGTTATCACAGTGTATGTTGCTAAGTAAAAACATTATTAATGTCTGTCATTCATAGGATCTTCATTTTGTTGTTTTCAAAGAAACACACACATACATTATTTACAGCAAAACGTTTAAAACATATTTGTCACCTAAGTAAATTTGTGACCAGTATATAATTGTGTTTCTACTGCTATTTCATGATGCAACATTTTTTAATTGTTTCACATTTACAAACTTGGTTTATAATGCATGCTGTGTTCCATCTCTGTTCCAATAATTTCTAGTTATTGAATTTGTTTACATATCCGATAATTACAGAATTACAACTATTTGAAGGATGTGACCTTCACCTTGATTACATATTCATGTACGGACATTACATTCTGATAGAATTAGAAGCAGCAACAGACACAGAACACAATGTTTTCTCACAAATGTGTATATGTCACTAAGGTTTTTGATGGGTGTAGGTTGTATGTAGATTGTACATATTTATGAAATGTTTAATAAATGTGAATCAAAGACATCCCATTTGGTGAATTAATTTCAGCTCACTTATAAATATTGTTGTAACTTTTATGGTGTTTGCCTTTTTTTGCAATGTAATATGTCACTTGTGCAGCAAATGTAATTGAAACAACATGGCAATGCCTACAACTAACAACAAAATGACTTCTTTAGCACTAATATCCTCGGAAAATCCTTTCTCAGTGGTGACACAACCAAAAGGATTAAGCATTTTCTTAATCACTGACAAAGCTGAAAGTGAATCTGAAAGTTGTCAGCACATGGATAGAATTGCTGCTAAGAAGGATATGCAATACATTGTTTAGAAAATTGTGAGAAACATTACATCACATTTCCTGCCGACTTAAGTCACTTAACACTGATGAGGAGTGAATTCCACAAAAAATCAACAGATGAGAAGGCTTGACTTTGATCTTTTGTCTTGGGAACAAAGAGTAGATTTAAACCAGCTGACTCACACAAGCTGTGTTTGTTTTCATGCTCACACCACTGTGTTTAAACAACAAAACAGTAATTACATCTGTATTTATGGTTGCAATATGCTTTTCTCCACCGTTGAAACATGCCAACAGTTAAGTGATGAATTCTCCAGAGAGGGCGCTACTGTTTGAGTGTATTGTGATTAGTGATGGAAAAATTATCGCTGAAACGTTTTTAGGGTAAAATAATCTAATGGTGATAAATACCACTCTTGCTATCAATTATTAACCGGGTGTAAACTATTGGTAGCATTAAGTTTCTCCCAAATTACACTGTATATAATCAAATAACACCAAACACACATGGGCATTGAATATATTTTCTTCATCACCAATTATATTATGCGTATAATAATGTATACCCTCTAACATGTACCACTAAACACCTGTATATAGTATATAATATATAACTAGATAACAATGCATAGTGTAGCTACCTAACTGGAGATCATACATGATATCACTGGAAAGTAAACATGTGCATGTACTACATCTGCACTTTGTAATATCAAATACTGAAATGTAAAACATATCATAAACTAAATCTCTTTCTTTTGATTCTACTCAGGTGGTGGAATATATTCACTGGTTGTATCGAGCAACCCAGGAATGAAACATAGTACACAGAAGGTAGTCGTTAATCAGATATAAACATTTAAAACCATATGATGTATAACAGATTTATCTATGCTATACATGTCATCATGTTATACGCAGAGTATACTAGAATGCCACAAGCCCACAACCTATAGCAGACAGACTTTTAGATAAACAATGTCAAAAACATACATTTGTTCTATGAAATATGGATAAAAGGCACAGAGCAACACACTTGTTAACTGAGGCATTAATGGTACTACATACACCTACAGTTATTAAAACAGCAGAATTTGTCATGGTACTAAATCTGTGAAGTTTCATGCAGCACCTAATTTCTTGAATTTACTTATAATTTAGTTAATTAACAAATACCGTATGGATACAACCACCATTCAATCTCATCTTAAAAGCACCCATCTCCTGTTTCAAATAACAGTGGAATGACATGGCAGTGATCATTATAATACAACTCTAATTAAATCTGAGATAATTAATTTATCTCATTGGCACTTGACTGTATTTAACAAAAATTAACTCTTGGCAAATACTTGCAATGAACACACTGGAGGCCTGAACACAGTTGGAGAGAAAAACAAGTCATTCAAAGAAGTTCATTCCTACAAGTCATTCAAGGCACATGTCACAAAAGCACAGCTGGCTGTAGCTAAACAATGCAATGGATGGCATTGTGTAATGTGCTACCCAACACCGATGGCATTGTGTAATGTGGTACCCAACACCGATGGCATTGTGTAATGTGCTACCCAACACCGATGGCATTGTGTAATGTGCTACCCAACACCGATGGCATTGTGTAATGTGCTACCCAACACCGATGGCATTGTGTAATGTGCTACCCAACACCGATGGCATTGTGTAATGTGCTACCCAACACCGATGGCATTGTGTAATGTGCTACCCAACACCGATGGCATTGTGTAATGTGCTACCCAACACCACACCCTTTTTAAATGCGAGACACAACCACCAGAATATATGGAAGACAGACATCATTTTACCCTGACCAAAGAAAATTACATATCCACAAATTAGTGGCATTGTCAGCAAACCTTACTATAGATGTCGGCATTACTATGTCAGCATTTCTGCTTTTAGGTGGGAAATACTGCCCTCCCCGACATCCCGCTTTCTAAAATATCGTGATTTTAAATATATTTTCAAGACAAGTGAGTCACCTATTTTCAACAAACTCGGGTCAGTTGACAATTATGTCGTCTCAAGTAATGTGCACTAATGTGTAGTGTTTTTGTTTGTACTGAATAATTAACAAAGGTGGCTGGGACTAGGAAGACCCAGCCTGCTAGCAACAATGAAAACACATGTCCCTGTTCATCCGACATGAAAGAAACAGACAAGTGCAACCACAAGTTTTCATGTCAATAAATGTGTTGTCAGTTTGGCAATCACTTCATTACAAGCTACACACCTTAGAAACACCAATATCAAGTTACCTGTAACATTTGAGGCGTTCCCATATAGGTCCCATTTTTACATGATGTAGCCCTGGTATGCTTGACATAATAAACATCTCAGTTACTGTAGTCACATTTCTTATTAGACAACACAAACAAATCAACCACATTGCTGCCAGTAGAAGCAGTGTTTCACAACATTTTGTAACTGATCTAAAACTAAGTGGGTTCTACTGCAATGCGCAGACAAGACAACAATCTCCCAGACAACAAGGTAACAACTTAATAACAACACCCAGTTTATCACATTTTTTCCAACTAGACTACCTGTGAGTATCACATGACGGCGGTCTTCTGACAGTGTCGCCTTTCACAACATAGCACACACATGTGAGGAGCTGATACTGTATAATACTGCTGACATTATTTTATATGTACCCAACATGTACCAGTGATCCCAGGGTATGTGTCCACATCAAATAGTTTCCCAAATAAAACAAACCATGCCTGGGATTATGTAAATATTAATTAACTGGCCCTTGATGTTCAGAAATTCTATTCCAATGAACCATTATTAAAATGGAATATTTTCATTGTAATTTTATTGGCAATAAAAATGAGTGTGCCATTACTCTCTGGCAGTGATGTAGGTGGCAACACTAAGTTGTTACTTGAAGCATTATGGGATACCTCTGTATAGCAGGTCATGATCTGGACGGCCATTTGTGAAACGGCTCAGGCACTTAATGTAGTTGACAATGATTGACCCATCTTGTACACAATTAACACCAAGGTCACACTACCAGGTAGTTACTAAACACTTATTTAAAGAATAAAAAATTAAAATACAAATTTTTCAATGCCGTATTTTTAAACAGAAATGATTTTGTGTGACCTAAATTATATTTATTTGATCTATATCTACATACACCAGTTCTGAATTGAACATCAGTCAACTGACAATCCATGCCTGAGCCAGTCCGTGGGAGAGTGGAGGGGTAGTTTGTTAGGTGGGCACAAATTCGGTCTTCCCGTCCTTCGTGATCACCTGAACAAGACTGCCATTGACCGGTCTCTCCTTCCCCTCGCCCCACTTGAACAGACGTCTGTAAGAAACGACACATGCAACTGTACGTATTTATGAGCTGATATCACATTGTTACAAAAAATTACCATTACTGTTACTTTGTATTCTACCTTGTAACTTTTATTACAATTACTATGTGTTTTAGGTTGAAAAGGGCATAACGCTTTACAAGTCACATGACTTCTGCTATGTCCCTTCAACAGCGGCAGCAACTCACCAGTCATGAAATTGTATTGTATTGTATTACCTTTCCAATAATATGTTGTACTATTATTGTGCTGTTGTTGTTGTTGTTGTTGTTGTTGTTGTATGAACTGTCATTCATTCAGTCATTCATACATTTAACAACAAATAAATCACAGCAATGTAATATTAATGAAGAAACTGTTTAGACTTTTGTTATGGCACAATACCCAGTCAGTAGGACTGCTCAAAGCACCTTTATGGTTCACACACATTCCTATATAATCTTGTTACTCATCAATAAATTCAATACTGAATCATTGTTATTGAAATCCAGAGTTCAGTTCAATATCATAAGGTCTACATAAGAATCATATACTATAGACTGCAGTACTATTCCATATATCCAAGGGAACAGTTTTACATAGATTGATGCAAGCTTGGACAGAGATTTACAAAGTACTTCCTAACATCACACACCCCTACAGCAGATAGACCCTTTACATATCATCCAACATTAGTCCAAAGAAACATTTAGCGAATTTAGGCTTTGTACCTCATATGCAATGACAGCTGAAAATATTAGATTTTTATAAAGTATCAAGTCAGAGGTAATACATACTCGGCAAGTGTGTCCAGCGGTGTCCACGTTGACTGGTCAGCTTTAGGCATCCACTTCCTGTTCATTGGTGTGTCCAGCGTCACACTGGGAACAGAGAAGGGTCAATTCACACATCATTAGTTTATGCACACACCACACGTACACACATGCTGAGCAACAAAACAAGGTCACAAACAAAAACATAGAAAACAAAAAAATTGCGTTACCCTTTTACTAGCTTCATTGACAGTATATGATATATGGGACCATGTGTGCTATAATGATGCGTTCCAATGCACTCATGACTTGCAAATTTAGGCAACTGGGTCAAGCAGGCGCTATGAAGTTGTACAAACAATAAACACAAGGTGGTCAAAGTGCAGCATTACTTCCAACAACTCTACAAGAGAGCTGAAACTTTCAAAAATATTACAACAAAACTGTGCAAAACATTTACAATTCAATTGTGTTGAGACTGTGCACAAAATCAAGTTTGGATAGTTTCAACTTGTACTTGATAGTGGAGACATCTAGTAGACAGAAAATAACATACGGGAGAATAGCCGTGACGAAGGCTTCCTTGGGAAGTCCGCTGCCTTCTGACGACAGACTCTTCACCAGCTGATGAACTGCAGCCTTTGCCATGCCGTACCCAATCATTCCTGGAGACAGAATGTCACACAATATACACAGGGTGCTCCATAAATCAAAGAATAAATTTACACATGGTGCCAATATGGATCATCAAAGAATTTATTTATACAGGAATAAAAAAGGGTGAGATCTCTTCAGTCAAATAAAGTAGGTTTGGGTCAAATATACTGGTATGTATAAAAAACATAATTATTGTATTACTCTTGTCATCTGCATTCACAGGTTGCTTCTGAACTTTGCTTGAATACAAGTGGTTAATTATACTTCAAATATACGTTAAGGATTAAGACAAGGCCATGACACATTACAAATGTTCTTAAAATATATAATAAAAATACAGCAACTGCAATTAAAATATAAAAATGATAGACATCTTTTAAGGCCATTACCCAGAAATAATTTATTGCCAGTCTTGAGTCAATAAAAGTGTTTCAAATACCACGTGAACAGTGTTGAAGCCATTTCACAATCAATCACAGCCATTACTGGCCAGTTTAGTTCTCCAATAACAAGAGTTAATTATTTTATTTTTATTTTAGTGACTACTAAACCATTTGATCTGTTTTATGACCAGCTTTGTGAATCATGGTCACCAATGTGCCTATGAGGCCCCAAATTCCACCCATCTTATGTATTATAATTAGCCGAAATGCTGCATCTAAGGGTGGAAATGGAATTAGCCAAATATGATATATGACGATATGAAAGTTTATTCAGAACATTGTACTCAGAACATTGTTAACAATAAAACACAATACAAACAGGCACATTTAACTACAATACAACAATCTACAATGTTTGAAAGGGGCAAATTTGAAGTCAATTACTTTTGTGTCAATTGTTACTTGAAGCATTATGGGATACCTTGGTATACAGTTACTAGGTCATTATCTGGACGGCCACATAAGGTTATCTCATAGTCTTGAAGATGGACATATGCATCTCTGGCTAAATACCTGCACCTTGTAAACCCAAGCCATGCCTGGGAACATACCTGGGGTGCCCTCGAGACAGGGCTTGGCACCAGTGAGAGCCAACAACCCTCCCTCCTTGAGGTACTTGGCAGCAAGGCGGGCAGCAATCACAGATGTCCACACACTCTGTTTCCACACCAGGTCTGAATTCTTCACCATATCTACGGGGAAATGTCACATTACTACAAGTCCTCCTCTGGGACAAGACTGACATCTATGATCTACCTATTGCCAGAGTCACCAATTCAATGGTAGGTAACATTGACGTAAAGCCATGGCTTTAGACACTGGCATATATAGTGCATGAGGTCCTGATGAGGATGACATGTGTTCCTGTCTAGAAATGAGCCATAAAGACATGCAGATAATTGATATATCGTAATATGTGACAATCCATGTAACACAATTTTTCATTAGTAGCTTATTAGCTGACTGGCACCACGATTAAAAATCTTAATTTAACGTAGTGTTTTCTCTTCTTATAGTCACAACCTAAATTTGTTTAAACATATATACAACATAACCACTTCAAAAATGTTCACATGATATCGCGCCTATTAAACATTGGACTTACAAAGTGATGGGCACCTCAATAGCAGCATATTTTGGCAACAATATTCAGGCCAGTAACTTTTTGGGCTGGTCAGTAACTTTATAAATCTTCTGGCCCACTAGGCCAGTGTATACAAAATTTTAATATCAAGTCCTGTAACAGCAAAGGAAACATTTTAAATTATATCTATAAAATTAAAAACACACCTACTACACCTTCAGGACATACCTTGATGCAAACACTTCTTCAAACCACATCTTGATAAGTCACTTCTTATTTTACAGTATAGGTATTTATTAACATAACAAAAATTCCATGTTTTAATAATGTCGTACACTGGCTAACAGAATGGCAAGGCAATAAGTCTGTACAGATTTCAATCATTACCTAAACCATGCAGCGCCTTGACTGCTAATCAGTAACCCAAAGATGCTGTACTTATATCGTTATTGCGAAAAGGAAATATCACATTACCTTTAGATGCAGCATTTCCACCAGCCCAACCGCCCGCAACACAGACAATGGCGTCTAGCTTCTCCCCCGCGAGCATCTCCTCCACCTTCCCACAGAGTTGTTCCTCCTGACTCATCCATGAGTCGGCCGACTCCACCACGACATTAGCATTTGCATCATCGTTGGCGACTCTGTCTAGAGACCCAACCCACTACATGGAGAAAAGAAACACAAGCTATCAACTTCGCCATAATTTCAATAACTATAGTAATCTGGAACTACACTATTATATAAGGTTATATTTTTTTCGGCAAAAAATGTGAGTTCTTATATAGTGCAGTATCCAGTCGTTATGACAGCACAAAATGCTTTATCCTTTACGCTACAGATATAAATAGAACATGCCATTCTATAAGACTAGGAAAATTATGTAATTTTATGTCCCTGGCTGACATGTTCAACTGAACACCCTCTCAGTCCTTGACCTCTCTGCATAGCTTTATGCAGAGATCCGTCCAGCTGTCATTTTGATGGGTGAAACATGTTGTGGATGGATAGAAATATCGATGAACAGGCAGAAAAATCAGCGGACAGGTAAAATGTATGCATGTAGTTTATTTCAGGTCATAAAGACATCTCAACTCATTCAACTGGCTTGTTTGTATATGAGTTAACAATCATATTCCCTGCCCTCTCTGGTGACTGGTGAGTATTCAGCCATGCTGGAATTAACGCACAAAGACCATTCAAACACAAAAATCCACCAAATACCCATTCATACCATATAATGAAGCACTGTAGGGTGCAGAAACTTGCCCAAGGTTCAACTGTATCCCACATGAGTACTCTAACTTATGAGATGTCTGGGAACAGATTCCTACACTTTACTGAAACTGGCCACTGATATATAAATGCTTATATAGTAACGTACTTAGATTTATTTATTTTCCAACTGAACAAAGTCAGTTGTACTTGTATCGTTCACTCAATCTCTATATAGTACATGATAATTTCCTGTGTAGTGCTGTCATTGGCAAGAGCAGAGCCAGAAGTGAACAAACCAGTGCCATATGGGGATGGATTGAGTATAAAATAATGTACTGGTAAAGGTTGCTTTCGTCTGCTGCATTATGAATAGGTGCTAGCTAATGCTACATAATTAATATATATCGTATAGACTATCTAGGGACATATGGTTAGTGAGTAATGGCCAATCCCGTGGGCGTGGCCGCTCCGCCCAGGCCCCAGCTGGGGGTCCAGGTGACCCTGGACCAGGTCATCTCAAAAATAAATACCCACAAATGTTCAAACTTCAGGCATAATGATAACTGCGACATGGCCATATGTTAGCGCTAACAACAAGATTAGTTGGCATACAATTCATGCGAAGCGACATGTTGTTTACAAACAAAATTACGTGGTCTGACATCGGCTCCATCGCCAAAGTACCCATTTATCGACGATGATTTACCATCGATTGACCTTTAATAGCAAATACCTTTAACTATATCCCCAAAAGTGTTTCTTTGTATATTTAAATAAAACATGTGTCTTCCTACCCATTGTTGGGCCTTAAAATATGCAACACAGGCAGATCCAAGGGCACCTTTTCCTCCATAAACCAAAACCCTGGAAGATTTTGCGGCCATGTTGACAACTTGGTGGTTTTGCAGATGAACTCGGACTTTTGACAATTTCGGACTACCGGTCTACCGCGTAAAAGTCATCCAAATTAATGGTAAATAGAATAAAAACAAACTGTTAAGAAAGCAATGACCAGTAGACAAAGAAACAATTAACTCATTAAGAAGTGATTATACATACGTGTGTCCCGCCATTAAAAATTATATGTTTAAACAAATAATATAATATCCATGCATCATAATTTAAGTTATTTATAGGCTTTTTCCCAATCACACACACACACACACACACACACACACACACACACACACACACACACACACACACACATATATATATATATATATATATATATATATATATATATATATATATATATATATAATATTATAGATCTCTGTCGCGTAAACTGACGTAACTTAAAAAAAAATTATAATCACCGCCCATCTTTATCAATTAATTGTATTTCAAGCGAAATCCTTCAACCATGCAGTGTCTACAGGACATCCAGGGTAACGTACAAATAATAATCGTTACTCTGTTTATTGATTTACTGTCGCAACGTCATACATCCACACCACATAATACGCGCTGGCGTTCAATTACCTACTGAACAACGTGTTACCTAACTTGCCACATTTTCAGTAATTTGGAGAAGCATCTTTTTAAAACATTATGTACTGAATTCGTCCTCGTATTTTCGTTCGTATTTGGCTGGCAGTAGGTTTTTGTAGGTTTTTGTAACACGTTTCCTTACAGTATAATCCCTAGATGATGCCTCGATTAGTTTGTTGGAACACTGACCCAACCTTTTTTTTATTATTATAAACGAGAAATAACAAATTTATAAAATATAACTTCATGAAAGAGCAGATGGGCATTGTATTAAATGTAGAGAAAAGATGCACCCTATCGAATACTGAACATAAAATGTGTCAATAAATTACTGACTTGTCAACAGGCCAGAATGTAACGTCCATTTAATAAGCGAAAAAGTATTAAAATATATTCATTATTTTTCCTGTTGTATTTAGTATACCTGTGGTAGTTTGGATATATAAAATATAGACATTTTGAAAACAATATTGTTTACTAAATGTCTACAGCAACAAAAAGCTACTGGTAACTGCATAAGCTTTCTACTGGGTTTTTGTTTGTCCCCGTCGCAAATTATGTACAGTGGCGCCACATAGTGTGGCAATTAACTATGTGATAGTCCGATGGCCTTCCGATGTATTATACATCTAATGATTCACGGGTAATTGCTAGTTGGTCAATTTTATTTTTGTGGAAAAAAACATTAAAGTTTTTGTTAAGCGAATCAATTTCATTTTTACAATGTCTCACGCAAGTGAGATATTAACTTTCGAAAGTGATGGGTCTTACTACTCTCGCACACGCAAAACCCAGACCGAGAAATATCGTGACGTCATTTCTGGAGGTCTTTCTGCCAAGTCGGAGTAAAATGTCGTCTTTATTCCTTATATTATCATAATTTACGTAGTATGCTTATAGCACTGGATCATTTCAGCGTATAAGCAGTCTTTACTACATTTAGGCGACGAAAGAAGTGATAATCGGAGGAGACGCTCCCGTAATAAACGTATAATGTCCCGTCATGAAGGCAAGTATGACATGTCATGTGTTGTGACTTGCGGAAAACCAACATTTCCTCTTCCAGATAACGTCTCCATCTAATGTTCCAACCGTTTTATTGGGCAGTTGCTTTCTGGTGTTGTTTAGTTGAATGACAGTTTGTAAAATTATTGCAACTTATGGAACTGCGTGTTGAGCGCTAAGTGTTAACGGAACTATTAAACAAATCGCCCCCAACAGCAACTGACACAATATTGCATAACCGGCGTCAGTCACTATGCATAGATAGTCAGCTTCAGGTATTCAATCCATACGTCTACTTAGATCGGCATGCAGATTGCAGAACATCTTGTCACTACAAAATATACAACTGTGCAAATAATCATAAATTTTCATGATGGCTGAGCCAGTAAGTATAAGAACTATAAATAGTTTCTTAACCTCCACCGGGTGATAAATAGCTCAAAAATGAAAGTAAAAGAAATTGCCAGTCTGTATTTTTGTGCACCATCATAACGGCCATAAACGTGTGATGATGTTAGTGGTATGGTCAACAGACTTGTTGCAAAAATAGTAATTATACATGGTCACTCTGACAGTCACAATATATATGCAGACTTTCTTTGAGTTCATATCAGCCCATAATAATGTATTCCTGCAGTCTGTCACTGCACAGAGGAAACTACTGCCACGGAGAGTTATTAAGAATCAACTCTTCTTGCATACTGTTAGTAATCAACTAAAACAGTAACAAGAACACTGAAACTCTGTCTTTTAGTCAACTCAATTTAATACTTCATTATTTACTTGCAAGTAGAACTATATATCTTCACAGAAAAGAGAAGTGGTTGTGAACATGTGACAGGTCCCAGTGTCTGGACTCAGTCTGGCAGATGTCATCTGGAGCATATGTGACAGTCATCAAAGATGGAGACTGAATGTAACAACTGATCTTCCTCCATTGAAAGTTATGATCAAACACCATCTTAGTTTTACGCATCACAATGAGACTTTCATATTAATGGTCTCCTACCAAAATTGGCTTAGCAACTGACAGTGTATCTGCAGGATACCCAAAGAGAAACACTTGTAATGAACATGATAAATGAGGCATTACTGCATGTATGAACACTCATTAATTATAAGAGAGCCCTTTAGCGTCCCTTTTATGCAATCTGTAAAGGTTATGCTGAAATTCATTGTGGTGTAACTGTGTAGTACCGATCTACAGACCAAAAATGGGTCAGCCACAGGCTTTTATACTGGATGATATTTTTGCTGGAAGCTGGAACCTGAGCTTTCTCATTTGCCGCACCAACTCTGGAACTCACTTCCTGCCAGTGTTAAATTAGAAGTAAATATAGTTTAACCCTTTTTATACCAGACGTCCGCCCAGAAATTATACCCATGTTACCAGCACATTTGGGAGAAAAAACGGATATGGAAAAAAAATGTACATGGTGTGTGTCAAATTTGATTTTCTCAGCAACTACATAACATATATACAAGTGTTGTATATCAAATGAAAGCTAAGAAATGCAGCTTTCCATTGATGTGCATCATATAAATAGAACTGTTTATTCAACTATGATATTATAAGTTGAAATCAGAGGAAAGTTTTTTGATTTTTTTTACAAAATGCATGACTGAACTTCAGCACAACTTTTCGACTGTTTCTTGCATGAATAGAAAGCAACTTCAATTACAAGAGTTATAGAAAAATTCAATAGCTACATTTTGCTATAAGAATTATTCCTGTGTGACGGGTAGAAGGAATGTTATGAGCAATATTCATCAGGTATGTCAGTCTGAAAATATTAGTTTTGTAAGATGACAAGTAACAAGTATGGATATTATCATATTATTTCCTTCCAGCAGTCAATAATAACTCTGCTACTGTTTTTTGCATGAATAGAAAGCAACTTCAATTACAAGAGTTGTAGAAAAATTCAATAGCTACATTTTGCTACTATACCTGTGTGACGGGTAGAAGGAATGTTATGAGCAATATTCATCAGGTATGTCAGTCGGAAAATATTAGTTTTGTAAGATGACAAGTAACAACAATGGATATTGTCATATTATTTCCTTCCAGCAGTCAATACTATACTATCTCTCCTACTGACAAAATGAGTTCCAGAAATATGTATGCTATGTGTAAACAATAAATTTATTACAAAACGACAACTAGAACTACAGAACGATCCATCGATTTACATGACAACCCTGTCTGCCAATGTTCGACTGGTTGATGTGTGCCCTCAGCCTCAGGCATTTCTGGTGCAGAGGCACAGAGCACTCACTACAACCATAGACATAGTTCGTGGCCTGTGGCATCCAGGGAGAAATCTGGCGCACTGACAGGGCGAAAACGGCGAGGATCAGTCACCCAGTCGGGGTGGAAACCCTATAAATCATTCCCAGACTCGTTGGATTCGTGAAACAAATTGTCAATCCACTGCGGTCTGGTTTCGTCGCCGCCATCCTGCACTCGATCCAGGGCAGTGGGTCGACATTCTCTCCCGCTAATTCTCCTTCAAAATCGTCGTTTATAAACTTGTCAACTCCCGAAATATCACTGCCTTCGCTGTCTGAAGCACCATCGTCCGCCATTTTTAAATGCCGCGACGAACAACACAAAACAAAACTTTCCAAAAACACGTTTAAAACGACTGAAATTGCCGCAATAAAATGGCGTCTGCCTTGCAGGAAGTGTGGTGTAGCCTCGTTCTCTTCATATGACGGAAGTGGGGGATTTTAATTTATTCAATATGGCCACAACATGGCCACATGGGCGGACACGTTGGTAAATACGCACCGATGCGTATTTGGTAAGATGCGGCAACTACGCATCGGTGCGTATTTGGTATAAAAAGGGTTAATTCTGCCGGCTTTTAAAAACCTATCTCTTTAAAGCTGTCTATCCTCCTTAGATTCCTTGCACGGTAGCACCACCCATTTTCAATGCTTAACATTTAGAGTTTACAGAGTGTATATGATTTTTTAGGACTTTTTGTGCTCCATATTTGTACCTGTCAACCACCCGTCCAGTGATATTTCTACCCATGTAAAATAGGTTTTGCCCTCACAGATGATACTACAGATCTCTACATAAAGCTATGCACTAAATTTACAATATACATCTTTGAACATTACTATATGCGCATCCTGGTATTTTAGGGACTCTTGAGCAATGAAACAGATTGCTTTAGTAAAAGGAAAACATACATTTTTGGGTATCAGAGGTGAAATGGTACATTACGATAAATGGTACCGTTACTTTTAATTTAACTTTTTACTTTCTTTTCTAGGATTACTGCAAACAGAGTTATGGAAGTTAAATGTAAAAGTCAGTATATGAATTGGGTCAATGGTCAATGACCTATGTCTTCAACCAAGATAGTCAACGTCATCAAAAATTGAGTTGAATTGTGCAAAAAAGGCCTAAAAGTTATTGTTTTGGTACAGAAGGACCACCATGTTTAGTCTGCACAAAACTGTACATTACACAAAGTATATGTTCTGAACAGTGAGTGTTCTGTCATGTTCCAGAAACATAATCTAATCAAAGGTGAACATTGTTATTGTTGTGAAATTGTATTCTTGTGCAGCATGGTTGTGATGTCAGATGTAATCCATAGTGTTTTGTTTTGGCCTCACTTTTAGGTGTCAGCTGTGATGCTTGTATGAAGGGCAACTTTCGCGGCAAACGATACAAGTGCCTCATATGTTACGACTATGACCTGTGTGCAAATTGCTATGACGCGGGAGCAACCACGAGTCGACACACCACCGACCATCCAATGCAGTGTATACTCACAAGAACTGATATCGGTCAGTACTGTTCCTCTCAGAACCTTCAGAAACATTTCTGAAAATGTGTTATGTTATATTTTGTGATCGGTAAAGCCGTGCTGTTTATTTTATGATAGGTAAAGCCATGCTGTTTATTTTATGATAGGTAAAGCCGTGCTGTTTATTTTATGATAGGTAAAGCCATGCTGTTTATTTTATGATAGGTAAAGCCGTGCTGTTTATTTTATGATATGTAAAGCCATGCTGTTTATTTTATGATAGGTAAAGCCGTACTGTTTATTTTATGATAGGTAAAGCCGTGCTGTTTATTTTATGATAGGTAAAGCCGTGCTGTTTATTTTATGATAGGTAAAGCCGTGCTGTTTATTTTATGATAGGTAAAGCCATGCTGTTTATTTTATGATAGGTAAAGCCGTGCTGTTTATTTTATGATAGGTAAAGCCGTGCTGTTTATTTTATGATAGGTAAAGCCATGCTGTTTATTTTATGATAGGTAAAGCCATGCTGTTTATTTTATGATAGGTAAAGCCGTGCTGTTTATTTTATGATAGGTAAAGCCGTGCTGTTTATTTTATGATCGGTAAAGCCGTGCTGTTTATTTTATGATCGGTAAAGCCGTGCTGTTTATTTTATGATAGGTAAAGCCGTGCTGTTTATTTTATGATAGGTAAAGCCGTGCTGTTTATTTTATGATAGGTAAAGCCTGGCTGTTTATTTTATGATAGGTAAAGCTGTGCTGTTTATTTTATGATAGGTAAAGCCGTGCTGTTTGTATTTGCTGTGTTTTCCACGATGCTGATCCTCCCTGTTGTGTTAAAATTGACACCGTTCAGTGTACAGGCACGTCATATGCACACATGAGTGAACATAATATCACTTAGACATTCTTAGATACTATTGTTCAAGACCAGTTCTTGGAAGCACTATTTTTTATCTGAAACCATATTTCAATAGGCAAGCAGTGTATTTCAGAATGATTACTAGTTATTTGATCTCAATAAATCTTATTACCTCTTTATAATTGTGAAGCATTTCCCTGTGTGACCTATAAATAAATTATGTATATATAAAATATTATGGTATAGATCCATTTTGTAGTTCTGTCCTTTAAGGGAATAAATCAAAATAGAAAATTATTCATGTAATTATGAACTATTTTAGCTTAACTAAGAACTGAACTCACAAACGTGCTTATTTGTAAAGTTTCAGTTTGTAGATTTATAGTTGGATTATGCAACTAAAAATGTTTTCCACATTTCTTAACAATCTATGTATGATTTCTCGATGTCACAGACTTGTACTTCGGATGCGAGTCGTTGACGGCAGAGCCCCCACAGTCTTTCACGTGTCCTTTCTGTGGCAAGATGGGCTTCACAGAGACAACACTACAGGAACATGTCACATCCGAGCATGCTGACTCTTCCGTCGAAGTTGTGAGTACATCTACTTTATACTACGAGTAAGGCCTTTATGTAGGATTGTATTTTACCAGTTCATTTTACATTCTACTAGATCTAACCATGCATGCACAATACACCCTGAGGAAATGTCCATAGGGTGAATAATGTAATCCTGTTTTGCTCCTCAAGTTTTAACCCGTCTTCTTAAATTTGTACCTGTCCAAAACAATAGGTGGATGGGTCTTTAGATAGAGTTGTCTACTATAATTGTCATCAACATTAATTTGTCATTGATCAGTATATGTTGAATTCTGATGGCATATTTACACAATTTAAAATACTCTAAGAATGATGACACGTGACAGGTTAAAATCAATTTTAGAAGCCACCATTGATTGTTGTTACTTGTTGTAGGTGTGCCCAATATGTGCGGCCCTGCCGAGTGGTGACCCAAACCATATGACGGATGACTTCGCTGCTCATCTTACCCTGGAGCATCGCACACCAAGGGAATTCATATCCTTTTTGGGTCGAAATACCTTCACATCTTTACAGTTGCGATATTCAGTCATTGTAGGAAATAAATATTGTTTTCCCCATCTAATCAGTTAATGGAGAGCATGCACACTGGTTCAGCTGTGTAGTTGTTAAAATGTTTATGATAAATATACCTTAATGACTGTTCAGGTTGTTTTATGTTTGGACACCCTAAATACTAAAACAAATTATTGTCTTTGTGAACCTTATAGTTTTAACAAACCTGTAGAGATAATTGTTCTGTGTTTCCGTGCTGTCAGACACTGGTTATCAACAGTTTGTAAAGTATAACTTCTCACAGATGCCACATCAAATCCCTATTAATATCAATAGGACACAATATCAAAATTCATTCATGTTCGTAATTATCTGGACATCGTGTCTCTGAATTATTTCTCTGTATCGGTTTTTGGACAGCTTAGAATATAATTATTTTCAGGCATCAAAAAATAGTCAATATGGCATACAAACATGGTATGTACCTCAAATGTAGAAATGCAAAATAACAACGCAGAAGTAGATGCTCCTTGACTAACTCCACGACGAGCCCCTAGGTGGCATTCGACACGTTCGAAGGATACCGCACCCTGGACGGGGCGGGGGCACCAGAACACGGCGTGCAATGTTGGCAGGAAATGCCCTGTCTGGACTTTCATCAAGCAGTCGGGAAACCATGGATCCAATTGCCGGTAAGACCTTGATATATGAATATGCATTATGCACCTTTTGGTCAATTAAGTTTGATAAGTTTGAGCTAATATTTGCTCTTTTCATCTTCTAATGCTTAGTTTTGTTTTCTGCGACAAGGAAGAAAAACCAGCAGAAGCAGTAATAAAAGTTGTTCACCGGTTGTTCAATATTTAAAATGATCTATGGACTCATAATTATCATTGAGTTTTTTAGAGAGGATATTTTATTTTTATTTAGTTTAATAATACAATAATGTGGAAATTATGCTGTGGCTTTAAGGTTATCAGTTCACTACAGATATCTTATGCGTAATCAGTGTTTTATGAAATATGATAATAGTGCATCTGATAGCAATAACCTTATTTTGAACAAACAAATGTTTTAGTGATCAATGACCTAGTCAATAATGTGTTAATAAAATAGTTTTTTGATATCTGTTTAATTCATTTAAGGAAACTTCAGTGTACTTGATGTATGTGAAAATTGTCAATGAGAAAAGGAAACTATTCCTTCATTTGGCAATGTGACCGGATGTTACAAAGTGATGTGACTGACAGTGGATGTACTGGTGTTGTTATGACATCGTTTGTTTGACAGAACTTCTGTCACAGCTGTCAAGCGTGCGTAGTCGCGCCGCGGCGGCTCAGAGCGTCTCATCACAACTCCAACAACTTGAAATGCAACTTCAATCAACTAGGTAAGAAAGGGGTTGACAGTGGATATATTCATTGGCATTAGTGTAAGTCAACCGAGTAATAGTAATATATTGCCTTTCATATTGCTGGAATTCACAGAGACTAGTGAGTACTCGTTAGCTCATCATGAACCAGGTTAATTAATTAATAACAACAGTAATTGATATTCATATTTGTAGTCACTACAGTATTGACCTATTTGACGTGGCTGACTTCGTAATAGTAGTAAGCTTCCTCCATCAAACAACATGGTTGTGTAAACACAAATGCTGGGGTAATATAAGTTTGTCTTCACAAAGATGCCATTGTTGCCTTGTTTCTTTTTATTCCAAGCAAGTTTGACCTAGTAGTTGTAGTAGAGGCTGTCACTAGCATTGCTCAAGGGACTGCAGCAGGTAGTGGAGAAATCAGCTCACACTCTTAATGTAACCATTACATTTATTTGGATATGTCAAGATGAAATAGCTGCCTCATTGGACCAGTAACCTCTTACCTATCAACTGGCCGAACAACAATTAATTTTATTTAAAACCGTACAAATGTAGTTATTTTGAGATACTTACTTTTCCACCTAGCAAAGAAGTATGATAAGTGTAGTGTTAGTAACTCTTCATACAGCAACGTATTAAAGTCGGAGTACTGTGGTGACTGATGCCTTTGGTTTGTTGTTAATATAGTTTCTGCTTGTTTCCAGTGATCAGTTAAGTAGGAAAGAAACCCTTTTGCTTTGTTTTTACAAATGCAGGCAACAGCTTGAGCGGTTGCCACGGCGACAGACAGACTCATCAAAGGCGACGTCATCGGGCGTACCCCAGGCCGGTGTCGTAGACTTGACGGTCGTGAGCAATAGCAACAGTAGCAACAGCAGTAACGGAAGCTCACCAAACACACAACTTCTACTGGCACGGTTTGTAGCAGCAGCTCACTTACACGCCAGCGGAACATAGTACTGGGTGAATGCATGTGTACAAAAGGAACTGTAAACGTTGGTTGTTTATACTCTTGTTTGTACTCACAGTCATCCAGAGTCAGAATTATTAGCAGGAAGTCAACTGAATTCGTTGTGTTAAATGTGGGAAATCACAGCCCCCGTTGAGCATATTAAACCATTATTTTAACAAGGAAATTAGAGGAAAATAGGTGTAATGTAGCCTTGTATATGGGTAGCCACCTAAGTCATGTTGTACATACTAATTTTGCGACATGGTTACTGAAAGTGGCTTGTGTTTGAAATACAATGTAGCCACCATTACGTATAAGACTTGTTTTTCGAGTCAAAAATTAAACGAGTTGAGGTTCAATCAGTGCCGACTGCAGATGTTGGTTTATTTCCCTTGCACTAGTATATATCTTGCTTCAACCTAACGCCACCAGGTGGGGGTTGCAGGTGCAGCGAGGCGGATTTCTCGGAGCAGGAGAAGCAGGTGGTGGAGATGGACCGGGCAGACCGGAGCCTCTTTGTGCAGGAGCTGCTCTTGTCGACTCTGGCCACTGGTTTACGCCTCGACTCCGACGACGAACCCGTCAGTGCACCGCCACCGGAGTCCCTCAGCCCCCTGCCGAGTAGCACAGCCACAACAGTGGCGCCACTGGTGGGGACGTCGACAACCTCCACTGCCGCCGTGCCTGCGCCATCGTCCAGCGATCACAGCCTCGACACGGCCGCGTCCAACGACGACGTCGCGGCGGTTACCACGGATATGACGGCCGCGAGAATGACCGTGGGGAAAAGCGCGTCGAGTCATCGAAACAAAGTGAAGCATATGGACAGTGTAAAGAATTCGGGGAAGGAGTCGCTGCCTGTACTGAAACACTGATAGCGTTAGACGCGAGTGATGACGTTGACATACGTGTCATCTTGTTACAGGTACACGATCTACTCGTTTTGATTGTAAAATCACAGTGTAATCGACAAGCATTCTAACTGCTTAGAGGAGTTTTAATGAGCCACAAGCTATTTGAATGATTTCAGTCGATTCACATATTCATATCACACTCCAATTTAGCCCCTGTGGTCAAATTAAAACTAAATCTACAAGATGCCCTAATTGTATCACTATTCAGTATATAAATGCAAAACTGATAGTAATATGCTTGGAATGCTTAGACATACATACAGAAATACAGACCCATATTGTGTCATCGCATAGATATAGAATCGGGGCAGGGCCTGATAGGTGGACCAGAGCGTACTGTGATTACTTCAGTTATTTATTACTCTCAGATGTGCTTACGGTATGGAAATATAGTTTTGTTAATTGTATGTGATTTTTACTGAGCACAGCTACACAACTCCTGTAACTGTTATCCCGGTCCACACTTGCGCTCTGGTAGCCTGTTAGACTACCCCTGGAACCTCAGTATTCAATATTCATGACGAAATAGCATTGTAAATCTTGGGGTTCACCAAACACTTTCTTTGGAAGTTGCTGCTGCGTTAGATTATATAACCTATATCTAACTAATGAATTTACAATGAAAGCGACTGGACTGTGTACCTTTAGCATGACCGGAACGTGATAAATACCGTCACTGTATATGCGAAGGCTTTGTAAAGACGCTTCTTCAGAGAAGGGCGAAGCTAGCCGCTGGACGCGTTCTAGTTGTTGTGTTTTATTGTTTCACAGCAAATCTATACAGTAGACACTGTCGCCTGATCGTAACGTTGCCGAGCTATTTCAGTATGTGTTATCGGCGTGTAATATTATTCGGGTGACACAAAATTGTGTCGCCGTCAGCCATTTGTGACCTGATTGTCGTCAACGGTAACGACCGTTGCTGTCATGTCCTTTCTTTATACGTATCAGTTAAGGCAAAGCGTTATGATAACTAAGCTGTGAAGACAACCCCATTTCTTTCATTTTTTTGTGTTGCTACCATGTCATGCATACTTACATTAACATAACACAACATGCTTAAGTTCACAATGATATAACTTATTTAGGATTTTATTTCTGGGTAGCAGTATAGCAACGCACCGTATGTCTGTCAATTATGTGCAAAGTGTGTCTGGGTGTAACGTAAACATGCTGCTCAGTTAGAAGGAAATGTGTATTTGGTAATGTACAAATATACAGTTGCATTTTTGAAGTTGTAAGTTGAAGTGTTTTGAGTAAAATGTCTGTCGATGGCATGGTTCATTGTAGTTGTCTGTACATTCTGAGCATTCTGAGCATGTGTACATAGAGTCCTGTTCAATACAAACGGTTGCTATGTAAGGAATAAATCCCTGTTCCACCAGTTTACACGTCGGTTGGCTCATTGAATTAATCAGATTTTCCAGTCATTCCCAGTATGTTTCTGTAGACGTGTATAATTATAATATATAGGCCCATTGTTATGAACATATCAGAGACAATCATAGTACAGAAATTTACACATAAAAACATTTGCATATTCCAAACCAGACCTTTCTTGCACAGCAACACCAGTTATTTTCTAGGACAGACAAAACTAAGTTAACTACCAGTATTTTATATTTAAAAAATTGACCCGCTTATTACACCAGTCTGGGGACCATTTCAGTAATGTAACTAATACAATGAATTGTTAAATGATAGGCCCCTTTTTATTTTTTGCGACAATGCTTGAGCACACTAGGACAGGACACTACTTTCGTGCCGCTATGACTGTCCTATTGGCATATCCTTGTACAGAGTTGTTACATATATATTGTACACATGATGTTAGAGTAAAATAATGTCAAGCCTTGTAAGCCAGGGCTGTTTGGCAGGCAAAACTTGCCCTGGCAGATTCCATATATGAACTGCAAAGTCTACCAAGTCAAACAATAATTGACTGAGCCAATCGTGACTGCGTCTGGCTGTGGGGACAGTGCAAATACCTGCTCCAATTTGAAGATGGATAAATGACTGGTGGGCATCCCAACGTGATGACCAGTTCGCATCCTAAGCATTGCAGGTAACAAGCCATGGTTGCCTGAATGTGTTTATATTTTGGTCACTTTACCGGGAGCAAACCACTGATCCCAGGGGCAATTTCATTGGATAATTCTGCTTCAGTTCAGAATTTTGCAAAGTAATCTGCCAAGGGTACTGCTGGATGTCACTGTCGTAATCAGCAGTAGCAACCCCTGGGGCACGAAGCAGAGATGGAGTAATCGTACTCGAGTACGAGTACTTTTGGAGCACGAGTACTCGAGTACGAAGCAAAGTAATCGTACTCGATTACATTACCAAAGTAATCGTACTCACGATTACTTCTCACGATTACATTTTTTTCATATGAACAGTTGCAAGCAAATATATTAGACAGATAAAATGACAATATTAGAAGTAATCTAATAAATGTAATATTAATTGAGCTATTAATTTTATATTACTGTTAAGCATTTCAGTTAAATAAATATTTAGTCACATTTCCCTAATTAAAACCTCTCCCCAGAGAAACCACATCTCCTGACCCTCCTGCTTACTGTAGTACTGGTAGTATAAAGTTATATTGCCACAGTCCCTGGGAAGCCCTGCAGTAGATAAGCATCCCCTAACATCTTGCTTTGTAATTTTAGACTCCACCCCACCTGTACTGTTTGCTCTGTCAGTATGGTGTGAATGACTGGTCATGGTTCCTAGGTATCCAGAATCCTGACTGGGTCTGGGCAGTTAGCTGCTAAATCCCTGTCTATTGAGTTTAATTAAGTGCAAACTGTAAACCTGCCTACAGAGGTAATTGCCAAAATATGTTGTCTGTTATGTTAAGCCAGGAGGTCTGTAATAACATGCCTATGTTGTCTTCAGAAGAGACACTACTAATCACTGGTAGGATCTTGTGAGGAAGTGTGACCATTCAAATTCAGCCAGGAAACCAGAATAGCTAGAACAAAGGGTCAGGTGCTAATCCATCCTCTGGCTCTGAGCAAACAAAAGTTGTGGTCAGTGCAGAGCCATGGAGGACATCTGCTGTTAAGTGTCTTCATCAGTAGTTTGCACTGTTGGGTGAAGTTGCAGTGATGGTAATCAGTTTGGCAGGCATTATATGTGACAGTGAAAACAAAATGTTGTTACTAACAATGTATTTGAAAAAGTATTTGAATACAAATATTTTACAAAAGTATTTAAATACTATAAAATACAAATGTATTTGAACCCATGTCTTATATACTACATATTTGAATTGGATACTCTTAAATATGACCCCCTGGAGTTGAAATGTTGTAATGTATTTGATCATGTGTTTTTGACATTTAAAATAAACAGAGGACATTTTAAATTCTTAAATGCATCATATTTGTATTTGATTCAGAAACCATACCAACCCGCCCAAAAAATCATCTGATTATTAATAATAATAACACCTGGATAGTGGATAGCAGTAATCAGTTAGAACACTAGATAGTGACACAGCAACAGAACAAGAATGACACCTGGGGATTCTGTGAAAGATCGTCTTTATGTTAGAAACAGGATATTCAATAAAGTAATCGTGAAAGTAATCATGATTACATTCTAATGTAATCGTACTCGTACTCGGGTACATTGTAAAGTAATCGTACTCGAGTACATTTGTTTTCTGAGTACTCGTACTTGTACTCGTACTCATGCATGTTCAAAGTAATCGTATTCGTACTTGTGTACATTTGTATTGTACTCACTCCATCTCTGGCATGAAGATAGCTTTGAGCAAAATCAGACTTATGAGCTCCTAGGAATGTTGATAAACCAGCCACTGGAGAAGTGGTGTCAGACTAGTCTGGGTCAGAACATAATAGAACAATTCCTTGAACACAAATAACCTGGTGATCTTTAATGTTCATAAATATGCAGTGATATGCAATGCCATTGCAGTGTTAATAATATCATTGTCCAGGTATAAATAATTCTTACTGGAATCAACTTGATAACTATTGTGATTTATTTGTTAACATGGCACATGCCACTTGATGTAAGAGCAAATGTTCAATTAATCATAAGATGTATATTGCATTTTTTTAATTGGTGTCCACGTGTAGAAGTTTTCTGTGAAAAATGCAATTATAATTCACACTGACATCAACATATTGGATATTTTATGTGAATTTTGTATTGTATATATTGGTACAGTGACAATTAAGATATTTATACTCAAGACTAGTGCAGAATGACTTAACCCAAAGATAAAAGTCATTAACAAAGACACCAGGCAGCAGTATGAAAACATTGTGCGTCATTTAGAGTAATAACTGCATAGATCACTTCATATATACACAGCTCATGAAATATCATCAAATAGGACACAATATCTTCATACACAATACCAAATCCAGATGGAAAATAGCAGAGATACAATTGTGGTATGATGGATTCATGTGAAAGTGAGAAATATAACAAGATATGATAAACATACTACACATCCGTTATTCATTAACCACATTATATATCTAATTATGCCAGAATATAACGTAAACAAATTATATATTATGTTAAGGCACAATTAGATATAAAAAGAAACATTTCAGCATGCTAAAAGATGTTCTATAATTAAGAATTGACTTGGTCACAATTAATTTGCTTGTGATATGTGACTATTATTTAACTGGATATAAAGCATATGTTGTGTCCCTGAATATCCTATATTCCAAATATCATATATCCGGGATGTTTATAGAGTGACAACTCTTGTTTATAACAAGAAGTTAAAACTGATGACACCAATCAATGAATGGAAAAACAGAGTCAGTGTCAGCTTTTTGTCCCAACAGGAATGAGAGATAATTAAAATTAGTTAATTAAAGGAATCGTAAAAACCAGAAGACACCAGATATTGGTAGTTTTGTCAGATTATCAACATACCAGCAGTTTTAGTTATACAAAGCATTAACATTTACCAAAAATGCCCCCTAATAATACATTTTTAGTGACACAACTCTAAAACACGGAGCAACACCAAAATAACTGAATAGAAACGACCATTTTCTATATTGTGAATATTTTTAATATTGGAAAAATTTTAACATAAAAAGTTCCAAATGTGCGAATGCATAACTAAACAAATTAACAATGTTGAGAAGAAGATGGCTACATTTGGGCCATGTTTTTATAATTCTGTCAAAAAAGAAGGAAACTGTCAAGAAAAGAAATTATTAATTAAGCATAACACCACAAAAACACAACCAAGAAATAATGGGTGAAAATGAATGGGCTCAATCCATCTCTGCCTATAAAGAAATCCCACTGGCAAACATTACTCGAAATATTAATGTGATCTTGGTACCGATGCATGGGTCAAAAAGCTGAAGGTAGGGCCTAACATACTCTTGAGAACAAATATTACAGAGAAATTGAGTTAGTGCATCCACAAGAACAAAAACACAAAAACAACATAGAATTCATAACAGTTTACAGGAAAGGTACAAATAGCCCTTTGTGGCAAAGATGGCTAATAGCTGCAGAATCCATTTGACAAAATGGAATGCCCAATTGCCCACAGAAAGAAGCTTCTGAAGCGAAGGAAAGGTTGAAAACGTTAAAACGCTATGTCAAAACAACGACCCTGGGTCAAGACAGGAAGGCGTTGGACGAAAGCTCCCAACCAGTTAACATTCTGTTTGAAAGAGTGAATATATAATTATACCCTGCAACAACTGGACAGCGTCACTAGTTGCTGATTGTTGCATAGTTTAATTTGCAAACATTGAACAGTATGCAAGCAGGTCAGTGCATAACATCTAGCTTGAGTGCACAAAAGTTGGCTGCTAACTTCTCCAACAAAAGGTGCTTCTTATAGTTGTAACAAGGGAATGTACAAGGATATGGCTACATTGTTAGTCTTCCTTATATCTCGTGCAGGCAATGAAGACAGCTTCCTCCAACTTAAGTATGTACAAGTCACTCATCAACACACTATAAACATACATCGCAATCATGGCAACATTAATGCGGTGGACCTTCCAACCTTAGAAAGAATCTGCAATGTCTCCAGGTCGCATGCTCGACATTTCCCCCTGATTTCACACACTGCCATCATATGTATCACATGTAATGTGAACAACATGTCATCTATGTCAACAATCCTGAGTTGTCCCGTAGGCAAACAGTTGTGTAGTATAGCGGTAGTATGTTTAGAAGCTTGTTGAAAAAGATGCTTTCAAATTGATGTAAACATTTGCTTACAACAGGTAGAATGCCTCAAGTGACATATCGTCAACACACCAGCCTTATGAACACAACGTGGAATATCTGGTAACATGACCCAGACAAAAATTATGCATTTTCAAGCCACACACTTGCTTAGTGATGAGCAGTTGTCCATATAATATTTGTGTGTGCGTGCGTGCACGTGTATGTGCGTATGTGTAAAGAATATACACTGTCAAGATTTGTTGACACAAAATGTTCAGGCTACTGAATAAACAGCATAAACAAAGAACTTACCACAGAAGTTTGACCATTATATACACATATATATCTTCAACACACCAGCAGCTCAAAAACAAACAAAGTGTAGGGCTTGGCTTACAGAAACAACCAACAACAACGTAAGTTCAACAACTGTAAGTTCAACAGTAGACAAAAAAGGGTCAGCTGGGATCATTGTCATGATGTGACCCTATGACCTTTACCAGAATGACCATGGCGGGTGGTTGACGCGACTGAGGGGAATCCCTGTGATATTGATGGGGACGTTGATGAGTGCGCTCGTTAACTTGAGTTTCTCCAAGGTCTGTCGGATCATGTGACTACAACAAACACCAGTGACCTATATAATAATTATACAATTTATCAACACACCTCCTGATCAATCAGATTGCTCTTGGGCACTTCATATACATGCTCTATTTAGAAATGTATAAATAAATAAAAATACTATAAAATGTATATGTAAAGTAGTCATTAAAATAGTAGTCTTTCTATAATTAATAGGCCATCTGTATAAATAACTAAAAGTAAAACATAACAAAGTAACAATGAATAAGTTAACTAAGATATATTCAAAATAATAAAAACAAAATTAAATGTCAAGTGCATTTGATTATGTCCATGTGATTACAGCAAAGAAACACTACTGTAAAATTATGTGTTTTAAACTGTTTCAGAAGTGTTTCGATTGTGTCTTTGCTGTCTTGACACTGTATCATTTTGTATATCCAGTTAACAAACTCATCCACGACAATAACCGGCCAGATCAAATGCAATGGAAGTCAACTTTCCTAAGTGGTTCTAATTAACCTTTTTCACTTATGTGTCTTGTCAGTCACAGACATTGTTGATTGTGTCCTCCTGGCTCCAACGGGCAAACCATTTGGTTCTTTTTAGTTTATAGCAGTTATATTGCGCGATCCTTCCCACTCATATTGACACAGTTGGTATTTCCCCCTCAATCTTTACTATTATTACCACACATTCTAACTTTCTCATACGTGGCTTTTGAATTCTTATTATTTAAAACAGTTATTATCTAACTTTGTTCTTGATCTTTCTTTCTGATTTGCCTTTCTTGGGATTCGTTTTTATGACACCGTAGGACTAATCATATCGCACCATCAATATTAATTAAGATACATTAACATTACAATAACCGTGAAAATTGTCCACAATTATTTAGTTTTTTTTTATCTTGTATAAATAATAATAATAATTCTTTTATGGCGGGATATCTAACTAAATGTTAATAAATGCGCTCACAAATTATATATAAATAAACAGTTAATTTTTTTATCTGAATGAAAAAGATTAATGAATGGATTGATAAGAAAAAATAAATAAATCATTTAAAAAACAAATGTCACTAAAATGTCATGTATGTTCCATGTAGATCTGGCTAATTACCACCATATATTCTTTTAAATAAATATATCTTTAGATGTTTAAACAGTAACAGTGACGGAGCATCAGTGGCAGTTCGTTGAGTCGAAGTACCAGAATGATGCAGCACTGTGACGATCTGCTGAATCTGGCCACTCACCCGTCCTTGCCGATGAGGAAGAACGCAGGTATTCCCGCACTTCTCGCTGTCTCGTCCTGAATCATGTCCACCATGCGGTAGTCGTTGTCGATGTTGTGGTCCATGATAATCACCATACGGGCTCCTGCTCGCTCAGCGTTGATGGTCTTACCCAGGAAGGAACAGCCGCTGAAAGGTTGTAAGACAGAGGATGCACTTTCTATGGCTCAGTGTTGCTTTCTCAAAAGGAGGCAGGACATGCACTAACCAAGTCATAGGCACTTTAAGGGCAGAACCTGAACTGACCAAGTCATAGGCACTTTAAGTGCCGTTTTCTCAGTTATCACTTTTTTTCAGGTAAAAGTGAATAGAACTCAAAAACTAACCAAGTAATGCATACCAACTTTACATAGAGCAACAGTACCATAACTATCTACATTCCTGTGCATTGAAATTATGATCAGTCATGTGAGTCACATAATAGGGGGGTTCGAATATGAAAAATTTGAGGATAAAAATAAAATATTTATAAAAAAATCGTTAAAAAAAATCTAAGTAACGTAGACAAATGGCCATGCACAGAAAGTTAGAATGTTATGTTACCTATATAAAAACACTTGAATAACGTAAATCACAATAGGGGTTTCAGTGTTCTATTCATTTAAACTTTTGCTATTTTTCGACTTTTTTGTTCGATTATTACCCCCTCCTGCTCCAAAATATTTTAAAACAAAAAAATTAAAGATACCATCTTCTTAGTTTCAATGTAGTGACTCCCTAGAAACAGGTTTTGGAGAGATTTATAAGTGACTCCTTAACTCTGCTCACCTTGGTGTTTTTACCAATCAATTTTGTTTTGAAATTGGACGTTTTGTTTACCATTTGAACATGATGCAGGCAGAATCTTTCAAATTACAGACATTGTTCCGTGCTTAATAAAAGTAACTAAATACAAATTGGCTGGCAGTGAACCTTCAACGTGCATGTTGTAGTCATAAGAACGTAATATTAAATGATGAAAAATAAAACTTAGTTTAAGACCATATTTACTGTATAATAATGACAAATGATACCCTCAGAATGCTGGTTTTCGGGATGGCGTTAACCCAATAACACAATCATTGAATGGATGTAGATCATGTGACATGCTCTTCGTGATGTCAATTTACAGACAAGACAGAATTGAAATATTTATTTATATATTGCATAGTGCAAACTTTACTTCACATACCCTCGTTCAATGAATGCGACTGAGTCTGTGACATCATTGGATATGGCAGAACACCCGTGAACTGGATCTGTCAGCACGAGCTTAATGTTCACATATGTTGAATTCTGAAACAAATGAATCGTGCAATATATCATACGCATGGGTTATAAACAACACACTGCCTAAAGTATAGTGATAAAAAAAAAATTGATATACAATTATGGCTTATTTGTGAAGCATCTGCAGATATGCTTCAATTAATGCGCAAAGACTATTCGGACTAAAAAAATCCACCAATGTCTATAGCCAGGTATTCATTCATACAGCTGAGTGAACTAGAGCAATGTATAGTGAAAACAATTGTCCAATGTTTGACACGGTAGCACAGGATTCAAACCTGGGTTATCTTAGTCAAGAGTTGTGCTACTAGTGTGGTAAAACAATACTTATAATTTATGATGCACAAGATATTATATATATATATATATATATATATATATATATATATATATATATATATATATATATATGTAAAGATAATTAAAACATGTAATCATTCACAAGTATTATATAACATAATAACGACACTCATTGTAGTATTTATAACAAATAATCACTATAACAGAAGACATTTGTACATACACGTGTATATAAAACCATGTGCTGAAATTGTCATTCAATACACTTGCATGTAATATGTTGTTAATAACATTTTAATAAAGTTGGAATGCCTATTTTGCTTGCAAGTAAGTTGACATGCAATAAAAAAAAAAAATTGTTATTACCATGTCATGAACATTTATTGATAACTATGCCACTTATCAGCATCAATGCAACAAGACTCTCCCCCCTCTATGTGTGTGTGTTGTGCATGGATTCTAAGAAGTCATAAATCTCTGAGTGAACCATGCAACTTACAAGACTAGATCCAAAGTCCTTTGCAGGTCGCATCTTGTAGGTGTAGCTGATTTCCTCTGGCTCTGTCACCTCGAAGAAGTAGTTGTTGTCGAGGAAGAGTGGCTTGGTGATGATGTCATAGTCCTCTACAGAGAGCAGGCAAGAAGAGCTGGATGATGTATTTAGTTCTATTCACTGCCATGGAGTGGCTAACACTAGCTGCATTGGATGTGGCAATACACACAGACATCTGGCAACACAGGCAGATGCTTGTCAGAGTCTGACTTGGGGGTTACAAGCAAATCCATTTAAATGTGACTGATCCAGTATTTGTGTATAACAATTTTTAGCCAAAAATAGTTGCATTTAAATACTTTTCAAATACTATTTCAAATACAATAGTTCTCTAATTTGTTTCATATTAACATTTTAATTTTAGGTATTAATGGTCAGTATTGTACATGCTTATTTAATAATAAATTATTTAAACTTACGCCACTAGTTTGTCATTATTTACTGTGCATGAGCACGAAACATCAAGATAATTAGAAAGTATCTGATATTATTTTGAATGAAAAGTATTTGCATCTGAAATTTTAAAAGTATTGATTTAGCATGGATTTGAACTGAATAATTTTAAAGAGAAGCAATCAATTTGAGGCATAATATATTTAATAAATATTCAGCTGGTTAAAAGTTGGGATGAATCGGAGTTAAGTATTTTTTTAATCTGATGCAATTGTAATAAGGTGTAATTGTACCTGATTGTAGTTGTCAAAACAGCAGAGTAACTAGAATATGATGACAATGATTGTGTGCTTATTAATTGCCCATTCTCCATTTCCAAGCTATAATATATGCAAGGCAGTCAGATATTCATGAGTTAATTTTATTAATATAATCAGATTTGTTTGCATTAATTCCTGCAGTTAGTATGCTAACTTGTATAATGCTCCTGTCGTAATGTCATAGCTTTATGTGGAGACCCGTCGACCCGTCACTTGGATGGGTAAAACCTGGTGTGGTGTCACACGTGTGTTTGGGTCACTGACATAGCATGCAGAATCAGGAATACTTCTGAGTGACCCATCAACAGAGCTCTATGATCTGCCGCTAAACCTCACCTTTTGTTCGTACGAGCCCAACAAACAATCACCCATGGTGATAAACATTTCTCGGGCTTTTCTGCATTTCAACGTATAAAATTGCCTCCTATGCTCATAACATCATGTGTTTAAATTTTTGTAATTTTGAAGACTCACCTTTTTAGTCAAGCAGTTTATATGCTTTCTCTACGCTGTATTCTTCATATGATCAACAAATTAGATTTGTCTTTATCTCCCAGATAACAAGGCTAACATGTTTGCGAGAAATTGCAAGACTATGCATACGCATAGTGGTAGGTGCGACTAATTAAAAGGCATATTATCTTTAAGTTTTTCGCATGTTTTCAATCCGGAAGTAAAATAATAACTGGCGTCTGACCCTCGATCTCGGTCTACTGTTTTTTTTTCTTCTAAATCTGATTTCACATTAAACTGCATAGGCTACAGCATCTATTTATATTGGTCGACATATCGTGAATCCGTTCCATACGTACATCGTCTTAGCGTATAAGGGTAGTCACATACAACTACATGATACTTTTACAGTTCGATATGGTACCACACTTAAAATACACACAATATCGCTCAAAACATGATACGTCATCATAACTTTCTTCTTTTTACACAATTATAGAAGGTAAAAATTAATTGAATGTAACGTTCAAGTGTATGAATCACTTTTCTCACCTTCTCCATTTGTCTTTGATTGCAGTAATAATAATAAGTTTAACAGAAATACGGAGATCCTGACGTCGAATGCCATCGTTGGCTCTTGCCTCGTCTTGAAGTTTCTCGAACGCGCTAGATCACTCGTTTATCGCCCGACATAATATGAGTGACCAAACTTGGTAAATTCGCGTTGATGTCGTGTTATCACGCTGACAATTCAATGTTTTGTGAGAAACAGCAGGAGTCAGTTGAAAGCAGAGAATGCATGGAAAACGTAAAAACCGAGGTTACCAAAACCGAAAGACAAGTAGGTACCATTCATTATTGCTAGTAGTAGGCCATTTGGCTTGCTAAAAATCGCAAATTGTTTGACAGAGACAGAGTAAATTACGAAACTGAAACTGCAGTGACATATTACAAAAAAATACATCAGTCAAGTGCTCCCAATTAGCTACTTTTTGATATAATAGGTAACTTTTCGGTATACCAACTTTTCAAATAGCAATAGCAGGTACCAAGTTTCTTACAGGTTCTTACAGGTCCTTTTCTGGCTGAATTAGGCATTTCTGCCTCTTGTGCCAGCTCTGTCTTGATCATTGATTTGAGACTGTGCGCATGCGTCTAAAGGTGACACAGTCCATAGTTGAGGTGGTGCCGTAAAATCATTTTTTATAGGATGATTTTTCCATAGTTTATCAAGTCTACCTTCAAATGATTGGACTGATGGAGCATCTACCACAGACTGTGGCAGACTATTCCATACATCAGTAGATCGGTATACAAATGAATTTTTTCGGATGTTCAATCGGCATCTTTCTTTAAATATTTTTAGGTTGTGCCCTCTCGTTATTGAATCATTATCCCTTAATGTAACAAAATTTGATGTAACAGTAGAATCATATTTCCCAGTTAATATTTTGTAAATTTCTATCATGTCTCCCCTAAGTCGACGGTATGAAAGAGTTGGTAGCTTTAATCTTATTAGACGTTCTTTATAATCCAGTTCCTTATATCCAGGAATTAATTTAGTTGCTCGACGCTGAACATTTTCAAGTGCTGTTATGTGTTTCATTAAATATGGACTCCATACCTGGTTTGCATACTCGATATGTGGTCGGACAAGAGACTTAAAAACAGTAGAAAAACACTTATCATCTAGATATTCAAAAGTGCGTCGAATTATCCCCATCATAGAATTGGCTTTATTAATTTTTTCTGACATATGTGCCTCGAAGTTAAGTGATGAGTCAAAAGTTACTCCAATATCCTTTACTGTTTCTGCTTTATTAATTGTTTTCTGATCTTTACCCATTGTGTATCCATCATTTCTTATGGAGGAACGTCCAATTCGCATGTTACAACATTTATCAGGATGAAATTTCAGTAGTGATGTTTCTGACCATTTCTCCGCTGAGGTGAGATCCTTTTGTAGGATGTTGCAGTTATCTTCATTATAAATAGGGTTAAAAAGTTTCATATCATCTGCAAATAGGAAAATATGAGAGTTTTTTATAACATCAGGTAGATCATTTATGAAGATAACAAAAAGAAGGGGGCCGATCACAGATCCTTGTGGTATTCCACTGATCACTTCTTGCCAGTTAGAAAATATGTTGTTAATTCGTATTCGTTGCTTTCTATGTGAAAGTAGATCTATGATCCAGTTAATTAGGTTTCCCTTTATTCCATAGCTCTGGATTTTTTTTATAAGTTTTGAATGTGGGACCTTGTCAAATGCTTTCATAAAATCACAATATATTACATCAATACAGCCTCCATTGTCCAGCGTTTCAGTCCATATATCTAATACCTTTAATAGTTGAAGTACTGTTGAGCGGCCCTTTACAAAACCAAACTGACATTTACTCAATAGCTCATTTTCTTTCATATGTACAGTGATGGTGTCTCTAATTATTTCTTCCATTATCTTACCCACTACACTTGTTATACTGACTGGTCGGTAATTTTGAGGTAATGTTTTACTTCCTTTCTTATGGATTGGAGATATGTTAGCCTGTTTCCATTCTTTGGGTAGTTTGCCTGTTGTTAGAGATGTGTTAAAAATAATTGATAATGGAATACTGATGCAGTCTGCTAATTCATTTAAGACCCTGGGGTGTATGCCATCAGGTCCAGGTGATTTAAATGTTTTTAGTTTTTTTAGTTTTGCTGCCACTACTGATGGGTTAATAGTACACGTTTCAACTGTATTATAACATCTTATAGGTTCCTCAGGAGTTTTCTCTTGTGGTTCAATTGTAAATACTGAAGAGAAATAATCAGCCAATAGCTCTGCTTTTTCCGAGTCTGAGTTTGTTAAGTCATCTTTCAAATCACTTTTTATTAAGTTGGGTATACCCGTTCTTGTCTTCATTTTTGCCTGGGCGTATTGCCAAAATTTCTTAGGATTCTCTTTTATTTGGCTAATGATACTTTTTTCATATATTTTTTGTGCCTTTCTTGTTAACCTCCTAACCTGATTGCGTAATCTGCAGTATTCCTGGTAAGCTTGGACATCTCTAGTTAGAAGATATTTCTTCCACAGTCTATTTTTTCTTCTGATTTTAGCTCTTAATTTTACATTTAGTGGTACCGGGTATTTTTTTGTTCTTTCTGACATCACCTTTTTAGGTATACACCTTTCTACAGCTTCTCTATGTTTCATTGTAAAAATGTCCCATTGTGCTTGCACATCACCCTCATGTTCTAAAAATTCGGCATCCCAATCAATGCTTAACATGTCCTCCATTTTGGGGTAGTCTCCCTTATCGTATTTATAAACAGTTTTTCTGATCGGCTCATGTATTGGTGTGCAGTTAAGAATCACTTTGATTATGGAGTGGTCACTTTTCCCTAGTGCTGAGGCTGTATCAATAGACACAATTTCGGAATCCTCACTGGTGATTACTAAGTCAAGAAGTGATGGCTCTGTTGTCCCTCTACCTCTAGTGGGTTCAGTTATATGTTGGATGAGATAACAATCTCGAAGCTTTTCGATAAATTTAAACTCTTTGTCTTCTATACTTGGAACCGACGTACACATTATTTTCCAATCAATCTTTGGGTAATTGAAGTCTCCAAGTAGAAGGACGTGTGAAATTTTTTTTTCACTTATTTTCTCTAGTAGCTCATTTAGGTTATCATTGTTTTCAGTAGTGCTGTTGGGGCTTCTATAAAATGAACCTACAAGAAGTGTTTCCTTCCCCTTCAGTTTCAAGGTGCAAAACAGTGCCTCGTTAAAATCAACTTCAAAATGGTGCGCTTGAAACGGTAGCGAATTGTGGATAAATAGCATCATCCCTCTACCTTTATTTTCATTCATATTTATGGTTTCCATAGAATAGCCTTCCAGATTGTATTCCTGTAGTGTAAGTTTTCTCTTAAAGTGTTTAGGTTTTACCTCTGATATAGCTATAATATGGGGTGGAGTGGAGTTGTTATTTATTCTACATTTTAAGTTCTGTTAGTTTGTCTTTTGTTAATACATCTGCATTAGAATACCACACAATTATTTCCCCTACACTTGTGCCTGAGTTGGGTTGTTCATTTCGCTCCTTTTTTTTACCTTGATTATTTGTCTTTCTCCTGGTCGACCTCTTACTATGTACACAAAATTTGAAGTCTGCTCCTGCTGTGTTTTTTCTCTTGCCTCTTTCTGCAGTAGTCGCTCCTTCTCTCTGTCCTCCCTGCTCATGTCATGTTTAATGACCATTCCACTGAAGGGTTCACCTTTGTTTTTTAGTTTGTGTAAGTTTTTCATGACTGAAGCTTTTTTGTCTTCACCTGGAAAGGTCACAAGCAGGGGCCGGCTTCTTGTCTCATCTGTCCCAGTCTCGGTGTTAGCTCTGCTCCCTAATCTCCGTACTTGGAGGCTCTCTGGCTGGTATTGTCCATCTGTTGTGTGTTCTGTTAATTGTTTCATAAGTTCTCTATCGTGAGTTACATTATCTGCTTTTAGGGTACTGGTCCCCTCTGGCACGTTATAGACCACTATGTTTTGCCTTCTATTTATCCTGTCATTGACTTGGGTGTACACTGTGGCAACTACTTCTTCTTTATTTAGGATTGGTGGAATCTGGTTTGTAGCGAGGGATTTGTTTGCAGCCTGAGCCTGCAGATCTGCTACTTTGGCAACTGCATCCTCAACTTCACTCACCCTGTTGTTTAATGTGTCATGTTTATTTTCCATTTCAGATAACTTGTGGTCGAATTGATTTTGTCTTTCGTGCATAACTAGCAACTGAGTCATAATTGCCTTTGCCCCTCTTTGGCATGATGAACAATACCAGCTGATCTGTCTTTGTTCTTCGCTAATCAGCACTTGGTACAGTGCATCCGACACTTTCTGGCACTCCTTGTGGTACCATCCCTTACATATGTCGCATTCTATTCCTCTATCATTGTTCTTTACTTCTTGGTTACAGTCGTGGCAGACACTTTTATCATTCTCTCTATCTTGGTCTTGACTTACCTCCAGTTTCTTATTTGCTTTATGCTGTTTTTTAGCGTTATTTTTTGTTGATGAGCTACCTCGTAAAGACCTAGATGTTTGTGTCAGTACTGGTGTGTCACCAGTTTCCATTATTGGTAATTCCTACACCTTATTTACAATTATATTTATTAAAAAAAAAAAAAAAAAAAAAAAAACCTTTTTTTTTTTTAATTTATATATATATATACCTCGGGGTATATATATAAATACCTCTTTATTTATTTTTTTATATGTGCAGGGCTGGGGTTAGTGCAAACACAAGACAGATAGAAAGGACGTCTAAGTAAGAAATGCAAAGTTATTTAATTAATTGTATGTTAGCCCTGGGCCAACTCAGGGCTTGAGGTGTCTTGAAGTCAAACAGGGGTGATAATGATACACCCGAAAAAAGGCCTGTTAGTTCAGGAATGGGAGAACAGAGGATGGGGTTTTACGAAACTAAAGTGATATGTTATGAGCTGTTATTTACGTATTTATATTGAGTTGGTTTGTGAGTGATTTTATTTCGCGCGCTTTAACTATTTGTTTACTTGTCCGCCATTTTGTTTAGGAAAATTTAGGGTGGTTGTTATGTAGAATAAATTTACGGATCTATGATTTGGGAGCTGTTGATTTAGATTATATTTAGATGCCTGTTTAACTATCTTAGTACATTTACTCGTCCGTTAATGTGGGATGTTGACAATCGTTTTATTTTGAGAATTTGGCTATTTTGTGCTGCGGGAAAAAAAAGAGTTGACTACACCTGACGCATGCGCAATCTCGGTCCCAAGTTTGATAGTAATTATTAAATTAGTAAAGTAATAACTCTAATCGGTACTGTAATCACCCTAATCACCATGTCCAAACCCTCAAAGCAAACCAAAATCCAAATGGATGGGAAGTCAGTGATGTGTGAAGATATCAGATTGCAGATAAGGCCTATTTTTTTCTTTAATATTTATATCTTAAATTTAATAAAAGTTTAATAACTGTTGGTTCGGACCTAGTCCTAGGCATACAATGTCAATGAAACAGCTATAGCTCCGTATTTTATTGGCACATTTGCAATACAAACCAACCAGTAAAATACTGCAGTATTTAGATAAAGTTCCGTTATCTCTATACTATAACCAGGCACTGACTGTCTTATTATGACAGCTATTATAGCATATCATTACTGAGATAGGAAGTAAAAAATTGATCTTACAATTAAGTATGTCTGTAATATTAAATACTGCATCTGTTTTCGATTATTTAATCAAGTTTCCAGGGTGGACCTAATTATTCAGTTCTATATTGTGCTATCAGAGGTAGAGAACCTATTAAACTAAGGAAATGCCACTCTGAATTCTCTACAAAGGATTACATGAAAAGTTGATTACAAGTACCATCCATCAGTATGGACCAAACCATCCAGCAATTGAACAACAATCAATTTTGAACTCTCGAACCAGTTCTTTTCTGTCCATTTTCATATGTGTGACTGTCTTGTATAGATGCTAATATATAATATAGGTGTGTGTGTATGTGAGGGGGTGGGGTGGGGTGTGTGTGTGTGCATCTGTAACTGTGCATGCACATGATTATGTGTGCATGCACTATATATCTGTGCATTTTGATGTATCAACTAACTGCTAATTTTCTGGTAAGTAATGAGAGGAAATGTTCCAATTCTGTTTTGCCATAATTATGACAGCATTTGTGATGTCATTTTGTTTTGATACAGAAATGAATAAATTACTGTACATTCCTTTCATTCGGCCACCGCATTTGGTGGAAATAAACAGTCTGATGAATGGAACTAGAAGGTTAATGTTTCCAATAGAAATAAAAATAAAGTACTTACTCGTTTAATCATTCTTGAGTTTAGTATAACGGATGAGGGGGTTTTGTCTGGAAAGGGCCTATGTCTAGAGGGACTTATGTATGGAGAGGGTTTTGTCCGGAGGGGGTTTTGTCTGTGCACCCTTACAAGTACATACATGTCAACATTTGAGACATCTAACATTGCATCAATACCAGCAACTCTGTGTTTTTGTTTCTGTATCCATCAGTTTGCATCCAAAATGCCAGAGCTAAGAGTGTGTGTGATAGGTATATTTAGTTTGTTATTGCCTTGTGATTAAAGTCGCAGTTATCGACAGCCGATTGGCCGTTGAAGAGGGGCGGGATTCTTTCTGAAACCCTGGTCATTGGTCATGTTAGCCGGGTGTTTGCTGGTGAAGAGTAGTTTGTATTAAAAAACGCTGATGCAGTGAAAATGTGGCCGCATAATTCACAGGGTTCGATAGTGGTAGCCCGATACCCAGAGGCTACCAGAATTGCTGTCGGGCTACTACAATTGGAGACAGCAGTAGCCTGGTGGTCTACCACAAAATCTGGGTCATTGATGGCCTAATCATCAGTGCAGGTCAAGTGTCTGAGAAGACTCAGTGGCTTCTATTGGGTTGAAACAATTGTATCCAATTAACCACTTCAAAGACATCCTTGGTGCAATAAACTACCCAATACACTTACTGCACACTCAGTCTCAGTCCACCCCTAGTAGCCATGTGTTATTTTGGCTGTCTGATTGGGTGACGAAATAAACTGACATATTAACAGGATGAGGTAGTTTAAAACATTGTTGCAGGCTGGCTGGCTGCACTGGAAGTACAGGGAGGTCAATTTCTGAGAAATCCACTAGTCTTGTATTAAATTTGGGAAAGCTGTTCTTTTGTATATGACATACATTTCTGTAATGTTTCTAAGCCACGGCAATTGTTAAAACATGTTGAAGTATGTAAGCCTATAGTATCTATATTATAATAAACAATAATACACGTGCAATAGTTGAGAAATAATATTACATTGATTAATTGAATAATTTAAAATTGCTTTGTAATATTAGTAAAATGTACACATGTAACTGAGTACAAGCACTACTAAATTATATTGATTTCATGTTTTATAATAATTGTATATCAATGTTGTATTTCAATTTCAAAAAGAGGGAATATCTTTGAACAATATTTTGTTTGAATGTACAGTGTTGTATAAGTTAATGTTATTATTATGCAATCTGGACATGGCCATATGCCACATTATTTTAGTGTGAAATATAACAAATACAGATACCTTTCATCAACACAGTATTTGTAAATTCACAAATACATGTTAAATATACATAGTGGAATATTTGCATTGTTCTACTAAATATACTAGAAGTTTTATACATTAAAATAGCTATTACAAAGCAACATAAGTGTTTTGTTTTAGAATATTTGATATGAACTGACAAGACATTCCATGACTTGTCAGTTTCCATTAATTCATGAAGCCACAAACCAAGTGCTGCAGTTCACTTAGTTTCTATTTTTGCCAGTTGTGGCTGGCTAAATGGTGACTCATGCATACTAAACTGAAACACTAAAACAAAAGTAGTGCAACAAAGGCCCCACAAGACAGTGACTCATCGGCTGTTACCATTTCTGATACGTGGAAGAGTATAGTGGATTTGGTAAATCATTCTAATCAACTATCTCTGTGTTTAAAATGCATTGCAAGTTGGCTAATGGTGCAAGAAAGCGAACGAAGGTAGGAGGCATGTGAACTTCAATGTTTCAACAAAAATACTACCACAGTGCATAACAATTTTGGTTAGCAAGTTATATACAGAATAATGTATTAAGAAATTGTGGGCTACCAGATATAGGTGTGGGCTACCAGAAATTCAAGCTGGTAGCCCTAATGGCTACCTAGATTTTGGAGTTATTTCTACCCCTGAATCATACATATACACTGTATATGTATATGTACAGTATATATATATATATATATGTATATATATGTATATACATATATATGCATACATACACACACATATATATATATACCTTGTATATATGTATAAATATATATATACATGCACGCACGCACGCACGCACGCACGCACGCACGCACGCACGCACGCACGCACGCACGCACGCACGCACTCACTCACTCACTCACTCACTCACATACACCACACCACACCACACCACACCACACCACACCACACCACACCACACCACACCACCCCACACCACACCACACCACCCACACAACACAACACCACACACCACACACCACACACCACACACACACACACACACACACACACACACACACACACACACACACACACACACACACACGTCTGTCCAAATAGAAATGTTCACTTTGTATTGTGTTCCGTGCCAGGAGGAGTCACCTGAGTCTACAGCTGCGTCGTCATCAGGCACTGATGTGAAGTCCACTGCTGTAGTGAAGTATGAGATGGTGCAGATGCCTGTCAAGTTCCTGGAGCTGAGGCCTCAGACAGACTTGAAGCAGCCTCCGTCCAACTGGCTGCATGGCCACTCCAAGTGGGAGAGCTACATGCAGAGGGCGTCTCTCTCTACCGATAACCCCTTCTCCAGGTTTGTTGTACAAAAAGGGTGCAAGACAAATTACTTTCATGCATACGACATATATCTTTATTGAATATATTCATGGCTCCAAGAATGGTTTATTGTATGATTTGTCTTACTTTGGAGCAAAAATGTGTTCATGTGTATGACAAGGCCTGTAGCTGATGGCTCGAAACGTCGTTCTCATTGAGGAAAAAAAAGTTTACAAAGTAGGTCAGATCATACAATAAGATATATCTTATATGCATGAAAGTAATATCAGTGATATGCCTTTGATTGATTTTTTATTGATTTATATCCAAGTTGAAAATACCAAAAATAAATAGTATATATATGAAATACATAATATACAATAACAAGCATTTACACATGGATGGAAGTGTTGTGCTTATAAATCCCTTACAAATCACTTCCCCCAACATGATTAGAAGTCAGAACTCATACAAAGTATATTATTATACATTTATAACAACACAGAAATACATCTTTTTGAATGTAATCTCATCCATTCATACCAGAGTACGGAAATAATACAAGCAGTAAGAACTTTTCTACAGCTTTACCGTCAATAGTGGTGATGAAAAGAGGGAACAGAATACATGTAATTATACCATAATTATAACATCAGTTACTTGGTTAAGTGTACTACTGAATAGTAGACCTGCATGGAACTGTGTTGTACCAAAACAGTTGGGTAGATAAATTATAATATGATTGAGGTTCTCATATACAAATAGGTGAATGTATCATTGTTGTGTTGCAGCTTTAAGATGGCGCATTGCTTTCCTGAGCTCACTGGAGAGATTGATGCTATATCTGATGCTGAGGTGTGTCTAAGTTACTTATTGGTTTCATGATTAAACGTACTTATTGAGATTTTTTCTCCAAATTTACAAAAGGTTTTATTTTGACTTGTTCAAAGTAAAGTTAAAAAGATAGATGGGGTTGAATATTAATACATTTGGGTCGCTCCATTGCTTTACTGGTAATGTTAATTTGAATGGTTATGGCATCTTACTAGTTAAGTATTTACAGGTTTTACATAGAAAGATGCATACTAATTCTAATGCAAAGACAGTAATGCTGCAACAGAATAGAATACCCAGATTTGAATAAAAATCCATTTCACAAAAATCAATAAATGTATAAAAAAAACAATATAAACAACAGTGTGTCACAAAAATAATGAAATTGTTGTAATTTTGTATGTCTCTAAGGCTTCAGGAAAATGCCAATTTATGTATATAAATTGTATTGTAATGTTTATCAATTTACTATGAAATATATTTGTTTGTAGCGCCTTTGAGTAGGTATTTTACATGGTACTAATAAATGTTTTTATTATTGTTTTTATCAAAATAAATGCTGTTATTAAATTATTAAACTGTACATGTTGAAGGATATGTTGTGTAACAGTTACACACTTTCAGAATGTGAAGAAGCTGCTAAAGATCCCCTACAGTAAGGCGCACGTGTCGATGATGGTGCACCGAGTGGGTAACACCCTGCTCCTGGACGACTTCGACATCCACAAACACCTGCTGCGGAAGCAGGAGGCTGACTGGCGATGGCTCAGACGATTCTACTATGAGACGGTCGTACAAAACATGGCCGACGACTCACGGGTAGGACATGACAGGTGGTGGGTAGATTGGTTGAGAACATTTTATGTCAGTTTTCTTGCAAAAAGGTTCCAATTACTGCTCCAAATGACGTATTTCTGACAAATTGCATTTGCTGTCATAATTCATTAAAATAACCTAATGTGATGCCTACTGATAGGAAGTGTAATGGTTGAATATCTCACTGTGTTCACAGTACTAATGTGTTCTGGGGAAGTGTAATGACTGAATGTCTCACTGTGTTCACAGTACTAATGTATTCTGGGGAAGTGTAATGACTGAATGTCTCACTGTGTTCACAGTACAAATATGTTCTGGGGAAGTGTAATGACTGAATGTCTCACTGTGTTCACAGTACTAATGTGTTCTGGGCAAGTGTAATGACTGAATGTCTCACTGTGTTCACAGTACAAATGTGTTCTGGGGAAGTGTAATGACTGAATGTCTCACTGTGTTCACAGTACAAATGTGTTCTGAGGAAGAACAAAAGCAGAGACCATCTTCAGGACAGGAACATGTTCTCCAAGTTCCTCTATTACAGGTGAGTCGTACTTTTGTACAAAGTGGATTCTGGGAGAAGCACTTGCCACTTGTGAGGTTTATAACAAGATAATGTTAATGTAATATTACACAATTCTTCAATAATTGAGTGGAAGTATAAACTATGTTAGGAAAAAGTAATTAGTGTATAATTCCAAGTGAGATTCCAAGAGATTTTTAATCATTTCGGCCAAAGATCTAGTGGACTTATGGCATCACTTTGTGTCCGTCATGTGTCTGTAGCTGACATATCTCGGAAACTGTTGAGGACCTATATTTATAATTTGGCATAAGGCACTGCTGTTATGCATGAGAAAGAAGGCCCCAAAACTGCTAAAAAACATTTTTTCAAAAGGTTTAGGTAACTTTTTTCTAATTTTTTATAGGCGTATCTTAGAATATATAGCTAGTACACAAGAAATGTGTATTTGACTGAATGTTTTTAAGGGCACCCCAGACCCCAAACAGCTACATGTCCTCAGTTTGCCTGTGTCTGCCTAAACAGGCTGGGAAACAATACTTGTGCATTCAAGTTGGACTGCCAGGAACCATGGCTAATAAATAATTTTTTTAAATGGTGATTGTCCATTGCTTCACAATAAAGGCCAGGTGATCTGCCTGGAAAGCAGAGCTAATTGGTATTCCATCTGTGGCAGGCTGCTTCTGCAGGTTTTAATTAAAATGTATCTTCGAAACTATTGATTTTCTGAAAGTGCAACTTGAGTTTATATTGATGCTTATTTAATAATACTTAAAATGGTGTGACTTGTATATTATCACATGTAGTTAAGCTATGTAAACTAATGCTAAATATCATGTTTTTATTAAAGCTAATGGATTTGGTCTTTCGCAGTCTGGCTGACGATGACGTGGAGGAGGGAGAGAGTGTAGAAGAGGAGACGGAGGAGGACACAGAGGTGATGGAGACGTCCCTTCATGGTTCACCAGACCCCCTACCTGAGGTTAGTCATGTGGGTTGATAGGGGAGACTGGGGCAAGTTGGAAGAGATACAGCCTACAGGTGACTGGACAGACAGCCCACACTGTTAACTAAACAATATACTTGTCATGCCAACAAACCACAAATACTTCACACTATATATATATATATATATATATATATATATATATATATATATATATATATATATATATATACATATATATTATATATATATATATATATATATATATATATATATAATGAATTATATATATTGTGATTGTAGACAGAGATGGGACAACTGGGTCATCAGCGGACTGTCGTGTGGAACTTTGAGGACCTACACATGTTGATTGGTGCAAATCTGCCGATCTTTGGGGGCGGCACTCACCCCTGTGTGAGTCTGCGACTCAGGTGGGTAGTGGTGGCCCCAGTAGAGAGGTCAGCGAATACAGATTGGCTGAAATGACCGCTGTTATTTAAAATTTGTTTTCTTCTGATTTAGATTTCAAGAATTTTACAGTTGCCTATCAAATCCTCTCATCTACACAACCAGCATATCTGGATTTGATGCTCACTCCAGCAAGTAATTCCAGATAGCTGTGATCAATCAGTAGTAACCAGTAACCTTATTTACATTCCATGGATCAGTTGGGTGAAGACGAAACCTGGAACCCAAGCTTTCTCGGTTGCCACGCCAACTCTGGAATTCACATCCTGCCAGCTTTAAGTTAGAAGGAAATGTAGTTTCATTTTGCCGGTGTCTAAAAACCTATCTCTCTAATGCTGCCTATCCTCCTTAGATTCCTAGTATCTTCATCCAGCCATTGATGACTCACGCATTGTTTTCCAATTACAAGTTTGCTTAATCCCTTGGTTTTGTCATGCCACTGAGTTTGATCTTCAAGGATATTGGCGCATAATAAATCATTATTATTATAATATTATTATTCAAATTAAATGTTAGTTACATTTCCTGTTGATGGAGGGAACGAATTCCAAAGAATAAACGAATAAACTGTCACTAATTATGTTTGTACATGAATGTATTTCATGTAAACATCTCCGGTATGGTATTGGGTATACACACTAGGATATGGGTGTAATATATTTTTAAAGGTGAAAGTATACCATTTGTTTATCACTTACGAGAATGATTCTTGATTACAGAGACATGAGAAAGCCAATTAATGTTTTGACTGGTCTGGATTACTGGCTGGATAATCTGATGTGCAATGTGCCAGAGCTAGCCATGTGTTACCATCTCAACGGCATTGTGAAGGTGAGTGTGGATTACTGGCTGGATAATCCCATGTGTATTGTGAAGGTGTGCCTTTAATACCAACTGGATAATCTCATGTATACTATGAAACTGAAAGTTGATTACTGGTTGGATAATCTCATGTATATTAGGAGGGTATATTGGGTGTCTGTAGATACTCTTAAATCATTTCTGGCACAATTATTTCACTTTTTTCATAACAAAATAATTCTGCAATAAAAGTCAATTTCCTCCATTGTGCAGTGACACCCAATGCACTTTATGTTATTTACATGATTAGACTTATTCCCATAGCTTTAGCTAAATGCCACTTGATAATATGTAGTGTAACTACCATGACAACAAAATTATATTCCTAAATTACCTGAATATTTCTTAATTATTTACTGATTAAATGGCGTTGTAGAACTACGAACTGATCAAGACGGAAGACATTCCAAACATGCCTGATTCTCACTTTTCTCCAAAAGTTGTGAAAGACGTTGCACAGAATATTCTTAGTTTCCTGAAGTCGAACGCGACAAAGGAAGGCCACACCTACTGGCTCTTCAAAGGTACATGTTCAGCGATTGTCTTTTTACATTTGTATCATACTATTTCTAGGCTGCATTAAAACTCACCCATTTATTGCGACTAGATACAGGTCAAAATGGTGACTAATCCAAAATGGCGACACCCTAAAATGGCAACAAATCCAAACAGTGAACAGCCATCGAAGATTGACTAAAGACATTGATTACATGAAAGAGTAATGAAAATATGCAATTGTTGTAAAGGTGAACTTTTTTAATTGATGGTTCAAATGCAAAGCTATTTGAATATGAAAAACACTTAAGGCAATTTTGTTCACCCCACATTTGCCTGTGTCTTTCAGAAGAGACACTAAAAGCCGGTGGTCCCTTCTATTTGGTGTCTATGGCAGGGGAAGTAAAAGATCCCACACAGGGGATAAATGTGTAACCTGTAGTGGACTCACTAATTCTAGAGAAGGACAACTCTGAAACCAATGACAATAATGGTCAGCAAGTTGACTGGTGGTCATTAATGGAAAAAGAAAAAACATTTTGATCAGAAATCATAATTCCAACCGTGGTACTAGGAATCAGACCACATTTGCATTTTCCATAGGCACCATTATAATGTGTCCTTCATTTCGTACTAATCTTGATGAGATCTGTTATTGACAATTTCACAGCATATTTACCCTCCATAGACAGAAGTTATGTGAACAATTTGTGAAGTTTTCATACCTCAGGGTGCCACAAACTTCTTTCAAACCTTACACCCCTCCATTTCTGCATGAACCACCCACGGATTGCCCCTGATTACATCACCAAGCAAAATAATAACTGTATTAATACGCAGAAATGCACCGACTGACAACTGTCATAATTTGACAGCTGTCATAATTTGACAGCTCTGATGCCCCATTGCACAAAAACATCATTTCTACTCACTCCACACTACATATGTGCTCACAGAAATTAAGACAACCTGCATAATGCTGTTTCTATAGGGTACTCTTTCGTAGGGTAATGGCGAATGAACACCTTATTGTGGTCATACATCACTACCCCATAACATATTACATGTGTGTGTGTAGGGCATGGTGATGACATTGTGAAGCTGTACGACCTGACGACACTGTCAGCAGAGTGTATGGCGGAGGACGGCAGTGAGAACCCCTTCACTGTCCCCGTCGGCATCCTTCTCTACCGCGTGGCACGCAACATTCGCAAGACGGGCGGCCGCAAGAAGTCAGGCACCATCCGCACCCTGCTCAAGAACTGTATCGCCCTGCTTGATAAAACACTGCACCCACAGGTATCTTATCACCCTTCTTGATAAAACACTGCACCCAGAGGTATCTTATCACTCTTCTTGATAACACACTGCACCCACAGGTATCTTATCACCCTTCTTGATAAAACACTGCATCCACAGGTATCTTATCACTCTTCTTGATAAAACACTGCACCCACAGGTATCTTATCACTCTTCTTGATCAAACACTGCACCCACAGGTATCTTATCACTCTTCTTGATAAAACACTGCACCCACAGGTATCTTATCACCCTTCTTGATAAAACACTGCATCCACAGGTATCTTATCACTCTTCTTGATAAAACACTGCACCCACAGGTATCTTATCACTCTTCTTGATAAAACACTGCACCCACAGGTATCTTATCACTCTTCTTGATCAAACACTGCACCCACAGGTATCTTATCACTCTTCTTGATAAAACACTGCATCCACAGGTATCTTATCACACTTCTTGATAAAACACTGCACCCACATGTATCTTATCACTCTTCTTGATAAAACACTGCACCCACAGGTATCTTATCACTCTTCTTGATAAAACACTGCACCCACAGGTATCTTATCACTCTTCTTGATCAAACACTGCACCCACAGGTATCTTATCACCCTTCTTGATAAAACACTGCACCCACAGGTATCTTATCATACTTCTTGATAAAACACTGCATCCACAGGTATCTTATCACTCTTCTTGATAAAACACTGCATCCACAGGTATCTTATCACTCTTCTTGATAAAACACTGCATCCACAGGTATCTTATCACCCTTCTTGATAAAACACTGCACCCACAGGTATCTTATCATACTTCTTGATAAAAAACTGCATCCACAGGTATCTTATCACTCTTCTTGATAAAACACTGCATCCACAGGTATCTTATCACTCTTCTTGATAAAACACTGCATCTACAGGTATCTTATCACACTTGATAAAACACTGCACCCACAGGTATCTTATCACTCTTCTTGATAAAACACTGCATCCACAGGTATCTTATCACACTTGATAAAACACTGCATCCACAGGTATCTTATCACTCTTCTTGATAAAACACTGCATCCACAGGTATCTTATCATACTTCTTGATAAAACACTGCACCCACATGTATCTTATCACTCTTCTTGATAAAACACTGCATCCACAGGTATCTTATCACCCTTCTTGATAAAACACTGCACCCACAGGTATCTTATCACCCTTCTTGATAAAACACTGCACCCACAGGTATCTTATCACCCTTCTTGATAAAACACTGCACCCACAGGTATCTTATCACACTTCTTGATAAAACACTGCACCCACAGGTATCTTATCACCCTTCTTGATAAAACACTGCACCCACAGGTATCTTATCACCCTTCTTGATAAAACACTGCACCCACAGGTATCTTATCATACTTCTTGATAAAACACTGCATCCACAGGTATCTTATCACACTTCTTGATAAAACACTGCATCCACAGGTATCTTATCACTCTTCTTGATAAAACACTGCACCCACAGGTATCTTATCACTCTTCTTGATAAAACACTGCATCCACAGGTATCTTATCACTCTTCTTGATAAAACACTGCACCCACAGGTATCTTATCACTCTTCTTGATAAAACACTGCACCCACAGGTATCTTATCACTCTTCTTGATAAAACACTGCATCCACAGGTATCTTATCACACTTCTTGATAAAACACTGCATCCACAGGTATCTTATCACACTTCTTGATAAAACACTGCATCCACAGGTATCTTATCATACTTCTTGATAAAACACTGCATCCACAGGTATCTTATCACACTTCTTGATAAAACACTGCACCCACAGGTATCTTATCACCCTTCTTGATAAAACACTGCATCCACAGGTATCTTATCACTCTTCTTGATAAAACACTGTACCCACAGGTATTTTATCACCCTTCTTGATAAAACACTGCACCCACAGGTATCTTATCACACTTCTTGATAAAACACTTCACCCACAGGTATCTTATCACTCTCCTTGATAAAACACAGCATCCACAGGTATCTTATCACACTTCTTGATAAAACACTGCATCCACAGGTATCTTATCACACTTCTTGATAAAACACTGCATCCACAGGTATCTTATCACACTTCTTGATAAAACACTGCATCCACAGGTATCTTATCACTCTTCTTGATAAAACACTGCATCCACATGTATCTTATCCCCCTTCTTGATAAAACACTGCACCCACAGGTATCTTATCACCCTTCTTGATAAAACACTGCACCCACAGGTATCTTATCACCCTTCTTGATAAAACACTGCACCCACAGGTATCTTATCACCCTTCTTGATAAAACACTGCATCCACAGGTATCTTATCACACTTCTTGATAAAACACTGCACCCACAGGTATCTTATCACACTTCTTGATAAAACACTGCATCCACAGGTATCTTATCACTCTTCTTGATAAAACACTGCACCCACAGGTATCTTATCACCCTTCTTGATAAAACACTGCACCCACAGGTATCTTATCACTCTTCTTGATAAAACACTGCACCCACAGGTATCTTATCACCCTTCTTGATAAAACACTGCATCCACAGGTATCTTATCACCCTTCTTGATAAAACACAGCATCCACAGGTATCTTATCACTCTTCTTAATAAAACACTGCATCCACAGGTATCTTATCACCCTTCTTGATAAAACACTGCACCCACAGGTATCTTATCACCCTTCTTGATAAAACACAGCATCCACACTTCTTGATAAAACACTGCACCCACAGGTATCTTATCACACTTCTTGATAAAACACTGCACCCACAGGTATCTTATCACTCTTCTTGATAAAACACTGCACCCACAGGTATCTTATCACACTTCTTGATAAAACACTGCACCGACAGGTATCTTATCACACTTCTTGATAAAACACTGCATCCACAGGTATCTTATCATACTTCTTGATAAAACACTGCACCCACAGGTATCTTATCACCCTTCTTGATAAAACACTGCACCCACAGGTATCTTATCACTCTTCTTGATAAAACACTGCACACACAGGTATCTTATCACACTTCTTGATAAAACACTGCACCCACAGGTATCTTATCACTCTTCTTGATAAAACACTGCAACCACAGGTATCTTATCACTCTTCTTGATAAAACACTGCATCCACAGGTATCTTATCACTCTTCTTGATAAAACACTGCACCCACAGGTATCTTATCACTCTTCTTGATAAAACACTGCAACCACAGGTATCTTATCACTCTTCTTGATAAAACACTGCACCCACAGGTATCTTATCACTCTTCTTGATAAAACACTGCATCCACAGGTATCTTATCACCCTTCTTGATAAAACACTGCATCCACAGGTATCTTATCACACTTCTTGATAAAACACTGCACTCACAGGTATCTTATCACCCTTCTTGATAAAACACTGCACCCACAGGTATCTTATCACACTTCTTGATAAAACACTGCACCCACAGGTATCTTATCACTCTTCTTGATAAAACACTGCATCCACAGGTATCTTATCATACTTCTTGATAAAACACTGCACCCACAGGTATCTTATCACTCTTCTTGATAAAACACTGCACCCACAGGTATCTTATCACTCTTCTTGATAAAACACTGCACCCACAGGTATCTTATCACTCTTCTTGATAAAACACTGCATCCACAGGTATCTTATCATACTTCTTGATAAAACACTGCACCCACAGGTATCTTATCACTCTTCTTGATAAAACACTGCACCCACAGGTATCTTATCACTCTTCTTGATAAAACACTGCACCCACAGGTATCTTATCACTCTTCTTGATAAAACACTGCACCCACAGGTATCTTATCACCCTTCTTGATAAAACACTGCATCCACAAGTATCTTATCACCCTTCTTGATAAAACACTGCACCCACAGGTATCTTATCACCCTTCTTGATAAAACACTGCATCCACAGGTATCTTATCACCCTTCTTGATAAAACACTGCACCCACAGGTATCTTATCACCCTTCTTGATAAAACACTGCATCCACAGGTATCTTATCACTCTTCTTGATAAAACACTGCACCCACAGGTATCTTATCACCCTTCTTGATAAAACACTGCACCCACAGGTATCTTATCACACTTCTTGATAAAACACTGCACCCACAGGTATCTTATCACCCTTCTTGATAAAACACTGCACCCACAGGTATCTTATCACCCTTCTTGATAAAACACTGCACCCACAGGTATCTTATCACCCTTCTTGATAAAACACTGCATCCACAGGTATCTTATCACTCTTCTTGATAAAACACTGCAACCACAGGTATCTTATCACCCTTCTTGATAAAACACTGCACCCACAGGTATCTTATCACCCTTCTTGATAAAACACTGCATCCACAGGTATCTTATCACTCTTCTTGATAAAACACTGCACCCACAGGTATCTTATCACTCTTTTTGATAAAACACTGCACCCACAGGTATCTTATCACTCTTCTTGATCAAACACTGCACCCACAGGTATCTTATCACTCTTCTTGATAAAACACTGCATCCACAGGTATCTTATCACACTTCTTGATAAAACACTGCACCCACATGTATCTTATCACTCTTCTTGATAAAACACTGCACCCACAGGTATCTTATCACTCTTCTTGATAAAACACTGCATCCACAGGTATCTTATCACACTTCTTGATAAAACACTGCACCCACATGTATCTTATCACTCTTCTTGATAAAACACTGCACCCACAGGTATTTTATCACTCTTCTTGATAAAACACTGCACCCACAGGTATCTTATCACCCTTCTTGATAAAACACTGCACCCACAGGTATCTTATCATACTTCTTGATAAAACACTGCAACCACAGGTATCTTATCACACTTCTTGATAAAACACTGCATCCACAGGTATCTTATCACTCTTCTTGATAAAACACTGCACCCACAGGTATCTTATCACTCTTCTTGATAAAACACTGCATCCACAGGTATCTTATCATACTTCTTGATAAAACACTGCACCCACAGGTATCTTATCACCCTTCTTGATAAAACACTGCACCCACAGGTATCTTATCACTCTTCTTGATAAAACACTGCACACACAGGTATCTTATCACACTTCTTGATAAAACACTGCACCCACAGGTATCTTATCACTCTTCTTGATAAAACACTGCAACCACAGGTATCTTATCACTCTTCTTGATAAAACACTGCATCCACAGGTATCTTATCACTCTTCTTGATAAAACACTGCACCCACAGGTATCTTATCACTCTTCTTGATAAAACACTGCAACCACAGGTATCTTATCACTCTTCTTGATAAAACACTGCACCCACAGGTATCTTATCACTCTTCTTGATAAAACACTGCATCCACAGGTATCTTATCACCCTTCTTGATAAAACACTGCATCCACAGGTATCTTATCACACTTCTTGATAAAACACTGCACTCACAGGTATCTTATCACCCTTCTTGATAAAACACTGCACCCACAGGTATCTTATCACACTTCTTGATAAAACACTGCACCCACAGGTATCTTATCACTCTTCTTGATAAAACACTGCATCCACAGGTATCTTATCATACTTCTTGATAAAACACTGCACCCACAGGTATCTTATCACTCTTCTTGATAAAACACTGCACCCACAGGTATCTTATCACTCTTCTTGATAAAACACTGCACCCACAGGTATCTTATCACTCTTCTTGATAAAACACTGCATCCACAGGTATCTTATCATACTTCTTGATAAAACACTGCACCCACAGGTATCTTATCACTCTTCTTGATAAAACACTGCACCCACAGGTATCTTATCACTCTTCTTGATAAAACACTGCACCCACAGGTATCTTATCACTCTTCTTGATAAAACACTGCACCCACAGGTATCTTATCACCCTTCTTGATAAAACACTGCATCCACAAGTATCTTATCACCCTTCTTGATAAAACACTGCACCCACAGGTATCTTATCACCCTTCTTGATAAAACACTGCATCCACAGGTATCTTATCACCCTTCTTGATAAAACACTGCACCCACAGGTATCTTATCACCCTTCTTGATAAAACACTGCATCCACAGGTATCTTATCACTCTTCTTGATAAAACACTGCACCCACAGGTATCTTATCACCCTTCTTGATAAAACACTGCACCCACAGGTATCTTATCACACTTCTTGATAAAACACTGCACCCACAGGTATCTTATCACCCTTCTTGATAAAACACTGCACCCACAGGTATCTTATCACCCTTCTTGATAAAACACTGCACCCACAGGTATCTTATCACCCTTCTTGATAAAACACTGCATCCACAGGTATCTTATCACTCTTCTTGATAAAACACTGCAACCACAGGTATCTTATCACCCTTCTTGATAAAACACTGCACCCACAGGTATCTTATCACCCTTCTTGATAAAACACTGCATCCACAGGTATCTTATCACTCTTCTTGATAAAACACTGCACCCACAGGTATCTTATCACTCTTTTTGATAAAACACTGCACCCACAGGTATCTTATCACTCTTCTTGATCAAACACTGCACCCACAGGTATCTTATCACTCTTCTTGATAAAACACTGCATCCACAGGTATCTTATCACACTTCTTGATAAAACACTGCACCCACATGTATCTTATCACTCTTCTTGATAAAACACTGCACCCACAGGTATCTTATCACTCTTCTTGATAAAACACTGCATCCACAGGTATCTTATCACACTTCTTGATAAAACACTGCACCCACATGTATCTTATCACTCTTCTTGATAAAACACTGCACCCACAGGTATTTTATCACTCTTCTTGATAAAACACTGCATCCACAGGTATCTTATCACACTTCTTGATAAAACACTGCACCCACATGTATCTTATCACTCTTCTTGATAAAACACTGCACCCACAGGTATCTTATCACTCTTCTTGATAAAACACTGCACCCACAGGTATCTTATCACTCTTCTTGATCAAACACTGCACCCACAGGTATCTTATCACCCTTCTTGATAAAACACTGCACCCACAGGTATCTTATCATACTTCTTGATAAAACACTGCATCCACAGGTATCTTATCACTCTTCTTGATAAAACACTGCATCCACAGGTATCTTATCACTCTTCTTGATAAAACACTGCATCCACAGGTATCTTATCACCCTTCTTGATAAAACACTGCACCCACAGGTATCTTATCATACTTCTTGATAAAACACTGCATCCACAGGTATCTTATCACTCTTCTTGATAAAACACTGCATCCACAGGTATCTTATCACTCTTCTTGATAAAACACTGCATCTACAGGTATCTTATCACACTTGATAAAACACTGCACCCACAGGTATCTTATCACTCTTCTTGATAAAACACTGCATCCACAGGTATCTTATCACACTTGATAAAACACTGCATCCACAGGTATCTTATCACTCTTCTTGATAAAACACTGCATCCACAGGTATCTTATCATACTTCTTGATAAAACACTGCACCCACATGTATCTTATCACTCTTCTTGATAAAACACTGCATCCACAGGTATCTTATCACCCTTCTTGATAAAACACTGCACCCACAGGTATCTTATCACCCTTCTTGATAAAACACTGCACCCACAGGTATCTTATCACCCTTCTTGATAAAACACTGCACCCACAGGTATCTTATCACACTTCTTGATAAAACACTGCACCCACAGGTATCTTATCACCCTTCTTGATAAAACACTGCACCCACAGGTATCTTATCACCCTTCTTGATAAAACACTGCACCCACAGGTATCTTATCATACTTCTTGATAAAACACTGCATCCACAGGTATCTTATCACACTTCTTGATAAAACACTGCATCCACAGGTATCTTATCACTCTTCTTGATAAAACACTGCACCCACAGGTATCTTATCACTCTTCTTGATAAAACACTGCATCCACAGGTATCTTATCACTCTTCTTGATAAAACACTGCACCCACAGGTATCTTATCACTCTTCTTGATAAAACACTGCACCCACAGGTATCTTATCACTCTTCTTGATAAAACACTGCATCCACAGGTATCTTATCACACTTCTTGATAAAACACTGCATCCACAGGTATCTTATCACACTTCTTGATAAAACACTGCATCCACAGGTATCTTATCATACTTCTTGATAAAACACTGCATCCACAGGTATCTTATCACACTTCTTGATAAAACACTGCACCCACAGGTATCTTATCACCCTTCTTGATAAAACACTGCATCCACAGGTATCTTATCACTCTTCTTGATAAAACACTGTACCCACAGGTATTTTATCACCCTTCTTGATAAAACACTGCACCCACAGGTATCTTATCACACTTCTTGATAAAACACTTCACCCACAGGTATCTTATCACTCTCCTTGATAAAACACAGCATCCACAGGTATCTTATCACACTTCTTGATAAAACACTGCATCCACAGGTATCTTATCACACTTCTTGATAAAACACTGCATCCACAGGTATCTTATCACACTTCTTGATAAAACACTGCATCCACAGGTATCTTATCACCCTTCTTGATAAAACACTGCATCCACAGGTATCTTATCACACTTCTTGATAAAACACTGCATCCACAGGTATCTTATCACTCTTCTTGATAAAACACTGCATCCACATGTATCTTATCCCCCTTCTTGATAAAACACTGCACCCACAGGTATCTTATCACCCTTCTTGATAAAACACTGCACCCACAGGTATCTTATCACCCTTCTTGATAAAACACTGCACCCACAGGTATCTTATCACCCTTCTTGATAAAACACTGCATCCACAGGTATCTTATCACACTTCTTGATAAAACACTGCACCCACAGGTATCTTATCACACTTCTTGATAAAACACTGCATCCACAGGTATCTTATCACTCTTCTTGATAAAACACTGCACCCACAGGTATCTTATCACCCTTCTTGATAAAACACTGCACCCACAGGTATCTTATCACTCTTCTTGATAAAACACTGCACCCACAGGTATCTTATCACCCTTCTTGATAAAACACTGCATCCACAGGTATCTTATCACCCTTCTTGATAAAACACAGCATCCACAGGTATCTTATCACTCTTCTTAATAAAACACTGCATCCACAGGTATCTTATCACCCTTCTTGATAAAACACTGCACCCACAGGTATCTTATCACCCTTCTTGATAAAACACAGCATCCACACTTCTTGATAAAACACTGCACCCACAGGTATCTTATCACACTTCTTGATAAAACACTGCACCCACAGGTATCTTATCACTCTTCTTGATAAAACACTGCACCCACAGGTATCTTATCACACTTCTTGATAAAACACTGCACCGACAGGTATCTTATCACACTTCTTGATAAAACACTGCATCCACAGGTATCTTATCATACTTCTTGATAAAACACTGCACCCACAGGTATCTTATCACCCTTCTTGATAAAACACTGCACCCACAGGTATCTTATCACTCTTCTTGATAAAACACTGCACACACAGGTATCTTATCACACTTCTTGATAAAACACTGCACCCACAGGTATCTTATCACTCTTCTTGATAAAACACTGCAACCACAGGTATCTTATCACTCTTCTTGATAAAACACTGCAGCCACAGGTATCTTATCACTCTTCTTGATAAAACACTGCACCCACAGGTATCTTATCACTCTTCTTGATAAAACACTGCAACCACAGGTATCTTATCACTCTTCTTGATAAAACACTGCACCCACAGGTATCTTATCACTCTTCTTGATAAAACACTGCATCCACAGGTATCTTATCACCCTTCTTGATAAAACACTGCATCCACAGGTATCTTATCACACTTCTTGATAAAACACTGCACTCACAGGTATCTTATCACCCTTCTTGATAAAACACTGCACCCACAGGTATCTTATCACACTTCTTGATAAAACACTGCACCCACAGGTATCTTATCACTCTTCTTGATAAAACACTGCATCCACAGGTATCTTATCATACTTCTTGATAAAACACTGCACCCACAGGTATCTTATCACTCTTCTTGATAAAACACTGCACCCACAGGTATCTTATCACTCTTCTTGATAAAACACTGCACCCACAGGTATCTTATCACTCTTCTTGATAAAACACTGCATCCACAGGTATCTTATCATACTTCTTGATAAAACACTGCACCCACAGGTATCTTATCACTCTTCTTGATAAAACACTGCACCCACAGGTATCTTATCACTCTTCTTGATAAAACACTGCACCCACAGGTATCTTATCACTCTTCTTGATAAAACACTGCACCCACAGGTATCTTATCACCCTTCTTGATAAAACACTGCATCCACAAGTATCTTATCACCCTTCTTGATAAAACACTGCACCCACAGGTATCTTATCACCCTTCTTGATAAAACACTGCATCCACAGGTATCTTATCACCCTTCTTGATAAAACACTGCACCCACAGGTATCTTATCACCCTTCTTGATAAAACACTGCATCCACAGGTATCTTATCACTCTTCTTGATAAAACACTGCACACACAGGTATCTTATCACCCTTCTTGATAAAACACTGCACCCACAGGTATCTTATCACACTTCTTGATAAAACACTGCACCCACAGGTATCTTATCACCCTTCTTGATAAAACACTGCACCCACAGGTATCTTATCACCCTTCTTGATAAAACACTGCACCCACAGGTATCTTATCACCCTTCTTGATAAAACACTGCATCCACAGGTATCTTATCACTCTTCTTGATAAAACACTGCAACCACAGGTATCTTATCACCCTTCTTGATAAAACACTGCACCCACAGGTATCTTATCACCCTTCTTGATAAAACACTGCATCCACAGGTATCTTATCACTCTTCTTGATAAAACACTGCAACCACAGGTATCTTATCACTCTTCTTGATAAAACACTGCATCCACAGGTATCTTATCACTCTTCTTGATAAAACACTTCACCCACAGGTATCTACCCCATTAATGGAGCTGTAGATAATCTAGCATTTACAGGTATATTCATACTTCAGACGTACCTGTCTATCACCACACACCTCAGGTGAAATGGTGTTTTTTTGTCAAGAACACAATTTTTTCCGGAAGGATTCAATAGGTTTATATGTTTACTACAAATACAGTTCGCTTTTATAAGAGTTACACACCACTAAGTGAATTTTATTCAAGGATCATGTTGATATGAAGTAGTCATATCCGTTACACAATCTTTGATGGCCATTTCTGATAAATAGTCTAAATTTTATCCATTTTAAAAAAGATGTATCTGGGAGAAAGTGTGCTATATGATTAATCTTTTAAATGGTAATTATTCCACAACCCTACTCTTGTATTTGTTGTATATCTTTTAATATTTATTTAGGTTTAGATATTGTTTACACATGGTTATTTGTTTAGCTAGCTAGTTGTTGCTTTCTGCAAGCTCTGCCAAACACTTCTTAAAAGTTTTCAGTGTTGTGAATTTGTTTTGAAATTATTATCCTAGTTCAACATGTGTTTAAAGAAATATTTCATCTCATTGTGGATTATTTAGAAAAGTTGCATTTAATGCCCTGAAACCCTTTCTTGTGTGGGGTAACCTGTAATGTGACTGCAGATTGTGACCTCAGCCCACTATCTGCTCTCTGACCTCTACATCTCTGACGACATCCACAACGCTGACCAGTTCCACCCAGACGAGAGTTCAGAGTTCAAGGACGAAGACGAACCCGATGAGGTGTGTCTCATAAAATATTATGTGACAAATGATTTAATGTACATTACATAACACACAAGAAGAGCAAAATATAGTCTCGAGTGAATGTAATATTTGAACTTGCATTCCCTGCATTAGTACTATAGTGTTAATAGATGTCCACATTGAAAGACATAAGTAGATGTGTACAGTGTAACTTATGACGTGGTACATACAAAGGATGTATAACAATAGCCAATAATAGTTATTGTCATAATGTTTACATTTATTTATAGCCTTTGCAATTCACACGCAACAAACCTTTTTTTGTAGTTAATGTGATAATTACTATTTTGAGTATTTACATGTATACTGCATGTATATATATATATATATATATATATATATATGTATATATATATATAACTTATATATATATAACTTATATATATATATATCTTGTATATGATAATGTTGATAATTATCAACACATACTATACACATACTACACACACGCACGCACGCACGCACGCACGCACGCACGCACACCACACACCACACACCACACACCACACACCACACACGCCACACACGCCACACACGCCACACACACCACACACACAGACACACACACACACACACACACACACACACACACACACACACACACACACCACACAGACACACACACACAAACACACACACACACACACACCACACAGACACACACACACAAACACACACAGACACACACACAGACACACACACACACTCACACACACACACACACACACACACACACACACACACACACACACACACACACACACACACACACACATACATAATCATATAATATACAGGGTAAGTGTGTGTTGATAATCATGATCAACCCATTGTAACTTGACTCAACCATATTAGGAAGTATGACTTTATGTTACCATGGCGACGTGTTCCAGAGAGAGGCTGCGGAGGAGCTGGGTCTGCTGGAGGAGAAGGCGGCCTCCGTGCTCCAGGTGCAGACCCTGTGCTGGCCGGAGCCTGGGAACAAGGACGGATGTGAGAAGACGAGGGCGAGGACTGAACTAGTGCGCTACCCCCCTGTCAGTGGCAGTCAGGAGGAGCGGTGTAGGGAGGCCCTGGGGCACATTGCTGAGGTGAGGAGCAGACTCCGGGTTTTACGAGAAATTAAAAAATAATTACGGGAAAATCCAGTGGACTCCTATAGTTCTTAGGTTCTTAGCTGGTTTCCTCCAAACAGCCCAAACTTGGGCTAACGCAGGAGTTTCTAGAATTAGTGAGTCCACTACAGGTTACACATTTACCCTGTGTATAGGATCATTTATTTTCCCTGGCACAGACACCAGATAGAAGGGACCACCGGATTTTAGTGTCTCTTCCGAAAGACACAGGCAAATGTGGGGTGAACGAAATTGCCTAAGTTTCGAAACGGCGGCAGGTGGGATTGAACAACCGTCCCCTCGATTGACAGTCCGGCGCTCTACCGTGCAACCACCGCTCACATAGTGATCATATTTGGGAGTGTGCAAAGAAAATTGGGAGGTTAATTCATTTTAACAAGTCAGTATTATGTGTGCATACACCTCTTATGCTGATAGTTTGACAGGTCATGAGCGAACAGCTCAGTGTTGTCTGTAACCCAAGTTTTTGTAGGAAGTTTGTGAAAAATGGATCAGCCTCTGTCCGTACAAAACTGTATAGTTAATTTCCACTGAGGTGTGTATTCATTGGGTTACCACCACATTCCATGTGTGGAAACTTAGCGATATGTCAGACACTCTATATAGGGTATACATGGACACAGAAGGACTTTAATGAAATTGTACACAGTAAAATAAACTCAACTAAACAGGCATTATAATAGTTATATATTTTTAGATATCTCCTATACCTTATAACCAAAATACATTGCCGTATTGTTAAAATTGATAATGTTTTTCACACCTATGGTAGAGTCAATAGTGGGACATACAGTGAAGCTGCTGGTCAAACGTTAGTATCATTGAATGAATAAGAAGCCAGTGAGGTTTATCACCATCCATAGCCATAAACGCAGGTAATGATTGGGAATGTGCTTCAAAGAATCCTGCTGTCACCTGCTGTGTAAACATCCTGCATTAGCACAAAAGAACCAGGGTTTCCTCCAATGTGTACTGAAATCATAAAGTGTATGGATTTGTATTGGAATAAAAAAATGTAATGTATCTGTATTTGAATTGGAAAAATGTATTTGTATTATAATGTGGAAAAGCAACATATTTGAATTTGATTTGGCTGAGTTGTATTTGGTCCTAAGATGTGTACTTGGACCCAACCCTCAACTGACATTTCACAAACACCATTACCTGAAAAGGATACCCCACATAAAAACTGCGTAATTGATCCCTTAAATAAATGATTGTGTTTGAAACTGCTTCCAGGGTCTGTCGTGTCTCCACGCGAGTCTCTGTGAAGAGACTGAAGACAGCAAACACAAGGTGGAGACACAAGCGGAGTGCAACCCCAGCGAGGCGATACCTCTCCACTACGAACCCCTCCACCCTAACGCCCCGCAACAGACAACCAAACCCTCCCTGGGGCGACACACGTACTCAGTTAATGAACTCTCCCTCCTCGCCCTGTCGTCAATGTCTCACTCCACCTGGCACAACCTCTCCAAGGTCCTGCTGCTGCGCAAGGCAGCCATCTCCTACCTCGGCCTCGCGAGGATCAACCTCGCCAGTGAAAGGTTTGGCCGTGCACTCAAGTACATCAAGTTGTCCATGTGCTCCTTCGGTGAGTGTCGGCTGGCTATTACAGGGCCTTGACATTCTTGAAAAGCCTTGAATTTTGTTGGACCTAATTCAGGGTCTTCTGAGATCTTTGAAAAGCCTTGAATTTTATGGGACCTAATTCAAGGTCTTCTGAAATCCTTGAATTTTACAAAGTAGTCTTGAAACCCTTGAATTTTATGGGACCTAATTCAAGGCCTTCTAAAATCCTTGAATTTTACAAAGTAGTCTTGACAAATCTTGAATTTTAATGTGGTCAATAAAGATGATTATTGGCCCGTCTGTCAGGACGAGAATCAGCCAAAGAAACGTAGGCAAGTGGGCGGTAAATCTTAATACTATGTCATTATTAACATTGGGAAAGCCAGTGTATAAAATAATTCCTATGCTCACTGGGTTGTGAACTGTAACAGTGGTGGTTAAAGTGGATTAAAACTACATCTGTCATTAAAATAGTCTTGAATTTCATTAGTTCATTTTCAAATACCCTTTGAAAAGTGTATGGAATCTGTAATTACTATAATAATACTCTTTCAAGTACAATTTCTGATTACACAACTAATAATTTCTACTCACTTCAACGTTTCAACCGCCATCTGCGGCCTTCTTCAGGAACTGAATGTTCAGTGGTCACTGCTCGCTAGATGGCGTGGCGAGCAGACTGTCCCACACGTGACTTAGTCTGTAGCCCCCCTCGTCTCTGTTCATAGTTGGTTTCGTCTTCCTAATCCAGATGGCTTCTTTTATCCAACGCGCACACCTGTTCGTCTCTTTATCCACCACTTTCGCTCCCTCCCAGTCTATCACACAGTTGCGTCTGTCCGCATGGTCGGTTATGGCTGATTTGTGTTCGACGTTTGTCGAACACTTCCTTGCCTCGCGAGTAAAACGTCTAGATGTTACTGTTTCCACTTCTTTTTTATATTCTTCAAGTTTGGTACCAAATGTTCTTCCTGTTTCTCCAATGTAACACATATTGCATGTCTTACATGGGATTTGGTACCCACAATCGGTCTTGTGTTTGTCTTCCACTTTGTCTTTTGGATGCACCAGTATTTGTCTGAGGTTTCTGTGTGGTCTGACAGCTGATGTTATATCATGATGTTTTAGGATTCGCTGTACCGATTCCGTCACACCTTGGACGTATGGTAGTGTAACCATACATCTTGACTTCTCTTTGTTCTTTTCCTTGGACTTTCTTTGTTGGCTTTGCTGCTTTTTTCTGATTTTCCTTATAGTCCACTTAGGGTAGCCACACTCCGGAAGAGCCTTGCTGATGTACTCTTCTTCTTTCCATCTGTCCTCTGGGTCCGTGACAATGTTGTTGCATCTGTCTAATAGTGTTTTTATGACTGCAAGTTTCTGATGTAGGGTGTGATGTTAACTAAAGTTCAGATACTGGTCGGTGTGTGTCTTCTTCCGATACACAAGGAGTTTGATCGTCCCATCCTCTTTCCGTACCAACAGTGTGTCAAGGAAAGGCAGTGACCCCTCCCTCTCTTCCTCGTACATGAACTTGATATTGCCTGTGGTATCAATGGTGTTTAGTTGCGCTGTCAATTGTTGTTCACACCCTTTCTTCACAATCTCCATTACCTCATCCACATATCGCTTCCATAGTCGGGGCTGACACGTTACTGGAGCTGTGGCGATGGCTTGTTGTTCCAGCCATTCCATAAATAGATTGGCTATCACCGGTGACACTGGGCTTCCCATCGCTATGCCAAACTTCTGTTGGTAAATAGTGCCCCTGAAGATGAATTATGTTGTTGTGACGACAAACTGCTACAACTCCGTAATGCCCCCCACCTGTAACTTTGTCCTTAACTTCAATGTTGCATCCTCCTCTAGTCTTTCCCTGATGATGTGTAATGTGTCATCAATTGGGGTGTTGGTGAACAGAGACACTACATCATGTAACAGGAACATTTCATCTTGTTCTATCATCACCCATGCCATTTCACTAGCTAAGTGCTTTGAGTTTGTGATATTGTGTGTTGTCTTCCCGACAATAGGTGCTAGCAGGTCCGCCAATGATCGGGACATGTTGTACCCTATAGACCCTGTGTAGTCAACTATCGGTCTAAGAGGGTTGTCTGGCTTATGGATTTTGCGAGTACAATACATTCTTGGTACATTCTCTGCTGTAGGGTACAGGTACTTGTACTGTTCATCTGTGATCTTGTCCTCCTCTTTCAGCTTCTTTATAATAGACACCAATTTTCTCTTATATTTGGGGGGCTACAGACTAAGTTACATGTGGGACAGTCTGCTCGCCACGCCATCTAACGAGCAGTGACCACTGAACATTCAGTTCCTGAAGAAGGCCGCCGATGGCGGTTGAAACGTTGAAATGAGTAGAAATTATTAGTTGTGTAATAAGAAATTGTACTTCCAACTATATGTATGATATACTTCCAACTTGATGAACATTTTCACGAATATAATTTACTATAAAAGCATATATATATATATGCATACACACTGTGACATGTCCTGTGCAGCGTCCATGAGTCACATGTGCCCCGCGAAGGCAGACGAGAATCAGGAGCTGATCAGCGCCATCTGGGGGCTGTCGGGAGACATACACATCATGTTGGTGCAGCGGACCGCGGAGCTGGAGGTCCACCGGGAAGACTTCCTGCAACAGAGGGAAGAAGACAGGGCTATCTGGGAGAGTGCCCGACTAGAGCTGGGAAGTGTAGGTGGGTGAGCTGGGGAAACAACTTGTCACACTGTCATATGTTACTCTAGTAAGCGTGATACTGACAGCATGTGTACGAGTACGACTTGACTACTAAATGAATTACATTGCATTTCTCCTACTGGTACATGTAGTTTCACTTCAAATTTATTTTGCCAAAAATCACTCATGGTTGCGTGGGCTTTTTATGTATGTTATGGTAAAATTGTCAGGTAGGCTACTCATTAAATTTTTGCCCAAAGATCAGTTCAAATGATTTTTAGAAGTGGAATCTCTTTGTAAATGCACAATGCAGTTATGAACATGTTACTATGTTGATACTGATGATTCTTCCTGCTTGTTCCAAAACATTTGTTGGGCAAATTGATCGAGTTTGAAGACCAGTTTAAACTGTTAGTGAGTGGACAGAGGAATAGCAATATGAATCTATGTGTGATATGATATTTTGTTTTGATGTTCCTTGCTGTAGCAAATCCTGATGAATTAGTTTAATGTGCATCTCTGAATGGCCTTTTTTCGTGGTCGTCTAAAAGGTAAGTTATTATTACCATGTGACGACTAATGAATCAGAGAGTTACATGTAGTGACGTTAATCGATAATGTTATATTATACCATAGGGTTGTAGTTCTGTTGACATATGACATTGGAGGTAAATATATATCTTATTGGTTATAATTTGTTTCTTTTGTTCCCCCGTAGACTTTGACTGGGTGGGTGATTTGACCTCCAGTGCCGAGGACAACCTTCACCGCAGTGTCTACTCCTACAGGAAGGCGTTGGAACTAGCGGAGGGGGCGGGGCTTCCTGTCGACCGAGTCAACGTTTTGCTGAAACGATATGGCAATGTCGAGAACGAACTTGGTGTCTATTATATGAACAAGGCAGGAACCATGCTGAGCACGGCAGGTAAAACTAGCTCAGTGTCTTCCCAATGCGGTTTGTTAGTCTTTATGGAGTACAGGTGTCTAGCAGTGAGAGCACTAGGGGTTGAAACTGTTTACAATCATTGTGCCAATCATTGTGCAGCTTCAGCAGTTTTGTTCATGCCATTTTGCCTGTATGGTAGTCCCTGCCTTTTCAGCAGCATTTGGGACATTTTGCCATGTCCCTCTGACAAAGGGACACCTGTGTAAAACAGACGGCAGACAAGATCTTTTGGTTTCCTGTGTCTGCTAAGGTGAACAGTATTAATTGATTTGCTGATATTGTGCTGATTGTTTTTAGAAAATGTTGGACACACAGCTTGGTGTGGCAAAGATAACATTACATATGTGCCTGTAATAAGGAACTTGTAATAACTGCAGCAATTGTTGTGTTATTGTTGTGTAATAACTGCTGCAATTGTTCTGTTATTGTTGGGTAATAACTGCTGCAATTGTTCTGTTATTGATGGGTATTAACTGCTGCAATTGTTGTGTTATTGTTGTATAATAACTGCTGCAATTGTTGTGTTATTGTTGTGTAAGGATTAGGCAAGTTTGGCTGTGGCTGTGTCCCAGACTGTTGACATTCCATTTCACCTGTGGGACATTACCTCTGTGGGATCTCACACTGCCTGGAAGTTGGGGCCACCACATTATATGAAACAAGAGAGTAAAGTGTCAAGTGCTTTGAGTGAGTCTGACGACAAGATACATGGCCTATTTAAGAGTTTACTCTTATGATAAACCTCTGTTTCAGACGACAAAACAACATCAGACACAATACAGGAACTATGGCAGAAGAGCTTCCGCTGCTTTGAGCAAGGCATTGAGGTGTTCACGAGGCTCAAGGACCACACAAACATTGCTCTACTTCACTCTAACACCGGGCGACTCATGCGACTGTGTGCACAGGCAGCGGCTGACGGACTGACACACATGGACAGACAGACAGACACGGGTAGGAGGGAGTTCAGTGCCCAGGAGAGGCACTACTTGACACAGGTAGAGTACTTGAGTGTCTGTCTCGTTGTGATATCAAAGTACACGTTTAATAATGACATATTCGTCTGCTCCATAAATGTGACACTTTGGAGGTGCACTACAGCTGTATTACATTTTTAAATATTAAAAGGCAGTAAATTAATCTGAATAAATCAGTAATACTAATGATAATATAATAATTGTAATATATACTAGTGTAATATACTCCATGTTAAAAATACTAAAACAGTTTGTAAACAAATGGATACTAAAATAACAAATAGTAAAATTACACCAATGATTGTGTGAGACGTGACCACACATGTACTAGCTCAAGTAATCAGACAGGGGTGTAAGTGCAGTTGTGTTTTTGATATATCAGAGGCCACTAGGCCAGTGACATGAACAAAGATAGAGAGAGGAGTAAACCTCGGCACTTTGCTGGAGATACACTTAAAATGACCTCAAAGTAGTTTCCTGTCTCTGTGACTTGTCGTTCTACTAATTCTAGGAGAATCTCCTCAGGCTTTTGTTACTGATTTCCATTCATAAAGGTGAATGCAATGTCACAATAAATATGTGTACCTGCCTGCATGCCTACCTGTGGAAGTGTGTCTAGTCCTAGACATTGTATGTGTTTGTAGGCCCAGACTCACTACAAACAAGCCCTGGAGTTGCTGGAGAAACACCACAAGAACTCTAAGTTGACCGAGTCGGTGGCCTGGGAACTGTCCAGCTCCTACTTCACCATGGCAACGCTGCTACAGGACTTCGCTCCTCTGTCAAGCTATGATCAAAAAACGGTAAATTGGTATTGTTTATATTCAAATTGGGAGACTGTTTACTCATGGTTGCTATTTTTAGTGTGGATTTTTTGTATTGTGTGGATTTCAGTGTTGTGTTACTGGTTTCTGTTTTGTGGACTTACTTGAACAGTTATGGTCTTAATGTGTCCCAGAGAGTAAGAACAACCATTTAAGACAAGATCCAGAATTACCATTGTCTTCAAAGCTGATGAAACACAACATGGACACATCAACATTAAAAATAGAAAGATGTTTAACCAAATTCTCACGTAGTGCTATATCCTGTCCTTAGGACATATAATACCATTTGACAGTTGACTCACTAGCAGACCTCTCCCTGCCCACACCTCTCCTCTCTGTCACATTAGTCATCAACCAAATATATGTTCATTCACTTGGTACTCACCCTGGTGACTTTAGCCAGGTTAAATATAAAATATACCATAAAATGGATGTTGTCCATTCATAATTATTGTAAAACCATGTTGTACATACAGCATTAACTGTTATTATTGTATAGCATTAACTATTACTAGCGCAGTGGCTCAGGGGTAGAGCTTCGGACTCTCGACTGCGAGAGTCTGGGTTCGAATCCTGGCTGCGGCGTTAAAACCTTGGGCAAGTTTTTTCACTCTACATTGCTCCAGTTCACTCAGCTGAATAAATGAGTACCTGGCTATAGACAGTGGTGGATATGTGTACGAGCAGCCTTCGCGCATTAATTGTAGCATATGGCTGGATGCTTCCCAGAGAAGCCGAGATGGTGTCTGAGTGAACAGGTCTGTCAGGGAAGTAAAGTGTAAAGCGCTTTGAGCGGTCCTGAGGACAGGATATTGCGCTATATAAGAACTGCCTTTACTTTACTATTGTACAACATTAATTATGATTTTTGTAAAGTGGCTAAAGCATCAGATTCCAAGACATGAGAACCTACATTTTAATCTTCTAGTTGTCATTTGGAACTTTCACAAATTCGTTCACTCTACTCAGCTGTATCAATGTGTACATGGCTATAAACAGTGGTGGATATTTGTGAACACATAACATAATCTTCTTGCAGTAACTACAGAGTGGCTTAACACTTTCCAGAGTTGAGATGACATCCATATGAACAGGTCTGTCAGGGAGCAAATTGTAAAGCACTTTCAGCAGTCCTAACTACAAACTAGATACTGCCCTGTATGAGACGTTAGCTTTACCCGATCTGGTGACACTGTTTGATGACGCTGCTTGCATGTGATGACACAGGTGGAGAAGGAGGTGACAGACCTGATGACGAAGGCACTGCGTCACTGTAGTGTCGACGCCGCGTCACCAGTGCATCAGCCGACGGTACAGTACCGGGCGGCCACCATCCACCACCGCCTCGCGTCTCTCTACCACAACGCCTACCGCAACCAGGTCAGTCACTCAACCTTCTCATGTAAGACCACAATAAGGCCGACTTCGATTGGGCTACTCGAGTAACTCGCGTAACCCGAGTCCCAATCGAACAGCCGAGATCACACGAGCACGTGACCATTTTTGACCTAGATTAGCTACTCGAGGCAATCGCGAGTTTTGCAGGATTCACTCGAGTAACTGACATCATTAGAGCTAATAGGGAACATAGGCCCCTACTGCATAAGAAATTTATTAAACATTTTATATGACACAATCATTTAAATATGGAGTAAAGTCACCACATTCTATGAATTATTATTAAAGTCCAAGAAGATGAACATCACAATTTACACACTAAACAACAGATTACTTTACTTTATTTATTTACATAAGGGGTTTATGTCCGTGATCACGATCATCGGTCTTCAGTTGGATTATGCGCGTAGTACTGCGCGCGCAGAGTTACACGAGTAATTCGAGTAGCTCGATCAAAGTCGGCCTAAGGTCTTTGTCCGCCATTACCCGACCAAAGAGTTCCCTATAAAAGCAGCATTATGCAGGTTGTCTGAATTTCTTTGAGCACATATGTAGTGTGGAGTGAGTAGAAATTATGTTTTTGTGCAGCGTGGCATCAGAGCTGTCAAATTATGACAGCTGTCAGTCAGTGCATTTCTGCGTATTAATACAGTTGTCATTTTGCTTGGTGATGTAATCAGGGGCAATCCGAAGGTGGTTCAAGCAGAAATGGAGGGGTGTAAGGTTTGAAAGAAGTTTGTGGGAGCCTGAGGTATGAGAAGTTCACGAATTGTTCACTGAGCCTCTGTCTATGGAGGGTAAATATGCAGTGAAATTGTCAAAAACAGATCTCATCAAGATTAGTAGGAAATGAAGGAAACGTTATAATGGTCACCTATGGAAAATGCAAATGTGGTCTGACTCCTTCTCATGACATTTATACATCGCTTATTTAGGTTCATGGTTCTCATGTCTACATATGGGTCAGCACAGAGTACTGGCACACATATTCCGGCTCCAATTATGCCATTTACCTCCTGCTACATGTTTAATCTAACTTATGCATTTCAATTTAGAAGTGAAATGTCCCATATGTAATCTAGTATCAAGTATCAATCAATTTATTTAAAAACACACAACATTGAAAAACAAACAACACAAATCAAGTAAATAATAAGTCACATGGTACGAATGATATACAATGAAGAAAGAAGTTTTGAAAAGGAGTAAACTTGAAGTTAAACACTTATAAGTGTCTACCCCTGTGAATACTTTTTATAAAAATAACAAGTGTCAATGCATAGTATTAATTACAGTTGTGCAGTTACACTATAAATAAACACGGGTACACAACAAAGATTCACTTGCTCTCAGCAGCGGCTGCACATTCTTCGAAAGTTACGAGCTTTCTACGTTGATCCACTACTTCTTCTACGTCTTTACCGTAGCATAATTGAGCCTCTTATAACCTACTGCAGCATTTGTTACTACCCTGCTCTTTCGGTGAAAAACCGTAACAGGCTTCTGAAAATCTCACACGTTTCCGCCAAGATCATTGGCTTACCTACACCAATGCTCTCCGAAATAATCGACCATGCAATTTTGAAGAAAGCTCGTGCTGTCGCTACTGAGTCTGATCACCCGCTCTCTACGTTCTTCCATGTACTTCCGTCTCGAAGGAGATACCGTTGTATAAAATATAAAACATCTCGCTATGGCAGGAGTTTTGTGCTTGTGGCCATTAGAATGTTGAATGCTAAATTATTCATATTTCTGTCAACCGGTTGAACTGCTCTTATAGTGGATACATCTGGAATTCACTTGCATTTTGTTGTGACCATCCCATATATTGTAGATCATGAGTTGTACAATGCATGTCCTTTTTAAGGACAATAAAGTGATTGGTTGGTTGGTTGGTTGGTTGGTTGGTTGGTTGGTTGGTTGGTTGGTTGGTTGGTTGGTTGGTTGGTTGGTTGGTTGGTTGGTTGGTTGGTTGGTTGGTTGGTTGGTTGGTTGGTTGGTTGGTTGGTTGGTTGGTTGGTTGGTTGGTTGGTTGGTTGGTTGGTTGGTTGGTTGGTTGGTTGGTTGGTTGGTTGGTTGGTTGGTTGGTTGGTTGGTTGGTTGGTTGGTTGGTTGGTTGGTTGGTTGGTTGGTTGGTTGGTTGGTTGGTTGGTTGGTTGGTTGGTTGGTTGGTTGGTTGGTTGGTTGGTTGGTTGGTTGGTTGGTTGGTTGGTTGGTTGGTTGGTTGGTTGGTTGGTTGGTTGGTTGGTTGGTTGGTTGGTTGGTTGGTTGGTTGGTTGGTTGGTTGGTTGGTTGGTTGGTTGGTTGGTTGGTTGGTTGGTTGGTTGGTTGGTTGGTTGGTTGGTTGATTGATTGAAATCGATGTATGTTTACATTATATATTTACTTATGAGTATATTAACGTAATGACATTTAAACATATATATTGACGTTATGATATATTCACAGGAAGCGTATGCGCATATGAGAGTTATTCCAAACTGTAGCTGGGACATCATTCATTAACTTGTAACATCTGCTCTTCTAGATGGAAGGGAACACTAAGATGAGTTGAATGCCTTGTCTTTTTATTCCATTTTAATGAGTTTACATGATTATTGAAAATCCAGATGTGTTGTCAGTTGTGGATGTAACACATCGTACGGAATACTGGTTTTGGTGGATTAAAAGGTGGCCATCAAAACTGTATAAACTACCAGTTCAGTGGCACACTGGTGTACAGCTCACAGCTCCAGCCCATGTTTAACCTGTAGTGGACTCACTAATTCTAGAGAAGAGCAACTCTGAAAACCAATGACAATGGTCAACAAATTGACTGATCGTCATTAATGGAAGAAGAAAACATATTTATGCAGGGAACAACAGAGACACAAGTGTAGATATGAAAGAGGCCAAATGGATGATGTCTGTTTGTGATAGGGAAAAAACAGTGCCTTATTTGGCACACCATAACAGTTAAGCGAAAGAAATGTGGACTCAGCCTCCCGAGGCCCGGTTGATGACTGAGTACATACGAGTCTCCTGGCCTCAGACTGCTAGAGCCCACATTTCAACATATAAAGCAGTAGCGGTATTCCTAGAACAATGGAAAGGAACGACATATAATCATGCAGAGCTTGTTATGTGTTAATTAATTCAAAGCCAACATGATTAAGTAAAAGATGCTTTCTGAAGATGTTTTTGAGATGTTTGTGCTGTCATTAAAGACACTTGTTGTGAATTTTTATGTCCTACTTCAACAGGCTCCACACACAAATGACCAGAAGAAGCGACACTTACGGAGCCTGGCAGAACTGCATTATGGGAAGGCATACCAGCACTTCCTGTCACTTGACAACCCGTGTGAACTACTCCGCGTGCAGCTGGAGCGAGTCGCCATGGCGGAGCACCAGTTTGCACGTAAGGGACCTTCTCAAATATTGAAAGAAATGTTTTGATGTGTAGTGTTGCCAAAATATGGGTGAATTCAAAATTATGATTATTTTATTCTACCTGTTGAGTATGTAATACACTTTAGGGATGTATGAGACAGAAAAAAATAGAAAAACCGGTAAGTATATAGCATTGACATTTGAGTCTCATTTTCTGCACCAGGTGATGCCACCATCTGAAACAAACAACAAAGATGTGTTTATAAAATGTATAACTGAATGGATATTGTCATGCTTTTAAACACATAAACATTAGCAGACCAGTATAAACAGACTGTGTTATCAATTAAACTTGATTAACAGTAACATGTGTGGAATCTGCCTACAGACAACAGATAACTGTATTAACCGGATCAAATTCCTGTATTTTACTGCTACAAAAATTTCTAGTTCTAGTTCTAGTGCAATGTTTCATGTCAGGTGTCTCTATTACTGAGGTGACCTTAATGTGAGGATCAGCTGTTTAACATGTATGTGTCTGTGCACAGACCAGACAAGTGTCCATGGGCAGCTGAAGCCGCTGCATGCTGCCCTTGAGTGTCTGATGCCCCTGGCAGCTCCTGTCAAGTCAATCGCCGCCCACATAGGAGGGGAGGCTGACCCGGACGCAGACTTTGAGGGCTACGTGGATGAGGCGGGCAAGCTGCTGGGGATACTTGCCTCCAGACTCCAGTTTGTACTGCACAACACCGTCAGGGCCATGATGTCTGTGAAGAAGGGGTGAGTTGGTTACACTTGGTGTTATAGCCGGCTGGATGGATGTGTAGATGCATGTGGTATATGTGTCCCTGCTTGAGACAACAGTTCCATTTGGGGAGTAAATCTACTGGCTGGCGGGCAGACGGGCGGACGGTCGGACGGTCGGACGGTCGGACGGTCGGACGGTCGGACGGTCGGACGGTCGGACGGACGGACGGACGGACGGACGGACGGACGGACGGACGGACGGACGGACGGACGGACAAAACGATGGATGAGCAGCCGGGGAGGGGGGTCGGGCAGGTGGACCGGCGGACTTCATTTATTCTGGTCACCAAATACAATTTAAAGAACATGCATACAAATGAATGTAAATAAAATTTAAAAAATTATCATGGTGATCCTAACATATTAACATATTCAGTGTGTGATTTTACCCAGTAGTTGAGTAGGCTTTCGTGAATGCAACATCAATTTGTTAAGCACACATATTGCATGACATCATTGTACATGTGAGATGTGTTCAATACTACCCCTTCAACTACATTAAAACCACCACAGTACCCCACCCCTTGACTGCTTTAAATCCCCAACCCCTCTAAACAGTTAGCTACATTCGTTGTATTTGTATTTATTTGAAGTCTTCATTAAAATATGGCATCACTGATGTATTGTTTGCATGTTTTTAGGAAGTCGTTTGATCCCGAAGTTCTGACCATCTTCAAGAAGATGTACGCTGCTTCTCTCAGCAAATGCACCACGAAGGACGACAGCGACGTATCACTCCTCGCCAGGTGTCAGCACCTGCTGGGCATATTGGCAAATATCGAGAAGGAGTACCGAAAGTTGCCTACTACTTATCACCCTGGTTGACAGGGGGTGGATGAGTGGGGAGTGGGCTTGTTAACAAGTGCATCTCAACCATAGATATAAATAGAAAACGCCACTAGTACAAGATCCCTTGGCCGCTATCAGTTGACACATGATACTTTGAAGTCCACACGCCCGGTGACAGCCAGGCTACAGCACGGCAGAAAGGCCACTGCAATGCCTGTATATACATAGGACTGCACCAAGTTTTCTACATAATTATCACGTTATTTATTTACTAACATCTGTTAGCCAGTGTTGTTTAATTGTGTACAATGTGTTCAAATAGTTGACTCTCTGATATGCCAGTATGAAAGAAATCAACAGGCTTATACTTAGTATACAGTGTCTGGCTGTGTGAGGGGTGAGTACAGCTTAGTACTATTTAATTTGTTGTTCTACCAGATCCACAATTGTTGTGGTGTTTTACAAAAAAGTCATTTAAAAATCAACCAACTGAAGTCCGTCCTCCAAAGACATTGGAGAGAACACCCACACGTATATAATTAATTACAATTTTACAGATTATAAAACAGACCATGCAAAGTGGATGAGAGAATAGGGAAAACAACAACAAAACAGAGCTGCCAACATTACTAATAACAACAGTAGTAGAAAAGGTAGAAAAGTAGTAATATTAAGATAGTGTCAATAGTAATAACAATAAATAAATAAAATTAGACAAACTACAACAAAACAGCAGGGATGTCATGGTAACATGTTTCCTTAAAATGACCACAGTTTCACTTTGCTCGGCATTCAGGTATTTTTTTTTCATCTGGAAACCTGCAGAAGGCAGTACCCATTATCAATAATTAGTAGTCATAAAATAGTACCATATTATAATTAGGCTATTAGATTAATATAAAATATGTCACACTACGACTATGCACTGTAATATTATTAAAAATCGGTTTGGTACATAATTCATCCAACATGTATTATTGTTGATCAATTTTCATATGACTGTAATGTCTTAAAACTATTTATTTCCTAAATTAATGGCAGTGGAACATAAATATGTTCGCTATAACCTAAGCTATATATTGTATAACTGAGATTCTCACCTGTGGAAAGAGACTCTGGATCCTGTTTTCTGTCGGTTGGTACAGTTGTACGCTACACAGGAAATAACCATACTTGCTAGTTCACAATGACTGTTGTAGCCAGCATGTCCCCAAATCTTATATGGCCTAGGGCTAGGGGCACAATGACACACATTCAAGTTAAAAATGTCATCTTAGCAGACTTTTTTGACATTTGTTGCGTTGCTCAACAGTTCTATTCTATATATTCTGCCAGTGAGTACGGCACTTTCTGCCGTGCTATGTGAATTATCGCCAGTGGTCTACCGCGGCTTCACTGCAGCGGGCCAGCTTGTCACTCTAGTCTATAGGGGAAAGATTAATGATCTAACTCTGTGGTCTCAACGCATTCAAATACAAAGGTTTTACGATTGCATTTAAATACATATATTTCTGATAATATTTCCAGATGTGTATGAATTCATTTAAGATATTTTGTGTTTATATTAACACTAATGGTAGAATTTATTCATGATAACAAAAATCAAATCAGAAATCTATGCATCTTGCAATACAAGGCTTATTTATCAGTATTCAGAATCTCTTAATAATAATATCAGTTGCTCAGATAATTACAATTGCATTTGAAATTACCTTGTTTGGGCTAATATGACAGTTAAAATGTTTGAAAGTTGGCACTGAGAGGCAAAACATCTAGGGTTCAAATTTCAGTGCCCTCACTTTGATATTGTTATTGTTACTTTTTACTATAATTTCATTTGGTAACAAGTTTGGTGGAGAAAGACATCACATCCGCCTACCTCCCACCCCAGTATATTAAAACTGTGATGTATCAATGGCTTAAGATTACTCACAATGCTATCTAACAAAGCATTGAACCAGCCTGCAGATTAGTGATGATTTGGATATCTCAAAAGTCAAAACATAGGGAGCAGTATTACAGGAAATGTAATTGGACTGTGAAATTTAATTTCATAGTTCCGCTTGCAACTTCTTAGACATGATATATTTGCCAGATGCCTGTGGATTGTTTCCCTAGCATTCTTATGTGTTCATAGCCCAAGTTTGTTCTAATATAAATGTAACTCTTTATTATTGATTTCAAAACATGTAGCAAAAGCCTTTTCAATTTATCAACAGACTCTTTATAATAGAGTTACCTGATCAACTCATTCAACAATTGTGTATATATATATGTGTGTAAATATACATATATATACATATATATATATATATATATATATATATATATATATATATATATATATACCTGGTATACACACACACGTCTATGAATTGTTCAAATTGAAGAAGTATTTTATATTTCCTTTGAAATGCTTATACAAGGCATTTGCACGTTGTTTACTAATAGTATTGCAATGGATTATAAAGGAAAACTGTTAAAAGTACAGAAGAATGAAGTAGGTGAAGAATTAACCCCGATCACTATCATTTCCTCAACAAACAATGCCTTTATAATACAGCTTTGATGCTGCACATGTTTGTATTTTACTACTCAGAAATGCAATTGTATGGCTTTTTAATGCTGCTAGTATGTGCACGATAAAACATTCAGTCATTTAGTCTAGTTACCCGGTATATCTTATCTGCCTTGATCTTACGTTACTGTAGGATACATTAGAAAGGTTCTGATTGCAGAATCATTTGCCTCCTCGGTGACCAGGTCAGCAGAATCTGATGTTAAAAAAGACTTAAAGATTATGTATTTTTATTATCCTATTTTATTGGAGAATGTTTAATTGAATATTTATTTATTTATTTTCACAATAGGCTTGGTGTACGAATTCACATATCGCCTTTGCATGATGTTGAATGTTCATAATAAATGTGAACACACGACTTTAATATTGCTGAAGTTATTTGATATTGTTTGTAATAATATAATTTATGGGAATACATAAAAAGTTATTATACTGTACAGACAACTAATAGTAATTAAGTTATTTCCTAAAACATACAGTACACAAAACCTATTCTTTGGGTGTTCGACAACAAATAGTCACTATGTGTTTTATTGCACACAAAAAGTGATGCATGTATACATGCTAAGCACTAATGTAAACAGTGGTTGATCAGTAGACGTCACCACAATCGTCTTGCGATGAGACGAGGTTCAACAATACCCGCTAGATGGAGCAACTCGGCGACTTGCTAAGAGGTAGCCTCGGTTACCCGGGCTCCGTGAGGTGGCAGCACCTTTAGGCCCTGAACTCTGCCTGGGGAAAGAGACGTTACCCACCAGGGCAGCCTTAGGGTAGAGACGCTGATTGGCTCTCAGGTCAACTAGGAAATAAAAATTAAGATAATGATATACTTTTACAAGATAATGATATCCTATGAAAAGTATTCAAAATTGAATTAAAAAACCAAAATTGAAAAAAAATAAGTAACAATTCAAATTTACTGTTTTTTTATTTATAAAATAAGACTAACGGCAGGATTAACCAGTATCCGTGAGGTGGCAGCATTGCTTAGCCCCACACGAATAACACAAATAAAAAAAGGATACTTTTTTGGTCAAATAATGCTGTATTATAAAAACTATTCAAAATTAGACTTACATTAACACAAAATAAATAGAAATACAATTCAAATTTACGGCAGGATTAACCAGTGTCCGTGAGGTGGCAGCATTGTATAAATCACACGGATAAATATTCAAAAGCCGACTGACTCACCAGACTGTCTTCTCGGCGTAGTTCCGCAGCCGACCGACAGTCGGTGAAGCGAGACTGGCCAAGATGCCTTGTTACAGAGGTCAGGACCCAGGTCGCTGCTGCAACACAATCATTTATTTGCGTTGTTGAGGCAGGCCAATTAAAAGCACGACATTTCCCCCACAGCTTCCTTTGGTTAGTTGCTTTCTCGTCTTGCTCGGTGTCGGCAATTATTGATTGTGTCCATTATTTTACTTCCTGAAACAATTTGCTGTTGATAATGTGGCGCATTAATAAAAAACATTGGAGGCTTTGGGGAAGACTGAAGGTGTTTTGGTAATGTCGGGTCGTCGTACAAGTATGTTCGCATGACTCACATGCTCCAAACGACTATGTTAAATATATAGTATTACACTTACCAAATCAGACAATAGATCCGAATAAAAAGTGAAAGTATATTACAACAATAGAGAATAACTGATATGGTCTAGTATCAATAAGAACACCAATTTGGATTATAGATATATATATATATATATATATATATATATATATCGTTTTGACAGAGCTTGTACGGCTGGGGGCAGATACTATGAATTAAACATGTTTTAAATGCAGCCCTAAACGAAACTTTCTACATCCTATTTTCATTCCTGCGAATGTATGGTGACTGTTTCTTAGTTTTCTACCAGGTCGCGCAATGACTTGCAATTTATTTTAACTGTTTTATTCAGTAGTTAGTTTTCAAATTACACCATATTAAAACTATTTCCTGTTAATTGTCCTTACGCGAAAACAGTGACTATATTTTAACGATTTTACCATGACTTTATTTTCGCCATGCTGGATACAATGTTGAACAAAACATTTACGATCTTCGAGATGGTTCGAGTGAACAAGGCAGACGACACAATCGCCTAGGTCGTTGACAGTTGGCCTCGATTCGAGTTGTTTTCAGGAGCGAGGCTCGCCAGCGATCCTGGCGGCTGCAAGGGAGATAACGAATTTGGTCAATTTAGCTCCCGCCGCGCCTAATAGCCGGCGCAATCTGCTTTCACACTGCGGACTTGTTCCGCAATGCTATTTCCGTCACGAACTATTTCACAAGGACACAATCGTCCTATTGTGTCGTCTCTGTTGTTGTCAGCGGTGTTTTGTCGGCGCTGGAATGTTCACGAGGAAGCGAAGCATGCTCACTGGCGTCGCGGAACTGAATAGTTTACTGTTTCCGGGTTGCGTTGGCGTGACGCAGTTAGGATGAGTCAAGTCGCCCTTGTGGCATCAACAGGCGCGCTGCGGGGGGTTGATTGGGTGACGTACAGATAGGAATCGCTTGGCGAAGTGTTTGTTTAGCGTCTCTTTTTAATCGGCTTGTTTGGGAGATGTTTCTGCGAAGGCGTCCAGGGTCGCGTCGCGTGTTGGCAAACCGAGGAGATAAACACCGATTAAAATTATCTTCTTGGCGGATCACGATCACAGATTGAATGGTGTGAAAGGCGCGCGTCACAGAAGCGTCATTGTTACCCACTCGTTGTGCTGGCGAGGGTTGTAGGGCGAAATAAGGGGCGCAATCGTCACAGGTGAGAAGTGCGGAGAATTCGCTCGGCGACGAACAACATTTACCCACTTGTTCACGAAGCACTTGTCGATGGTCTGGAAT
>OZ024864.1:36895979-36903479 GCA_964017155.1 Oasisia sp. SBJ-2009 | reverse complement strand
ATAAGTGCCGTATGTTATTATTAGCTACATCTTTCATCTGACACGTTTGTTTTACAGTGTGGAAGTGAGGAATCAATTTTTCCATTTCCTCGAGCTCATTCGCACTGCCTGTAACTTACACACGCGAACGACAACAATACAAGATGACGGTGCGATTTAATTGAATGAAACGAACTCAACCACCCCACTGAATCGCCACAATTTCATCCGTCCAAAGAACCGCCCTTGGTCCGTAATGAGTTCTCACGCTCGGATTCCTCAGGATGGACAGATGAATAATCAGCAATCACTTTCTCGACTTCCGAAATTCGTCGGCAACAATGACACAAAAATTGGCTGAATTACCAACTGAAAAGCTTTCGTCTGTCAGTGGCGCCTCAGGGGCAGTTGGGTATTTTATACGACTGTGAATTACCCGCCTGCTTTTGGACACTTCATGGTGTTGACTCGGTACAGCAGGCGACGGCTAGACGGCATAAACGCTCCGACGATGGAATCAATTTACCGCGCTTAAAAACGGGGTACACTCCTTAAAAAGCGCGTTTGTGGTCGTAAACAAATTTACGCGCAGTTCAGATTACTAAGTCTAGCTTGTTCAAGTTCTGTTGCCTCACGCGGCGAAGATGCATGCAGTTTGTCCAGGGTTCATCGTCTCTTATGTTGTAACGAAGGTGAACCGTGCAATCATACGCGTATCACGTGTTAATTCTGATTTGTAATGGCGGCGTATCGGTGGTACTATTTTCTGTTATACTTGTCGTTGTTGAATTACTGACAGATCACGGCGGTTCTTCGTGTAACTGGATGCGTTAATAACGCGTCTGCGTTTGATTGCTTTACTTTCTGGGTACAGTTTCGCCCGTTTTATCACACTTTAGTGGTTAACTTTGACGTAAAGTGACAAATCATCTCTCTCAAAGTGGTGTACTAGATATCGTCTTTTTGATGGGGTTTTCTTTGATAAAACTCCACCCAGAATAATATATTCACACATAAAAACTGCAATGTAATGTAAAACTTCTAAAATGTCATCATGTTGAGATATCCATACCATTTGGCTTAGAAACATACATTTTCAATAACGTCTTGCACCATTGCATGGCAAGCTAATCACGTTTTACTTGCTCAAACATTTACTTGCCCACCCCCTTCGACATCTTAGATCCGCAATAAATAATTATACCCATAACACAAAATGAAAACATTATATAAATTATTTAAATACTAAACAGACAGCGAGTGGGTGCGTGCGTGCGTGGGTGCGTGCGTGCGTGATTGAGTGAGTGAGTGCCTGCGTGCGTGCGTGCGTGCGTGCGTGCGTGCGTGCGTGCATGCGTGCGTGCGTGCGTGCGTGCGTGCGTGCGTGCGTGCGTGCGTGCGTGCGTGCGTGCGTGCGTGCGTGCGTGCGTGCGTGCGTGCGTGCGTGCGTGTGCGGACCGCAATCTGGCGCGTGCATTCGTGAGCTTGCGTAAAGTCGTTGAAACACTGTCCGATAGGTGGCGCCACTGATGTGCATCACCGTAGACTTCGTTCCAAGTACCGGAAAGTAATTTTTAAATTTTACTTTCTTTCACCCATCCGATCCGAGATACAACAAACCCATCGTTTACCAAATAGATAAGTGATTTCCGCCTAATGGTAAGAAAGGCCCTTTGGAAAGGAAACAACTACAGTTATGTTTTCTCAAATGCATAGCAAATTGTCAAAATAAGCGAATTAACATAGCAAGAGGGAACGGGTTTTACGGATAAACCGCTCTGAAAATATTAAATAATTAGATTATTAAATTAATATGTACATGATTTGACCAGATCATGCAATTGAGGCCATAGCGCCATCGCACAGTGATGATGAGTACTAATGGAGGACTATTTCTGCCCTTTCATATCGACTATGATTACCCCACTGTTAGGCGTGGCTGCTTTAGAGCGTCATCGTGACCTTGTGGTATGCTACTCGACCTTGAAAGCATGGGATAATAAGGGTATATATATATATATAGAAATAGAGAGAGAGAAACACACACACACACACACACACACACACACACACACACACACACACACACACACACACACACACACACACACACACACACACACACACACACACACACACACACACACACACACACACACACACAAATGTGTACTAAAATGTGTCAGTGACTTGTAATAAAAACACACCCTGCCTGACACTGGATAACATTTATCGTGACCATGAATGAATCGATGCATTCGTGTAGAGTAAACTTGCAAACCAATTAGCATGTAACTTTGCATAATTACGCGTAACATAATGCTTTGACGTCAGCTTTGTGGCGGTGAGTTTGTTGAATAATAAAAGACCTGCGGGTGTAGCACTTCCGACATCAAATTGGCTGGAAATTATGTCTCATTATTAGTCTAATTGGAGTTAGCAATGCATGAGAACATTATTACGCATAGGAATTGAGAAACCGCAATGGCCTATCTGTATACGTAAGTGGCAAACGTTGACCGATTATTGCGCATGCTCACGTTGTTCACCTTGAATGTCTTTATCCCGATCTACAAGAGGTCGGCCTAGTCTTCCTCTACCACTCGTTGCGATCCAGGGCCATATCCACAGTGACCCCTACCTCCCTCATATCCCCTCTGATCTGCTGTCGTCACATGTTGCTTGGACTTCCCCGTCGTCTGACACCTGGTAGCGCCGAGTTCATAATTCTACGGGCGACGTTGTTCTCCTCTCGTCTTTGCACGTGCACGAACCATCGCAGGCGCCCACTACGAATGATCTCGTCGATTGGTGGGAGGTTCAGTATCCGTTTTATTTCTTTATTCCGGGCGTGCCCCAACCTTGATACCCCAAGGATTCCGCGGAGCATCCTCATCTCTGCGGAGGCAAAACTCCTGTTGTTGTTCCTTTTCATTGCCCAACTTTCACAGCCATACGGGAGGACGGGTCCAGTGAATACCTCGTACACCTTTGATTTACGTTGCATTGGTATCTTCTTATCATACACAACCTCTGTCAGTTTCCGCGGACTTGACCCTGCGGCTTGCACTCGTAGGTCCACGTCTTGGTCGATTGTTCCATTTTTATCTATTGCTGATCTCGGGTACTTGAAATCAGTTTTGTTCCTGAAGACTTCTCCGTTCTGTTGTATGTATTCAGTAGTCTCCCAATTCCATAAAATATTATATCAGTTATTTGTCAGAGTGTTCCTTCTATCTATAGTTTGTGATTCTAAAACAGATTACATACCCAAAATCCAATAGTTTAAAAAATGTCTTCCCAAAGACATCGACAACGCGGAATTAACACTATAATTGTTGTTTAAAAGGGCGGCAGGTGGACTCGAGCTTCTAGTTGGTGGTTTAATACTATGATTTAACGATGTCCCCACAGTGAAATTAGACAACGACACATATGCTGTACATAAAGGTAATTATCTTGTGACACTTTGTAAGTATATTAACTCGTCAATTTCCAGGTTAAGATCCCCTGCGTGTGTACGCAAGTCTGCTTCTTTGAATAGCCGTTCTATAATCGAATTATGTGTTTCACCTAGACGAACATTTTATCCCACAAAAATAATTCAAAAAGTCAAATTGTTACGATCATACTACCTGTAGTGTCAATATCATGTATCGCATTTTATCCTTGAAACCTGACCTAGGCTTGGGTAAGACATTTTTAGAAACAATAGCGGATTTCCACCTATTGGTCAACATAATTTGTTTAACCGTATAAACGTCATTGTTTTAGTAATCCATCCACTAAAACGAATTTGATTTATCACCATCATGAAAGCTTTGACTATCATTCAAAACCAGTTCAGTTGGATAGACAAGGGCAACATAATTATCCATTTCCGCCTGCCCGAAAAATCCCTTCTCTCCGAAAAAAAATCAAAATACGACAGGGAAGGCACGGGACCCGAGGTCATATCCCGCAGAAATTCTACGGAAAAGGGATAGCTGCGTCTGCATCAAAATCCCCTGTGGGTGTTTGGCCAACAAAATATCTAGCTAGTCAGAAAAGTATGCGCGTACCCTAGGGAACCCGTGTACTCTTATTATGGGCTACCGACGTCTATTTTTACCCCTAGCGACCATGCAGTGTACCAGCCAGCGGCCATCTTGGCGTCACGTAGATGCCATTTAGATCTGTGTGGGCGGCGATTGTCTCTTATCATCCCAATATAAAATACACATATAAAGTTATCAATTTACACACAGTAATCAGTCATGATTGATGCGAGATCGGTTGTAATCCGGTCGATCTTATCTTCCAACACAATGCTCTCTATTAACTAGTCGTTGTCGTCTGTAGTGTTCGAACCTGTAGGTATTGTTCTCCGGTATTATATGGAGGACGGGTGCGATAAGAAAGAAAACAATCTTTCTAATAGTGTGTCTAGTGTCTACAAGACGCTTATCTACCTAATGCTGTTGCAATTTCGGAGGTCTAGACTTGTGTCCATGTTTAACGAACAAAGTAGTCAATTCGACTCTCCCAAACATGCCGGACGTAAGCAAACTTTTTCGTAATTTGAAAACTAACTTGATTCAGTTCGTAACTCAAGTGAGTTTTGATTCACAGTGCTTTCCTTTCACGAACTTGCATTGGTTCACGACGCCAATAGTTTGGATTCACGATACTTCTCATGCATTGCATTTGAGATAGTTTGTACGTCTAAGCGGGTTGGATTCATAACGCTTCACCAGCACCCTCATATTATATCATCACATGAAGACAATTTCTGCACAAACGTTGGTCTTAGATCCCAAATGTCTGCAGTCCGACCGTTCAGCTACAGACCATTCGTAATGAGGACTCAGGAGGTTCTAGTTGGAAAAATGTAGGGGCTTGTATTCGTAGGGTTTGTGTACCTATGTTTTCATTCTTCCCCAGCATGTCTTTGTGTTTGTCTGAACTATTTAAGCCGTAGATGGAGCAACGAGGGAATGGGTCGTCCTCAGCCAAGGCCTCCCGGACAGTGGCGTTTACCTGCTTTATAATTAGGTATATCTTCAGGGTATCACTAGGCGCTTTCCCTTAGTTGTACCAAAGCCAATTGGGAGAAAAGGGTTTGCTGAGAACACACTTTACCACTCTTACGCACTTGCCTATCCAGCTGGCTTGATTCTGGTTTACTATCATTTCGTGATGGGCATTTTTGCCTCAGGTGTGAATGAATCATAGTGATTCTCTCATACCAGACTCTAGTTCATATTCAGGAACACTTAGTTGACAATAGCGTAGCTGTTTATTCAAAAATGAGTTGTGGATGCACATGCAGCAGTGTTAACATTAACATCACAATCATCATCATCATTGTAGGGCGCAGTGGCTGTGGGGTAGAGCTTCGGACTCTCGGCTAAGAGCACCCGGGTTCGAATACCGTGCTACAGTGTGAAATCTTGGGCAAGCGGTTTCACTCTACATTGCTCCAGTTCACTCAGCTGTATAAATGAGTACCTGGCTATAGACATTCACGCATTATTATAGCATATGGCTGGATGTTTCCCAGAGAGGTAGAGGTGGTGTTTGTTTGAACAGGTCTGTCAGGGAAGTAAAGTGTAAAGCAGTCCTGACAATTGGATACTGCGCTATATAAGAACTTACCTTTTTATTCGATGCCAGGAGTATAAATGAGCTGCTTCCTTTGGGTATGGTATGACACTCATCGCTGTGGTTTGAGAGCCAAACAAACTTAATTTCAATGAAATATTTAATAAGGTCTGAATACTGAAGTATGTGTATCACTTTTATTTAGGGATTGTATGAAAATAAATGTATACACATTAAAATAAATAAATTTGTTTATACATTATATTCTTGCTATTAGCACGAAGCACTTGTGGATTAGGAAAGCGAAATCTTATTTGTGTTAAGGGGATTCTTCGGTACACGAAACAGATTATTTCTTGTAGTATTAAACGGTTTTGTTGGGACACGAAAGAGATTCTTTCTTGTAGTATTAAATGGATTCGTTGGCACACGAAAGAGATTATTTCTTGTAGTATTAAAGGGATTCGTTGGGACACGAAAGAAATTATTTCTTGTAGTATTAAAAGGATTCTTTGGGATAGGAAAGAGATTATTTCTTGTAGTATCTGAGGGATTCTTTGGGACAGGAAAGAGATTATTTCTTGTAGTATTAAAGGGATTCTTTGGGACACGAAAGAGATTATTTCTTGTAGTATTAAAGGGATTCTATGGGACACGAAAGAGATTATTTCTTGTAATATTAAAGGGATTCTTTGGGACACGAAAGAGATTATTTCGTGTAGTATTAAAGGGATTCTTTGGGACACGAAGAGATTATGTCTCGTAGTATTAAAGGGATCTTTACGACACGAGAGAGATTATTTCGTATCCCAAATTATAATGAAAAGGGAATCTTTGATAACATAAAACCCTTTGTAGTGTACACTATGTCTAATTAACATAACTAGGTCATGTAATCCTACGCCGTCATTTAATTATAATTATGTTTTATTTATCACTAATGACCTTGATAGTATATTGGAAAATCCGCCATGTAACGAATAACCATTCCATGTACGGATAACAGATAACAATCTGTTATCCGTACATAGAATGGTTATTAGTTATTAATAAAACATAATTCAAATGAAAGAAAGACAGAGAATTACATTAAATAATTATATCAACATGATTGTGTACATTACATAGAGTTTAACGTTTTCAAAGAATCCCCTTTAATTTAATTTAACGCACGAAAGAGAAACTTTTTCAAGTTTGAAAGAATCCCTGTAATAACCAGCAATTACGTCTTGCATTTTCCTACTCGGAATATAAAGGAGAGCTATGTTTCGAATCCCTGTTGAAGGCTTCGTTGTTTGCTTTGATCGGCCTGCGGTTGCATATTGCTTGCCCGTATAATGCGACACACACCCCATATACTTACGCTGCAACACAACAAAGCATACTTGTAATGTTTATACGGGTGGGGCCAACGTATAATAATAAAAAAGATAATTCATTCGTTTAATTGAGACTATTTGAATGCGAATTTTACATTTTAAGCAAAACCACATCTTTCAACGCCGCAGTTCGATACAAACTTGTTCGAGCGTTTCTGGTCGGCAACTCTTTGATCAAAGGCCCGGATCAAAATAACACCAATAATTAATGTTATTAGTTAGTGGGTGCAACGCTTCGTTAACGATGCCACATAAATTCGGATGGCCGCAAACTGTTCAACAAAAACATCGTTTTTGTAATCGTTAAACTTCCAAATTTACCGTCCTTTCATCTCGCTGTGATGACGTAAATAAAAATTGCATATGATACAAATCCGTTTGAGTGAATCGGCTTTGCGCGGATAAAAACTCCATAATACAGCGTCTGGTATTATATGGTTATTTACAAATGCAATCATGGAATGCGGTCTGTAAATCCTTGGCATAGGAATGTGTCTCTCCCCTAAATCACTTATAATCACATCCCGCCGCCATTTTGTACAACATAATTATTGTGGCT
>OZ024864.1:36875979-36885979 GCA_964017155.1 Oasisia sp. SBJ-2009 | reverse complement strand
TCCAAAAAATATGGGCGCTGCCATTTTGAGACACAGAACCAGTGTCGTATGCCAAATCGTTTACGTCACTGGCGCATTGTTAGAAAATGCAAAGTTTGGCGAAGGACTCGCGCATAATTGTGATAGTGACGTATGAAAACCGCGACGTGCTGGATACATCAAATGGACGAACGTCGGGTGGACATTGGACAGGCGTATGATGTTTGAACGTGCATGCGTCAGTGACGTAAGCGTTTTACGTCACCGGTTCTGTGCTTCAAGACAGCAGCGTTCTGAATGCAAGACAGCATGTCTTTTGGTACGTTTATACTAGAATTAATACTTTTTTAACGATCTTTGTGCACAATTACTATGCACAATCGAAATAGAATACATATGTTAAATAAATGTTGTGAATCTTTCACAGACTGGAATATCCCTTTAAGGAAATCACAAAGATTACGTCATATTTTAATTACTTGATTATGTAAGTAGAAAAAACCGGGCGAAGTGGACTTCTGGTGCAAAAGGGACAGTATTATTTCAAGCTGAGACCACTAGCGCCACGTAACGTGGACGTGAGGAAAATCAGATCAGTGTAATAGTATTAGTCTTAGTGTTTGTTTATATTACATACGCATACCTTGTGGGCGTTTCAACAGGGGCCATTCGGCGTTTGTTGGTATGTTGAACAGCCTACACAATACTGCTTGCTGAGGACTGTCCGGTGTCTACACTGTATGACCTCAACGTATCAATGTAGAACTTTGATTTGATTTAGTGTGTGGTTTGTGTGTGCGTGTGCGTGTGCGTGTGCGTGTGCGTGTGCGTGTGCGTGTGCGTGTGCGTGTGCGTGTGCGTGTGCGTGTGCGTGTGCGTGTGCGTGTGCGTGTGCGTGTGCGTGTGCGTGTGCGTGTGCGTGTGCGTGTGCGTGTGCGTGTGCGTGTGCGTGTGCGTGTGCGTGTGCGTGTGCGTGTGCGTGTGCGTGTGCGTGTGCGTGTGCGTGTGCGTGTGCGTGTGCGTGTGCGTGTGCGTGTGCGTGTGCGTGTGCGTGTGCGTGTGCGTGTGCGTGTGCGTGTGCGTGTGCGTGTGCGTGTGCGTGTGCGTGTGCGTGTGCGTGTGCGTGTGCGTGTGCGTGTGCGTGTGCGTGTGCGTGTGCGTGTGCGTGTGCGTGTGCGTGTGCGTGTGCGTGTGCGTGTGCGTGTGCGTGTGCGTGTGCGTGTGCGTGTGCGTGTGCGTGTGCGTGTGCGTGTGCGTGTGCGTGTGCGTGTGCGTGTGCGTGTGCGTGTGCGTGTGCGTGTGCGTGTGCGTGTGCGTGTGCGTGTGCGTGTGCGTGTGCGTGTGCGTGTGCGTGTGCGTGTGCGTGTGCGTGTGCGTGTGCGTGTGCGTGTGCGTGTGCGTGTGCGTGTGCGTGTGCGTGTGCGTGTGCGTGTGCGTGTGCGTGTGCGTGTGCGTGTGCGTGTGCGTGTGCGTGTGCGTGTGCGTGTGCGTGTGCGTGTGCGTGTGCGTGTGCGTGTGCGTGTGCGTGTGCGTGTGCGTGTGCGTGTGCGTGTGCGTGTGCGTGTGCGTGTGCGTGCGCGTGCGCGTGCGCGTGCGCGTGCGCGTGCGCGTGCGCGTGCGCGTGCGCGTGCGCGTGCGCGTGCGCGTGCGCGTGCGCGTCTGCGTCTGCGTGTGCGTGTGCGTGTGCGTGTGCGTGTGCGTGTGCGTGTGCGAGTGCGAGTGCGTGTGCGTGTGCGTGTGCGTGTGCGTGTGTGTTTGCACGTATTGTAAACAGTTACAATAGATTGGATAGAATACATCATATAATTAACAGTTGTTTTCTTTCTGTGTCACATTTACCCCGACTTCCCCTACATTCCAAAACTAGGTTTATGCGCTCGAACATGCTCGCATCTTCCAGAAAGGCTAAATTACGTGACGGCATTTTTTCAAGATAACCACACAGACATTCCATCGCGTAGAAAAAGCTTGCGCGCTAGTCGATGAGTAATTACCCGTTGATACGCTTCAATATGGGCGAATGCGTTCACGGGTGAGCGATAACGTCATTACGTCGAGTGACATCGATCGTTATTACGCTACTCGCCTGTGCTGCTTTCGCTGTTTAATGACTTCTCCCTGTCATATGTATGGTGTAATTATACCCCGTTCAAGGTAGCAGAACGGCGTCTGTAGGACGCGGGAAGACGGGTGGGTTTGGGCAGGGAAATACAACCCATTCTACATGCTCGTTATGATGCGGCTATCGGCTGTATCGGCTATGACATAAATGATGACAGTCAAGTATCGTGTTGCTTGCGGTGAATGTCACGACCGTTTGTAAAAAGACGGACAGTCACAGTGACTCGGCAAAGAAACAGGGCCAACACCTCTTTGTGTTGATGCAGAGTAGAGCCAACGTGCCATGATTGGTCTGAGATTACAATCAGGTATACAACTATTTTAAGACAACCTATTCAAAATTCATATCTGTAAGTCTATTGTTAAACCAGATAATGGTGCACGTAAATATACATGATCAAAAAGGACCAACACATTGGCATTTCTGTCTTACGTGAAGGTTGTAATAATTAATCAGACAAATGCCTACAGCAATTGAACCTTGATATAAGGAACGCCCCATATTACAAAGCATACAAAATAAACACATATCTAACAAAACATATTCTGTGCTTCCGGCAGTCGGAATGCATAAACAGTCATTACGGTTGCACAGCAAACAATCAGTATGTGATCTTTTCCAACATCTGTGAGATAAACATAACTGCCTGGGGTGGATGCTCGGCGTAATTGTGTTTCATTGAATTCGGCTGAATGAACGCTAACATTGTCATGAGCCGTGACAATTCCATAAAACGACGTCTTATCGTGTTCCCTTCTGGCGGTGTTTCTGTACGGCAAAGAACAAAGCAGCGACAAATTAGCGGTTGTTTCTGTCGCTTATTGAGCATGCTAACATACACCACTCAACCGAGAATATAGTGCACAAGCACCTGCGTAGAAAGCGCGTGATATACGCTGTTCCCCGTCAAACGTTGCATGGTCTTGCAAGCCGATGGAGAAGCTCTTTTCAGTGCGAAACCGTTCGGTAGAAAAGCGTCACGCGTGACTGGGAATTGCGATTAGATCGCGTATGACTGCGTGACATGCAATGAACGACCATTAGACGCGCACGCATACACGATAACACGACCGATGTCAAATGTCACTTAATGTATATTGCCACAAGGTATTTATGATTACCTAATGTAGGATCTTAAGAAAGTCCCCTTCCAGGCAAGACCATATCAAAATAAACGGCTGCTGTCACCCGCGTTCTTTCTTCTTATTTCACATGTAATTATCATCGATGATGCTATCATTGTCACCAAGTAATGTTATCAACCAAACACACTGATTGAATCTCGTGAACCGTGTAGATAGCATTCATTTCACTCTCGGCGTATGACGAAGTGGTTAGATGTTATTAGCCCGATTCGACTAACAAAACCTGAATCTTTCCCAAAGAAGTCGAGACGGTATTACGTTGAACAGGTCGGCCTGTGAGTAAAGTGCAAAGCATTTTGAACAACCTCAAGGACTGGATACTGTGCTATATAAGAACCTATCAGCTCCGTCCGTTTTAGAATGACTTTGGAACAACAGATGGTCTCGTGATCTTAGCCAACGTTATGGTTAACAGCTGACATAACTTTATCTTTGGTTTAGATGAACTCCCAGTTCTCCCGGGTAGCTCAAATGCGTTCAATGCCCATTGTCGTACCTTAATCCCTCAATTATGTTAAGGGCGGTGATTTGGAGCATTTCCTTCCTTGGAGAATGGCCTACATGTGTCATATTTGGATTGAATGGGACGTAGACTATTGTAGGTGATTTGAATAAATTCCGTGTCATAATATCATTGCATTATGTGTAACATTGCGGTTATACGATATGCAAGACGGGATACATGAATCATTCTTGTATTAGTACAGTTTCGCCTTTTATATATAAAAAAAAAGGTTCTCAATCGTTGCTTTTAGAAAATGAGTGCCGTTAAAGTTGCCACAATCGGCTTGAGAATGCATCGAGCGTTAATATCGCGCGCTGTGAAATACTTCTTATTGTTCGCGGTTCCTTCATGTTTGTAAACATTGGCAAAGCTTGCTCACTTATCGGCCAACCTTTGGCATCATTGGACACGTGTTATATCTCAACATTATTTGGATTTTTTTATTTACCCGAGTATAACCTGGATTGTTAAAGGCAACATTCTAGTAAGGCGACTGTACATTCTGATATAGAAGCCAATCTTTGGAATTGCTCAACCAGTTTGCCCTCTGTGTCCTCTCTCCCGCCTCCGTCCTCTCTACTTCTACGGTTCTGTGCCATGTGTTTCCCGACGTCCTCTTCCTTTTCCCTACACGGGTTCAGGGTACAGCAGTTGTGATGATTCATTTGTCTTTTTCTGTAGCATATATTCACTTCTGTACCACAGTCTTCATGAGATACGAGGTAATTCACATATTTATTCGATATCAACAGTTGTTGGTAAAGGCAAAGTTTGAGTAGGTCGCGCGCAATTTTTTTATGTGTGATGTAAGCAAAGAGCGACGTACTGAATACGTCAATCATGAAGATCAAAGTAGACGACGTGTGGTGGTACAAGCGAGTGGGAGGGTGCTTTAAACCAGTAATCTGCCCTACGCTGCGGGCATCGAACGAGCTCGGTCGGCGGGTGGCGAGCGATGCTAGCTACCAGATGGCACTGGGGCGTACAGACGTCGAATTGGGTCGCATCAACTTTGATTCCACGCGACTGGCGCTTGGCCGGGGGCGAATCGGCGTATACGAATCGACTTCCTATCTACCACGCGCAGGAATGTCAGGATCTATTCGGGATTGTCGTGTCTGTGAGAACGCAGCTTCATCCGTAGATGAGGGTATATATATATAGTCGGTTGCCGGATTTCGGAATACGGTCGGATTACTGCATTTGGTCGCGCTTTGCTGCTGATAAAGGTGAGGACATTTTATTTTGAAGTTGTATAAAACAGCTGGGTTCTGTCATACAGTCTTCGGTGGCCTGAAAACTTGATCTGTCAGATTGACGTGAAGGTGTTCTCTGTTGAATGCGATCGCTTGGAAACGAGGCACGAGCCGGGCACAAAGACCCCGTATGATGACATAGCAAACACAAGCGGCTTTGAGGCGTTTCTTGTTCGCACGTACGCACGCATGCACGCACGCACGTACGCATACACACAAGTATATACACAGTCACACACACATACACACACACAGTCACGCGCGAGCACACACACACGCGCGCGCATACACACACACACACACACACACACACACACTCGTGGCGTACACACATAATAGCTGTTTCGACATCGTATTTTGGAGATTCGTCAAGTCAGTGCAAAGCAAGCACAACATACTGGCGCTGAATTTTCCACGCTGGGATTGATAACTGTTATCCCTTGTGGCTCACACCTGCGGAACAGGCAGCGCCATCCCCTTAATTACGGATCAAAATACCAATGAGTAGAGCCGCACCGTGGCTCCTCGGGGGGCGCACGGCACTAGTTTTTCATGGAGACCATGGTCATGTTTGAGTAAATTTGGAGAGCAAAGGAAACAGAAAAAAAAACGATTATTTTATTATTGTGTGATCACGACAGGAAAGACCCAGATAGAATGGGAGAGAAGGGAAGACAGAGAGGGGAGGGGGAGAGACAGACAGACAGACAGACAGACAGGCAGACAGGCAGAGAGACAGACAGACCAGACAGAGACAGAGACAGAGGCAGAGGCAGAGGCAGAGGCAGAGGCAGAGGCAGAGGCAGAGGCAGAGGCAGAGGCAGAGGCAGAGGCAGAGGCAGAGGCAGAGGCAGAGGCAGAGGCAGAGGCAGAGGCAGAGGCAGAGGCAGAGGCAGAGGCAGAGGCAGAGGCAGAGGCAGAGGCAGAGGCAGAGGCAGAGGCAGAGGCAGAGGCAGAGGCAGAGGCAGAGGCAGAGGCAGAGGCAGAGGCAGAGGCAGAGGCAGAGGCAGAGGCAGAGGCAGAGGCAGAGGCAGAGGCAGAGGCAGAGGCAGAGGCAGAGGCAGAGGCAGAGGCAGAGGCAGAGGCAGAGGCAGAGGCAGAGGCAGAGGCAGAGGCAGAGGCAGAGGCAGAGGCAGAGGCAGAGGCAGAGGCAGAGGCAGAGGCAGAGGCAGAGGCAGAGGCAGAGGCAGAGGCAGAGGCAGAGGCAGAGGCAGAGGCAGAGGCAGAGGCAGAGGCAGAGGCAGAGGCAGAGGCAGAGGCAGAGGCAGAGGCAGAGGCAGAGGCAGAGGCAGAGGCAGAGGCAGAGGCAGAGGCAGAGGCAGAGGCAGAGGCAGAGGCAGAGGCAGAGGCAGAGGCAGAGGCAGAGGCAGAGGCAGAGGCAGAGGCAGAGGCAGAGGCAGAGGCAGAGGCAGAGGCAGAGGCAGAGGCAGAGGCAGAGGCAGAGGCAGAGGCAGAGGCAGAGGCAGAGGCAGAGGCAGAGGCAGAGGCAGAGGCAGAGGCAGAGGCAGAGGCAGAGGCAGAGGCAGAGGCAGAGGCAGAGGCAGAGGCAGAGGCAGAGGCAGAGGCAGAGGCAGAGGCAGAGGCAGAGGCAGAGGCAGAGGCAGAGGCAGAGGCAGAGGCAGAGGCAGAGGCAGAGGCAGAGGCAGAGGCAGAGGCAGAGGCAGAGGCAGAGGCAGAGGCAGAGGCAGAGGCAGAGGCAGAGGCAGAGGCAGAGGCAGAGGCAGAGGCAGAGGCAGAGGCAGAGGCAGAGGCAGAGGCAGAGGCAGAGGCAGAGGCAGAGGCAGAGGCAGAGGCAGAGGCAGAGGCAGAGGCAGAGGCAGAGGCAGAGGCAGAGGCAGAGGCAGAGGCAGAGGCAGAGGCAGAGGCAGAGGCAGAGGCAGAGGCAGAGGCAGAGGCAGAGGCAGAGGCAGAGGCAGAGGCAGAGGCAGAGGCAGAGGCAGAGGCAGAGGCAGAGGCAGAGGCAGAGGCAGAGGCAGAGGCAGAGGCAGAGGCAGAGGCAGAGGCAGAGGCAGAGGCAGAGGCAGAGGCAGAGGCAGAGGCAGAGGCAGAGGCAGAGGCAGAGGCAGAGGCAGAGGCAGAGGCAGAGGCAGAGGCAGAGGCAGAGGCAGAGGCAGAGGCAGAGGCAGAGGCAGAGGCAGAGGCAGAGGCAGAGGCAGAGGCAGAGGCAGAGGCAGAGGCAGAGGCAGAGGCAGAGGCAGAGGCAGAGGCAGAGGCAGAGGCAGAGGCAGAGGCAGAGGCAGAGGCAGAGGCAGAGGCAGAGGCAGAGGCAGAGGCAGAGGCAGAGGCAGAGGCAGAGGCAGAGGCAGAGGCAGAGGCAGAGGCAGAGGCAGAGGCAGAGGCAGAGGCAGAGGCAGAGGCAGAGGCAGAGGCAGAGGCAGAGGCAGAGGCAGAGACAGAGACAGAGACAGAGACAGAGACAGAGACAGAGACAGAGACAGAGACAGAGACAGAGAGTCACGTGACAACCCGCAAGGGACGCTGGGAAAAGAAAGAATAGCGCTGTGTGTACACTGTGCAGAACAACGCTTTGGTTGTAATAACAACGGCATCACTTGAATGCACACCATTGCCCTTGCTTGCTAGTGTTCATCAAATGCATGTTGTTAAGAGAAATTTCATCTGACTGTCATAGTTCCGTTGATTTTACTATTCTGTTTATTTATATTATCACTTGATCATTTCGAAAATGTATTAAATATTATTATTATTGTCACAGTTTCAATGTTAGTGCCACGCTGAACAGTGGATAGACATAATAAGAAATGATCGGGTAGTGAAATAATGATCTGCCCCCAGTGATGGCCGCCATTATGGGGAGACCGCCACTGGCCCGCGGCTTCCGGTCGGCTGTGTGTGGCCCGCCCAGATGCGCGCGCAGCGTGTGGTCGTCTGCTTCTGCACCTTCCGCCTGGCGGGAACGACGCGGAGGTGGCTGGCAGCAGACGACTCACAGCGGGCGATAAACGGGGAGGGATTGAGGGACCTGGGAATCGGAGCTCCAACTCAGCACCAATCCGCTCCCGCTGTCTCGGGGCTCGATATCGGAAGACGGCGATAGGGAAATGAAGGGGCGGGTAGTGTAGGGTAGTGTAGTGTAGGGTAGGGTAGGGCAGGGCAGGGCAGGGCAGGGCAGGGCAGGGCAGGGCAGGGCAGGGCAGGGCAGGGCAGGGCAGGGCAGGGCAGGGCAGGGCAGGGCAGGGCAGGGCAGGGCAGGGCAGGGCAGGGCAGGGCAGGGCAGGGCAGGGCAGGGCAGGGCAGGGCAGGGCAGGGCAGGGCAGGGCAGGGCAGGACAGGGCAGGGTAGCGTAGGGTAGCGTAGCGTAGGGTAGGTTAGGGTAGGGTAGGGTAGGGTAGCGTAGGGTAGCGTAGGGTAGGGTAGGGTACGGTAGCGTAGGGAAGGGAAGGGAAGGGAAGGGAAGGGAAGGGAAGGGAAGGGAAGGGAAGGGAAGGGAAGGGAAGGGAAGGGAAGGGAAGGGAAGGGAAGGGAAGGGAAGGGAAGGGAAGGGAAGGGAAGGGAAGGGAAGGGAAGGGAAGGGAAGGGAAGGGAAGGGAAGGGAAGGGAAGGGAAGGGAAGGGAAGGGAAGGGACGGGAAGGGACGGGAAGGGACGGGAAGGGACGGGAAGGGACGGGACGGGACGGGACGGGACGGGACGGGACGGGACGGGACGGGACGGGACGGGACGGGACGGGACGGGACGGGACGGGACGGGACGGGACGGGACGGGACGGGACGGGACGGGACGGGACGGGACGGGACGGGACGGGACGGGACGGGACGGGACGGGACGGGACGGGACGGGACGGGACGGGACGGGACGGGACGGGACGGGACGGGACGGGACGGGACGGGACGGGACGGGACGGGACGGGACGGGACGGGACGGGACGGGACGGGACGGGACGGGACGGGACGGGACGGGACGGGACGGGACGGGACGGGACGGGACGGGACGGGACGGGACGGGACGGGACGGGACGGGACGGGACGGGACGGGACGGGACGGGACGGGACGGGACGGGACGGGACGGGACGGGACGGGACGGGACGGGACGGGACGGGACGGGACGGGACGGGACGGGACGGGACGGGACGGGACGGGACGGGACGGGACGGGACGGGACGGGACGGGACGGGACGGGACGGGACGGGACGGGACGGGACGGGACGGGACGGGACGGGACGGGACGGGACGGGACGGGACGGGACGGGACGGGACGGGACGGGACGGGACGGGACGGGACGGGACGGGACGGGACGGGACGGGACGGGACGGGACGGGACGGGACGGGACGGGACGGGACGGGACGGGACGGGACGGGACGGGACGGGACGGGACGGGACGGGACGGGACGGGACGGGACGGGACGGGAAGGGGGTGTTGAAGAATGGTCGCCGTAATTTCAGATTTACTGGGTCTGGGTGACCATTTGTATGCCCCCGTTCACGCGAATTGGTTAGTCATGCTCAATCATTGGGTATTGTTTCTCAAATGTTCTACACAAATTGTTATTGGGATATGCATAACAACAACGACGACAAAAATATAATCGTGATAATGGTTGCTATTACCTTTAAACATCATCACCATCACAAATATCATCATGAGCAACATTCTCATCTTTATTTCATCGATATCGTGCACACACAACAGTTCCGTTCGATGTCGCCGCGGTGTCTGGTGGGAACGCATTTCCTCCGGAAGTCGCCATCTCGCTAGGCGTTTCCTGTTCTGCGTTTCCCCAGTGTGGCATACGTCAGAGTTGATGGAATATCCTCACTTTGGCGTCTCCTGGGACGATCTGTGTATCCCACTCGGAGTAGGTTCGACGTTTTCAGAGTGAACTTTATCCACATTCCAGCACCAGTTAACCTGGAGATGCCGTTATGACATTTCCTTGACGTATGCAAGACGACAGCTTTGCTTTAGTTCTTCCTTTATGAACATTTATGACAATAGAACTCAATAAAAATTAATGACATCTACGACATCAA
>OZ024864.1:36860979-36870979 GCA_964017155.1 Oasisia sp. SBJ-2009 | reverse complement strand
ATAGCCAGTTGGGCATTCATACACTTGAGAGTGAACTGGAACAATCTAGAGTGAACAAACTTGCCTAAGGTTTCACACGGCAGCATAGGATTCAAACCCGGGTTTTCTTAGTCGATAGTCCGACGTTCGGCCCTGAGCCACTACGCTGTACAAAGTCGGCAAGTTGTGCACGATACGTTACGAAACGGCCGTGTTACTTCATTTCGTCAACGAAGGACTTTGATCCATTAATGCTTCTCTATAGGTGTTGGTCATGCATAGTCCTTTTGGCTTCGAAATACAATATTTCAACTTAAGACAAGAAAGTCTGGCGCGATATCTAATATTCATCTCGGTTGACGTAGCTCGTAAACCAAAAGCGCAGTGGAAACGAATTACAATGATGGTAGTCATGCGCATGTTTAGTCCGATGAATGGGAATATGGTAGCATTGTTAAATTTAAAAAAAATTAAATGCAGCAGTAAAATTAGCAGTATATTTATTTATAAATTTGATTTATTTGATTCAGCTTCTCCGGGATATTCACTTTGCAAGTAGCAGGCGTTGAACTAGTTCGCTTTCTCCGTGTCTCTCTCGCACACCTGAATCAAACCCTTTGTCGTCTTGTCTTAATGGCATCGGACAAAAAGTCAGCGCAATGCGATAAAGGTACTTAATGCGCAACACTGAGGGCGCGTTAGAACGGTCGGGTGCACCTGGTGAAGACAACCTGCTATCCTAACGTATTGTCCCGGAGTAAAGATGAGCATTCTGCACTCAACGACTCGGAAGCTGTTTCAGAGAGTACTACCTCAAACGCGCTGCCTGTCTAGTAAGTTAAGAATATTTCAGAATGTAGTACCTCATTGTTCATGCGGACATTTAAGCAGATATTTAAGCATACGTATAATTATTCCTACCACGAGAAGGAGAGTGTGTGGGGGAGGCGAGAGAGAGCGAGAGAGCGAGAGAGCGAGAGAGAGAGAGAGAGAGAGAGAGCGAGAGAGAGAAAAAACAAAAAGAGAGGGAGAGAGAGAGAGAGAGAGAGAGAGAGAGAGAGAGAGAGAGAGAGAGAGAGAGTGGGGAGAGATAAATGGATGCGAAGGACAGCCAAACAGACAGCCAGCCAGCCAGCCAGACAGGCAGAGAGATGGACAGGCAGATAGACTCAGGGATGGGGGACCGAGCGAGCGAGCGAGAGAGGGCGGGGCGAGAGAGAGGGGGGGGAGAGACAGAGAGAGAGGGTAATTGGGGGAAAGAGGACTAAAGTGTGGATGAATGAATGAGCGAATGAGTCAGCGAGTAAGAGAAATGGGGAGACGGTTACACAGAAAGACACAGAGACGAAATGAAAAGGAAACAAAGACAGATACAACGATGGAAGACAACGGAAGATATTACATATTTATATGCTGGCGTTTAAAGGAATTACTTATATAACATTTAAAGGAGATTGAGTTATTTATTCACGGGAACGTGTGTTGCTTGGAAATACGGGTCGTTTTGTATTATCTTTTAAGTAGAAGCGACCGTTGCCAAGCGGACCATGAATATCGTTGAAGTTATGCGCCTACTTAAGCACTCGCTTTGGTGCCAGTGACGTGTGCGCTAAAGATGTCACGTGATGTTCAAGGTAATTATGTTGCTGTTGGCAGTTTACTTTTATAGCTCTTCCAAAGCGTGTAAACACTCTGGAGGTCTAGAAAATCTATTCGTTGCAGTTAGCTTCTTGGAAACACATGTGAACAGACATGTCCTTTTACACTGCCGTAGTCCTTCTTGTGCATGTATACGTTTACATGCTTTTGCTTAGGTAACCATGAATGCTACACTGAACGCATATTGCAAACACCCGCTTTACGTGCTTTTTGGATATCACCGTTGGCGAAATGGGCGAACTGGGTCAGTTAATTGCCGTGCGATTAGAGGTGTCGGGCGAACACGCAACATGCGTGAGCATTATCACAAGGGGACACAAAGCATAGGAAGGCGTGGGAGGTTGCACTCAGCATTAACTGCTGTTTTTATGATAGTTATACTGCGCAATGTGGCTCGGTTCTCGAGTCCGCAAACTATATTGATAGGCGATAACAGTGGATATTTCCGCTCCGTTTTATGAAAGACCCTGTTACCAAAAAGTATCATGGAGATATGCGTCATGATTCGTACCGTAAATAGCGCTCGGAGCTTTTAGTTTATGCGAACAACCTATTAAGTTGACGTATGGATAACGACCATAATTCACCTAGAGAATGCGTTTGCGTACATCCGCAACGTCAACTGCCGTATGATGTTCCTTTATTATATTATCTATTTTTTGTGACAACTACTAATGACAGGCCATTAATACAAATTATAGTATATCAGTAGATATACTTAATTTGATATGTTATTAATGCAGAAATATAGACACTATGGAATTGTGAATACTGAAAATATGGACACCTGAAATATGGATATCAAAAATAACTTATGGACACCATGGAATATTGACACCCAGAATATGGACACATGAAATATGAACAACGGAAGTGTGGACATCGCAACCACGAGCACCAAGAAAAAGGGATATCAAATGAGATAATGGGCATAATGAACCAAAACATTACAATAATGTGACCACAATGACTATTGTTTAGGATACTGAATGGGCTACCGAAAAACGAATTTATAAACAGTCATTGGCACAATCCTAGCTCTTCGAGAGGTTAAGAAATATTGACGGTGTTAGAAGATCGAAGACAACACAGTCAACAGAAATGGTGTTGTGGGGCCATCGCACTGTTACACAGTTACACCACGTTTACACTGCATGCGACCAAACACAATAAACGAGCAAAAACAATTGTTACGGTTCGCCCCAGCTACTGTTGAGTGGTATATGAGAATGTACCTGCTAGCAATATAGGGGCGCTGTATCGCAGTTAATATAACAACGGATTCTCAATAGAGACGTTCCGTGCTTGGATCCTCCTACTGTTATTTTGAACCTGACGCAATTTCGTTCACTATATATGAATTATGATAATACATTAATACCGCTTAATTAGAAATTAATTTTGAATGTCAGCCTGTCAGATCGGAAAATAAATGTATACAAACAAAGTTACTTTAACAAATGCTATTCTGGATGTTGTTTTCGATAATATTACGATTATATTAATATTAATATATATATATATATATATATATATATATATATATATATATATATATATATATATATATATATATATACATATATATATACATATATATTATTATATATATATATATATATATATATATATATGTATATATATATATATATATATATATATATATACATATATATAATTATATATATATATATACATATATATATATATATATATATATATATATATATATATATATATATATATATATATATATATATATATATATATATATATATGTTTCCTTGTTTACCTAAATGATTTAAGAACGACTGTTCCACTATATAAGTATGTAGATGATAGTACGTTATTTGAAATATGCGACAGAAATGGTGTATCTGTCATTCAAGAGTCGGTTGATATTGCTGCTAGATGGACAGAAAAGAATGACATGAAAATTAATTCCGAACAATCAAAAAAAATAATCATTAGTTTTGCACAAGATGGCAATTTCAGAAGCACTATCCCGAATATAAAAATTGATGGGAGGGATGTAGCACAAGTTTGCCATGCCAAACTATTAGGTGTGACCATTTCTCAGGATCTGACATGGAACAAACACGTAGATACTATTGTGAAAAAAGCTGGTAAACGCTTGTACATGTTATATCAGTTAAAGCGTGCAGGGATTACACAGAAAGATCTGGTCAGTGTATATGTTAGTGTGGTGAGACCAGTTCTAGAATATGCATGTCCTGTATGGCACACTAACTTGCCCCAATAGTTGTCTGACAATATTGAAGTTATACAAAAAAGGGCATTAAAATGTATTTTTCCTGGATTGGGTTACGCGGAGATACTAAGACGTGTTAACCTGGATACGTTGAATGTAAGACGGGAGAGCATTTGTCAAAAATATTTTGATAAAATTTAAGTCGGCACACATAGATTAAATTATCTGCTGCCTGACAAAAGACATACCGAGTATAATATTAGACAAGAAAATGTGTACCCGTTACCAGTTACTAGAACGAATAGATTCCGTAACTCCTTTATACCGTGGGCTTTATACAACTGTCAGTAAAAAGGTTATTAGTACGGTATGATTTGCGGTATCAAATGTATTTCTATTGTATTTGTATGATGTTTTGATGAGTCAATTGTAACCTATTGTAATGTCAATCCAACTCAGTTGAGTTGCTAATAAAACTTGTGTTATTATTACATATATATGTATATGTATATGTATATATATATATATATATATATATATATATATATATATATATACAGAGAGAGAGAGACAGAGACAGAGACAGAGACAGAGACAGAGACAGAGACAGAGACAGAGACAGAGACAGAGACAGAGACAGAGACAGAGACAGAGACAGAGACAGAGACAGAGACAGAGACAGAGACAGAGACAGAGACAGAGACAGAGACAGAGACAGAGACAGAGACAGAGACAGAGGCAGAGGCAGAGACAGAGACAGAGACAGAGACAGAGACAGAGACAGAGAGACAGAGAGACAGAGAGACAGAGAGACAGACAGAGAGACAGAGAGACAGAGAGACAGAGAGACAGAGAGACAGAGAGACAGAGAGACAGAGAGAGAGGAGGCCAAGGACTTCTTATAGATAACGTTTCAAGGCAAACATTCCACGTCTTGTGGAGCACCTTGGCCTGACCATGCCCACTGACCACGTGACATGTACACGGATATCACCGACATGAACATGCAGCCGTTTACGAGGCCGTCAAGTATTTTGTTATCACGGCTTATCATAAAGGTGAAAAACGCGGCCATGTTACAATATGGGTCACTCACTACACACGTTGATGGCGTTGTCTAGATCGGGTAAGGCCACGATGTTGTACCAAAACATGTTCACATTTCATTTCTCAGCGAGCAATTATATCCTGTGACGATATCCACGAAGAAAAGCTTATTTTTTGCTTATGTGATCTATAATATATATAATTATATAAGAAATTTACATACACTTTAATATGTTTCTCAGTTAGTGCATATATATATGTTTAGTGAATGTGACAATCTACCAAAGATCTGACGTATTTCTCAACAATGACGTGCACAAAAGCTTTTATTTATATCTGTATGTATTATTGCGTTGATATCCAGCAAAGGTATCTCCTATTTCTCAGCGAGTTGTAAAACATTCCAATATCTCACGTATCCAAGGCTTTGAGAATATCAGGCATACTGTGAAACCGTTTGACAAGTGGCGTCGTGCTTCCTGTACAGTGGCTGACCACGTACATGTGCGCCACTCCACGCAGCCGTAAGAATGAGTATCTAACTGGCTATAGATATTAGTGGATATTTGTGTATGAATAATCTTCGCGCATTAACGGCAACTTGGCAGCTTGCAGATAAGCCCAACTGGTGATCAAATAAACAGGTTTGACAGGGAATACAGTTTAAGGGACTTTAAAGTTTGAAACACACCGAGGATTTGACACTACGCTATGTAAGAACTTATCTTTACCTTTAAATTGTGCTAACCTCTAAGATAGCCATAATTCCCTCCCCATCCTGCGATTCGTCAATGCACTGAGATCTACCTGCAGTGTTCACTGCGATTCGTCAATGCACTGAGACCTACCTGCAGTGTTCACTGCGATTCGTCAATGCACTGAGACCTTCCTGCAATGTTCACTGCGATTCGTCAATGCACTGAGACCTTCCTGCAATGTTCACTGCGATTCGTCAATGCACTGAGACCTACCTGCAATGTTCACTGCGATTCGTCAATGCACTGAGACCTACCTGCAGTGTTCACTGCGATTCGTCAATGTACTGAGACCTTCCTGCAATGTTCACTGCGATTCGTCAATGCACTGAGACCTTCCTGCAATGTTCACTGCGATTCGTCAATGCACTGATACCTACCTGCAATGTTCACTGCGATTCGTCAATGCACTGAGACCTACCTGCAGTGTTCACTGCGATTCGTCAATGCACTGAGACCTTCCTGCAATGTTCACTGCGATTCGTCAATGCACTGAGACCTTCCTGCAATGTTCACTGCGATTCGTCAATGCACTGAGACCTACCTGCAATGTTCACTGCGATTCGTCAATGAACTGAGACCTACCTGCAATGTTCACTGCGATTCGTCAATGCACTGAGACCTACCTGCAGTGTTCACTGCGATTCGTCAATGCACTGAGACCTACCTGCAGTGTTCATTGCAATTCGTCAATGCGCTGAGACCTTCCTGCAATGTTCACTGCGATTCGTCAATGCACTGAGACCTACCTGCAATGTTCACTGCGATTCGTCAATGCACTGAGACCTACCTACAGTGTTCACTGCGATTCGTCAATGCACTGAGACCTACCTACAGTGGTCACTGCGATTCGTCAATGCACTGAGACCTACCTGCAATGTTCACTGCGATTCGTCAATGCACTGAGACCTTCCTGCAATGTTCACTGCGATTCGTCAATCCACTGAGACCTACCTACAGTGTTCACTGCGATTCGTCAATGCACTGAGACCTACCTGCAATGTTCACTGCGATTCGTCAATGCACTGAGACCTACCTACAGTGTTCACTGCGATTCGTCAATGCACTGAGACCTACCTACAGTGTTCACTGCGATTCGTCAATGCACTGAGACCTTCCTGCAATGTTCACTGCGATTCGTCAATGCACTGAGACCTACCTGCCGTGTTCACTGCGTTTCGTTAATGCACTGAGACCTACCTGAAGTGTTCACTGCGTTTCGTTACTGCACTGAGACCTACCTGAAGTGTTCACTGCGTTTCGTTAATGCACTGAGACCTACCTGCCGTGTTCACTGCGATTTGTTAATGCACTGAGACCTACCTGCGGTGTTCACTGCGATTCGTTGACACACTTTGTGGTTACACGCGCCACTGGGACGGGACAACAGGTACTAATATAACTCCGATGTCAGCAAAGTGTCTTCACAAATTAGTTGTTTTTGTTGCACGTGTTTCTGTTGACAGATGTGACTAATGCGCTGTCACACATGTCTAAGATGAGCCACTCGCCACCGGAGCTGTTACGATAGGCAATGCATGACAATCACTTAAGGTGTTTCGTCACTTAGAAACCAATTTCGTACGTGAATTCGTATGCAAAAATTGGCTTCTAAAAATACCATGGCAGCAATTAGGACACGAAGTAGGTTAACTGTTTGTTGTGTACCGCACAGTAATACTTCTATGATGACATAACCATAGTGAGCAAGTGTACAACTAGCTGAGGTACGACGATGCTTGGGGGAAGGCAGTCACCCGCGCTAATTGCGTGTCATTGTTTCATCTGTCCCAGAAATACAAGCAGGGCGCATGCTTACGTAACACGACGTAACGAAATGGTAAAGTGTTGTAGGCATAGCTGTGTTGAGTTTCACAAGCCAGTAATACAAATAGCATATTTCCCCCTCTTCTAGCGACATGGTTGTACACGAAATACTTATCTATACGATGATGTATAAAAACAAGACAATCGCTAGATGGAACTTCCAGTATACCATTTTGAAGTATTTGAAATATCGAACACCCAATTTCTCCAACCATCGAACGAAACAAAAATCCGCGAACCCTCCTCACTCCTGACCGTGAAAAAAATGTAAAAGTGACGGACATTGTGTGTTACAAACAAACAAACAAACAAACAAACAAACAAACAAACAAACAAATAAACACTGTTTTACCACATATAGATAAACTCGCTATTTTGCAGAATTCTTCAATGGTAACGCACTGAACCCTTGACGATGATCCAGTTATATTTACCATTGTTATTAATAATAATGAGTAATAACAAATATGGTTTACTAAACACTTGGATGGTCAGAACACACATACGTACACGCGCGCGCACGCACAAACATACCTACACACATGCACGCACATTAATATGTAAACACAAACACAAACGACAAACGCGCGCCCACACATACACTGTTGAACGATCACACTTTCAACAGCACTCTCCATTTGGGAAGTAATTGTCGTATCACCAGATAACAGGAGGCATTACACCAAAGGCGACGGCTCTTGCAACGGAACCCGACTTTTTATTAAACTTGAAAACCAAAATAATTGCCATATGTCATCAACATTGTGTGAAGGACACCTCACCACTTTACAAGTTGACACGATTTTGTCACATGCAATCCTGGTTATTGTGCGCCGTCGTACCGCACCTTCACGCGCCAATAATAGCGGTTTTTTTACTCGCAAATAAGTACCCCGATAAATAGCGATGACTAAACCCGGGTGAAGAAACTATCTATGGCACGTCACGTGATAGGATAACCAATAGGCGTTTTTTGTGTGGCTAGATTAGTTATTTATAATGTCGTGTTTTACAGATTGAGGGATGGCCCAGCGAGTATGATGAATCACTCACGTGTATGTTATGCTAAACAAGTTGAGGCCAAAAGTAACTACATTCTGTGTCATGAAAACATGACATAGCGAGAAATGGTGATTGTCGCAGCATATTTCAAAGCGATTTCTCGATGATTTGTGCAATTATCTATGCACGCTTCACATATCGAATGGGACACGCTACAACTTGCATAGCGCTCAAAGATCTGTTGCTGTTGTGTGATAAAACACCACTCCCAAGTATGACGTCACGCGCAGAAATATTTCATTCGCATGCGCATCATATCTAGGTATTTTCACGCATAGATCTGTCGCACTTACATTTTTCCGGTCGTTAAAAACGTTCCGTTCCGCAATAAATGTAAAATCATAAATATGCAGCGAAACAACAAAGCATTTTCGGTATAAATGCCACGGGCGGTTCGTTAACTTTCCTGTGATGATTACTGCGAAGAGTTTCTTAAAATGTCGTCCAAGGTAATAAAATATTACGTTTTTTATAAATTACTGTCACGGATTATGGTGCACAACAGTCACGTGATTTACGCTTGTAATCAAAATATGCCTGGACACTTGTTTGCCTCGTGTTAATTTGCGACAAATAACTTTGCTAACAGGTTATATACATCCTATCGAACAGCCCGTGGCATTTATACCGAAAATGCTTTGTTGTTTCGCTGCATATTGATGATTTTACCTATATCGCGCATGCGTAGAAACATCAATCGGAACGTTTTTAACGCCGGAAAAATGTAAGCGCTACAGCGGAAACCATTTATTACACGCGTATAGCATGTTGTAAACACGAAAGGGAAGCGATTATTATTGGAGGGAGGGGCCGGTAAATTTCACGCCAACAAATCACCACACAGACATTATAGCGGTTATTTAAGTCATTATCAATTTTTGCAGATTGTGATCATATAGAACCAAGGTTGAGCATTTTTTGAAATTATGGATAATTAAGAAGTTGGGCGTAGTCGTAATACGACCTGGGACAGACGGTCATACAAAGACCCACCGCCTGTCTGGCGACTGATCATTTCTTTGGCAATTATAAAATACGGGCGTGGTGCAATTGGCAGACAGTGTCGGACACACGCAGTGAACGCGAATTGACTTCGACGAACTAAACACTGTGTTCCAGTCATCAGTTATTGCTACCGTCTTGCCTCTGTTCCGTTTTCATAACACGTTATTACGTTTTTAATTAGTGTAATATCTTTACTACGCACGATCTTGTTGTCGTTGGCGTTGCTTTCTTCTTTGTTTTTTCTTTGTTCAGTCGTCTGTTCTTATTTCGAGCTATACACGGCTGTTTCTGTATGTAAGGTTTGTTGATGTAGGTATGTGTACGTCCATGTGTGTTATGACAGAGACAGAGGGGGGTGGAGTGAGATAGGGAGGAAGGGCAGGAAGGAGGGAGGGAGGGAGGGAGGGAGGGAGGGAGGAAGGAAGGAAGGAAGGAAGGAAGGAAGGAAGGAAGG
>OZ024864.1:36848479-36855979 GCA_964017155.1 Oasisia sp. SBJ-2009 | reverse complement strand
AACGAAGTACTTTGCAAGAATGGTACTCCTCAATAGCAGAACGAAGTACTTGGCATGAATGATACGCCTCAGTAACTGAACGAAGTACTTCGCAAGAATGGTACGCCTCAGTAGCAGAACGACGTACTCTCAAAAATGGTACGCTTAAGTGGCTTAATGAGGAAACTCCACAAGAACCGTACTTCTCAGTAGCTGACAGAAATACCGCGCAAGTATAAAATACGTCAATAAGTGAATGAGGTCCCTCACAACAGTTCCTGCACAAGGCACCTCACACCGACGACACGCCTCTGTCGGTTACAGTAAAACGATATTCGCACCAACCGCCTTCACTTCCTGGGTTGGTCTTTTCGCTACCGCAACCCCCACCCGCCGGCCTAGCTCGAGCCGCGATATGCTGGTCCATTGTCCCCGATACCCTGCTTTATGTGAAGCAAAACGTGTTAACAAATCTAACCGACACATCACGACAGCGCTTTAGAGAAAACAAACAAAACACGGATATCCCATTATCTCTCACCAGTCGATCTTCAACGGGGTCGGTCTTTCCTCCGCGCAGTAGCTGGAGTTGTAATTGCTTTTTGACCTGCGTCAGATTCCAATTGAGTTCGTCGGCATTTCCGCGGTGTTGCGTTCGACTGGCGCGCTACAACAGAACCGCGCGCCGCCATTGAAACTTGACGAAGATCCCGCACAAGAAGAAATCAATCATTTCGTCGAGCGCTTATGTTACACCTGGTAATTTCTCACGCAAACGCTGTCAGCGTTGACGGTGGAAACTTGCCGTCGACAGCTCAGATACAGTGTCGTAGCCAAACGGGTGTTGTTGCTTCGCGGTTTATGTGACTTGTCTTTGACGTACGCGCCATTTGCGGGTGATTGCAGTTGGTATTCTGTGGAGGGTAATTGATGTACGCCGTTCAGGAGGTGAAGGGTATTAAACGAGAAGTAAGAATGCGAGGGGGTGCTTGTAGGGGGGTTCGTGGCACGTGAAAAAAGTTTTTCGTCGGGTCCGATGAGAATGTTAAACGTTTGCAACATGTACGCTATCACTTCATCTGCGAGACAGGTTTTCCCCACCCCAGTTGTGTATCGTTTTGCAAATACCGACGCCCAATTGATCACCTTCAAGTGCACCGTATGGGAAGAGAAATGATGCACGCTCACTTTTGGTGATAACCGATCAATCTCCTGATCTGTCCTGTCATGCCACTTCGTCGTGATTCTAAGTTTTCTCTCTTCAGGTTTTCCTATCTTCCTTTACCACGCTTACATGTCTATGCTTAATGTGATCCTCTTCCGTTTAAACTTCCCTTATCTTTGGATCTCACTTTCCAGATATCTATCTCTTGCTCCTTTGGCCTCTTCCTGACAAAGCTAAATTTAAAAAGAATTTCCTCACTTTCATTTTTTATTTACTTCCAACCCTCGCCTTCGTTTCCATATTTATTTCGAGCATCTTCCTGTCAAATTCCCCTAATTACTACGTATAAATGTTTCGTTCATCTCCGTGTAAAATCGGTTAGGACGAAATACATGTGCCAAGTTGGATGGCTTAGGAAGACACGTACTTTAATTGTAACAAAACTGATTAGTTTCTAGAGCGCAATGGCTCAGGGGTAGAGTTTCGGACTCTCGACTAAGAGGGCCCCGGTTCAAATCCTGTGCTGCGGTGTTAAAACCTTGGGCAAATGTTTTCACTCTATATTGCTCCAGTTCATTCAGCTGTATAAATAATACATGACTATAGACAATGGTGGATATGGGTACGAGCACCCTTCGCGCATTAATTGTGGTACATGACTGGATGTTTTCCAGAGAAGCCGAGATGTTGTCTGAGTGAACAGGTCTGCCAGGGAAGTAAAGTGTAAAGCGCTTTGAACGGTCCCGAGGATTGGATACTGCGCTATATAAGAACTTGCATGTTTTGCATTTTTATTGGAGAGTGTAATAATTATGTCAGGACTGACCTTGTACCATTCATACTGTCACAAGTTACTTGACCCGAGGGATACGATTCATAGTGATACTCAGTACAGGTCACAGAATATGTTCCCAATGTATCTAGCGCACTAGATGTTATCTTTGAAAATTGGCCACAGGTTTTTCTAACCTCTCTAAACCAGCGCGTCTTCTAGGGTAATCGGACCTTAATAAAAAGTCACGATTGAGTTGTTTTTGCAACAACATAACATACAGTGTGTCTGGAGCTACATCGTTTGTGTTGTGAGAGCATGGTGATGTAGTGTCGAACCTTTGGCTCACCCAACCTCGCTCCACGTCACTCAACTGTATGAATGAGTACCTGGCTATAGATTGTGGGGAATCTCTGCGTATGAATAGTATCTTAGAGGGGTCAAGATGTATTATCGAACAGATATCACTTGTAGTGAAGTATGAAGCGATTTAAGCAGGCTGTATCTAATTACACACGCAGGTATGCAGGCAGACTCCTCTCTCTCTCTCTCTTTCACAAGCATACGTACACGCACGCACTCACACACGCACGCACGCACGCACACATTTATGCTTACCTTTCATATCAGCATTGTGGAACAGTGTAGACAAGACACTGGTTCATTTCTGGGTATTTTACTTCTAAATAGTTACCTCTATGATATTTTATTATAGATCAACTTATCACAAATAACTATTGGTTGCTAACACGGGTGTTTGTTTAAAAACTAACCCCGCTAATTAAGAGCAAGAAGTCTCTGTTCGAAATAAAACCTTCAATACGATTATATCCCGCGTCGATAATGGGGGATTATCCAAACATGAACACGTGATAGTTCGATACCTAGCCACGAATACGGAATAGTTCGTTACCAGTTATAAGCATCTAGTTGCAATGGTGCTGCTCGGTCGAGTTTTTTCTGAAGATTTCTTCGAAACGTGTAATCATTCTTGAGGATAATTAATCGCATAATCAGATTATACGAGGATATAGTTAGTTTACGCAGCTGTTGCTGCGACCACGTGGATGTAATGTAAGCAATGTAGAAGAAACACTAGTTCTACCACGTTTTCATATCACGGTTTTTCAACTTCATAGAGCTACATTTGTTTGCGTAATTCCGGCTTTCTACGAAGTGGCAGCCGTGGCATGGCCAGTCGCCATTTTATTCTGTATCGGAGATTTTAGCTAGGTGTACAAAGAAGCGACCATCAGCTACGTCTGCGATATAATATAGGTCACAGGGTCATCCTTAATGTGAACACGTAAAATGGAAATGGAAATAAGAGTCAAAGCAAAGAGATCAAGACTAGAGACACATCTGTGATCACAGCATCTTCACAGTGTTAATATTTGATATGTTGATATATCATTAACCAAGTATGGACGCCCCTGTTCCTTCGTGTCTGTCCTTCAGAACGGATTATAACTATCAGACTAAACGATTTCTTCATCCGAGCGATGACAAATCTTTTGTATAACAAATATCGTCACTGAGGGTTCTATTGTGTCATTTGTTTAACAGACTGTCAAAGCCATTGTTCTGTTTTTTCTATTTTCCATTGTATGAAAAACGTCCTCGTTAAGGGTTTTATCGTAAAAAAAGACTTTCTCGTCGGTGGTTCTATCATCTCCTAGTTATAAAAGACATCCTGGTTGTAAGTTATATTGTATGCCTTTATAAAAGACTTCCTCATTTTTGGTTGTTTGGTGTTCTTTTATAAACATATTCCTCACCGTTGGTGTCCATTTGTATAAACAAACTTTGTCTTTGTTTGATTATACTACGTACTTGCCTATGTTTTATAGACAACTTCGCCAGCATGAGTTTATCGTGCCTGTTTATGAAATACGTCTTCTACATGATTTCTATCGTGTCCTGTGTACGACAGACGTCAGCACCATATCTCGTCCTCAATGTGTTGGTTCCTTTGAATGAAACAGTCCTGCTCTGCCTCTTACATTGTTGTCGGGGAGTTGTCCTCGTTGTGTTTTCATTGCACTATTTATAACCACCACTGATGATATCGGATTTACACAAGTGTTTACAAGCAGCATTCCTTATCTGCGAACAACAAAATATTTCTATTATGTAGAAATCTAAATGCAAGGTATATAATAATATACTCCTGACATTCTATGTTATTTAACGTTTTGGCATTTTAATGATTCTCTTAAAAGCACACCATATTCCGGACAGGACGTGCAATTAAGCCAGAAATACTTTCACCATGATAAGAAAGATGCGGATGAAAAAATCCCCACAAAAACTACAATGACGGAAGAATGTATATATTTGTCGACAATGCAGTTTACACAACACAGAAGTTGTGTATATGTTGTTGTTGATAAGGAACATTGTCTCCAGTCATGCTTTGTCGGCTTGTAAGTCTGGCATAATTGTTACGTACACTAGTGCCTAGATAGTGGTAAATGCAATATAGACTTTCTGGTGGCTTCGAGCAGATGTATGGTTCCGACGTACGTGTGAAATGCATGAGAGAATACTTACACGCGGGCAAAGGGAACGCCGCCACAACACGAGATAAGGAAGACGCTTCTGTATTGACGTATATAATGGCGTTATGCCTCGACGCTCCTCGGGTAAAACGAATACAACTGATGACTTTTTAATGGTGTCGTTGGCTATTGTTGATTCACTTAGCGAACGTCTGTGATTCCAAAAATGCAACGTCGACAAAACGCGATTTTACAGAAATATCGCAAAACCCAATACCTATCGCAATAGTCTGTTTCCTGTTTGGGTCGTTATTTTAGATTTAAATCCAGTATGGTAATAGTTTGATCCGGAATAGGACGAAGAACGAAGATGTGCTGACAAAAACACGAACATGAGATGGTAATAATATCAACAAAACAACAGTATTAAAAAGACAGAGATTGAGGGAGAGCGTTTGTGTGTATGTGCCTTTGAGAGTAAGTGTAGGAGGGATTGCGTGTGCATACGTGTGTGCGTGTGTGCGTGTGTGTGTGTGTGTGTATGTGTGTGTGTGTGTGTGTGTGCGTGCGTGTGTGCGTGTGTGTGTGTGCGTGTGTGCGTGTGTGCGTGTGTGCGTGTGTGCGTGTGTGTGTGTGTGTGTACGTGCGTTGGTACGTTTGCGTGTCTGTGTGTGCGTGCGTTTGTGTGAGCGTATGTGGTATGTATGTTTGCGTTTGCGCTTGTTTGGTCGTTTGTGTATGTGCGTGCGTATGTGCGTGGGTGCGTGGGTGCGTGTGTGCGAGTGTGCGTGTGTGCATGTGTGCGTGTGTGCGTGTGTGCGTGTGTGCGTGTGCGTGTGTGCGTGTGTGCGTGCGTGTGCGTGCATGCAGGCATATATGGGTTTGTGTGTTATGCATGTTTGTGTGCCTGCCTGCCTAAGTATTTGCATGTGCATGCCTGTGCCTGTTTCATTGAAGTCATGACATGAACCGACTCTGTCCGGCAGTAAAGTCTGTGCATTGTCATTCGACTGACCACAACGATTGCCTGTGAGGAGTGACAGTGACTTTATAACCACCATATAAACGCACACACCCACGCCGTCGTTGGGTCAATATCACAGTCATAACCAGGAATAACCCACAAATGCTTTTACACATTGAGCCGATAGGGGACCGAGTCAAAAATCCGAACACGAACTGATACAATCAATTATTTACATTACCTCACTTAGGTGTAACGTTACGAACAACGTTACGCTGATTGGCGTTAATTAATCCGAGACCTGCTGGTCTCAATCTGTCACCATATGTTTTGACAGAACACCTTCACTATATTGACAACTCCCTGGAATATTAGGCTTGTCTAGTAACTAGTGTAAACAGCAGAGATAATAGATAAGGAAAGGTGTGACGAAGCAGTATGTGGTGTCATTGATATAAAGCCCGTTTAACTAACTAAATATCAGTGTCGCGATTGCGTTGGAATGTAATATATTGCAATGCAAATGAATACGTGAATTACTTATATTAGCGTTGTTATAATCCGCGCGATACCTTCGTGTCAAAAATCGACTTAACGACGAGGTGGTCCTCGATATATTGAACACGTCATCAGGTTGGTGTATGGAAAGATCCGTGCTCGGTGTCACATGCTCTTGTTAGGTGACGTTGTTGTCGTTATTATCGTAGGTGCTGGATCCTGTTTCAGTTTACCATTGCATTGTGCACATTATGTTTATCTACGTTTGGTCTAATCAATAGGATGTCAACGTCTACAGTTAAAGAGTGTCTAGGTTTTTCTCTGAGAGAAAGTCTAGGTGTTATCTAAGAGAACACCTATGCGTTTACACTCTTTCACTGAGTGGAAATTGTCGATATGAAAATGTTCATGTTAGCTGTAATTTATCATCTATATTTGCTGTTAGAGATTATGTACGTTTGTTCTACTGGAGTGTGTATACGTGTGCTTGAGAAATGGGTCTATACGTTACGCTATAAGAGTCTCTAAGCGAGCGTCAGTAGTCTAGAAACAGATACCCACATTGCGCACATAGTTGCAATGCCTTGGCTGTAAGGTGCTCTCTGTTTTGTTTCCGAATCCGGGGTTAGTCCGACTTTGATGCTGGTCCACGTATTTTGTCTTTGTTCTTTTGCATTGTGCCGTCTCCCTCCAGTTGTCACTCGCCGTTTCTACTCATCCAATCCCTTGTTCCTCACTCCCCCATACTCCCACAGAAACTCCCTACACACAGTATTTTATTAGATGACTAATACCCATATATTACTTATTAATAACAACGACACGTGTTAGTGGCGATGAGAGACGGTCAGCAGCACTACTTCAAATTCAAGATTTTATTTGTATTTATTTTATTTTTAACGCTTACCTTCATACAATGAAATGAAAAGAAACAGATTTTTATCAGATGTAAAGGTTTGTGGTTCACATTCGCCACGTCTGCTACGTTGGGGGTCTTCATTCATGTTCCAAATCCTAAACAAAAGGTGCTTGAACACAGCACGCACGTTTCCCCAAAATACTTACTTTTGTCATTCACTCAACGAGGTGACACAATGGGCTGTTTCCGCTGTTTTCTCTCTGTCCTTGTGGTAGTCAAGCAAGTTTCACTGTGGTCGATATATGTTCGAATTGTGTCCGCCAGGGTCACTTACGGGCGACCTCTTCTCCGAAGGTACGAGAGTTTTCATGGAGAAGTAAGTTAACCAACCATTTCATAGCAAGAATAAGAATAAGGATCAATTTATTGTTGCACCTGTCAGTTGGGTTGTACACACTTTCAATTAAATCAACACATCTACACAAGTCGCATGTAATCGCAGTGGTTTCTTTCAATTAGATAACATATGTTATATTCTACTAAAATTAAATCAAATAGTTAAAAGAAAACTAATTAAATAAGTTAAACCAATGCATTAAAATTAAATATATATTGGATATTAAGACATAGACGAATGTATTCTGACATTGAATTAAACAATTTGTAATTTGCGCTGTACACGATTCATAATGCCTGTCGTGCAGTGTTTGTAAATTTAATATCTGTAGAATGTCCACGTACGATCATCAAAGAAATATAGTT
>OZ024864.1:36798479-36835979 GCA_964017155.1 Oasisia sp. SBJ-2009 | reverse complement strand
TCATCCCCACGAATTAAACTAAGTGAGTCCCCAAAGAAGACTCCTAACATGACAGTGCAATACAAATATGCGCGAACAGACACACGGACAGCAACTGACATTCAGACAGGCAGGCAGGCAGGCAGGCAGGCAGGCAGGCAGGCAGGCAGGCAGGCAGGCAGGCAGGCAGGCAGGCAGGCAGGCAGGCAGGCAGGCAGGCAGGCAGGCAGGCAGGCAGGCAGGCAGGCAGGCAGGCAGGCAGGCAGGCAGGCAGGCAGGCAGGCAGGCAGGCAGGCAGGCAGGCAGGCAGGCAGGCAGGCAGGCAGGCAGGCAGGCAGGCAGGCAGGCAGGCAGGCAGGCAGGCAGGCAGGCAGGCAGGCAGGCAGGCAGGCAGGCAGGCAGGCAGGCAGGCAGGCAGGCAGGCAGGCAGGCAGGCAGGCAGGCAGGCAGGCAGGCAGGCAGGCAGGCAGGCAGGCATGCAGGCAGGCAGGCAGGCAGGCAGGCAGGCAGGCAGGCAGACGGACGGACGACGGACGGACGGACGGACGGACGGACGGACGGACGGACGGACGGACGGACGGACGGACGGACGGACGGACGGACGGACGGACGGACGGACGGACGGACGGACGGACGGACGGACGGACGGACGGACGGACGGACGGACGGACGGACGGACGGACGGACGGACGGACGGACGGACGGACGGACGGACGGACGGACGGACGGACGGACGGACGGACGGACGGACGGACGGACGGACGGACGGACGGACGGACGGACGGACGGACGGACGGACGGACGGACGGACGGACGGACGGACGGACGGACGGACGGACGGACGGACGGACGGACGGACGGACGGACGGACGGACGGACGGACGGACGGACGGACGGACGGACGGACGGACGGACGGACGGACGGACTGACGGACTGACGGACGGACTGACGGACTGACGGACTGACGGACTGACGGACTGACGGACTGACGGACTGACGGACTGACGGACTGACGGACGGACGGACGGACGGACTGACGGACTGACGGACGGACTGACGGACTGACGGACTGACGGACTGACGGACTGACGGACTGACGGACTGACGGACTGACGGACTGACGGACTGACGGACTGACGGACTGACGGACTGACGGACGGAAGGACGGACGGACGGACGGACGGACGGACGGACGGACGGACGGACGGACGGACGGACGGACGGACGGACGGACGGACGGACGGACGGACGGACGGACGGACGGACGGACGGACGGACGGACGGACGGACGGACGGACGGACGGACGGACGGACGGACGGACGGACGGACGGACGGACGGACGGACGGACGGACGGACGGACGGACGGACGGACGGACGGACGACGGACGAACGCACGCACGCACGCACGCACGCACGCACACACGCATGCACGCACACATGCAAACGCGGACGGAGGGAGGGATTCCCCGCGCGCGCACGCACGCACACATGGCTGCACGGATGCATGGACGCACGGATGCGCGGATGCATGGACGCATACACGCACGCACGAATGCACGCACACCCACACAGACGCACGTACATTCACATGTACAGGCACACGTACAGAACAGACATACAGACACTCACTTCGTCAGCCGTTACGTGACGTGGAATAAATGAGTGATTTGGCTCAGTGCGACGTTCGATGCTGTGAACCGTATAAACCTCGGCGGAGACGTGATTACGCGTTGATTCATTAATCCTGACATCATTAATTATGTATCGCCATCTTCCTGTTTACTCTTCCTGGTTCAACGCAAAATGGCGTAATTATTCACACGATCTCCAATCCCATCAACGTTTCATGAAAAAGAAAATCGCAATTCGCGTCTGTCGATGCAGTAGAAGCACGGGTTGCACGGAGGCACACTCTGGCGTGCGTGGATGCTTCCGTGCGTGCTTGCTTCCGTGCGTGCATGCTTCCGTGCGTGCATGCTTCCGTGCGTGCATGAATATGCGCGTACGAATCCTTGATATTCGAAAACATAGTTTTATGTTATTATCCGTACATAATTAGACTAACATGTATCATGCCAATGCTTGTATATCAACAAACATAATTACATACCTTATTACGCACAGGGTATATTGTGGTTGTACAGTAACCGGGTATGTGTTTGCTATTTCTCGCCGAAGCGCAGCTGAGTGGCAGCTTTGAAATCGTGGCACAATTCCGTCGCTGATCAATGCTACGTCTTTTTGTGGTTCTTGTTGTTCGCTTGCGGAGCAAACCGTTATGACGCATTCTTCTCGAAACACGCGACACTATTGTGCGCTTAAGTAGCCGGAAAACGATTTCTCTCTTCATGTTAATGGAGGCCATTTGATGTGGAGTCACGCGTCCTCTCTCAGAGGCCGTGGGAGGCGCGATGTTCATTGATACTGTGTAGGGTGTCGCTTTTACGACACTTGTGACAATAAGTTGCTTGTAGAACATTGTAGCGTGCTTTCATTGAGTGCTATATACGTCGCCCCCACTGGTGTCTGCGTGCGCCTTGTTGGGTCGATGATATAGTGGCAAGCGTCGACAAGTCACGGCGCCGACTTGCCATTATTTCCTTACGATATTTATTGAAAATGGACCAGTATTGATTGGGTTTATCTGTGGAAACATGTGCGCGCACACATACGCATGCACGCACACTGACACATGCGCACGCGCGCGCACACACACACACACACACACACACACACACACACACACACACCACGCACGCACGCACGCACGCACGCACGCACGCACGCACGCACACACACACACACACACACACACACACACACACACACACACATCATATGCAAATAAATCGAGAAGAAAAAACAATTTCGTGCAGTTCATTTTAGTATTCGTGGGTTACTATTTGCTAAAATCGCCCACTGTTTATTTCCTGTTTTGTTGCAACTAAGACACCGGAAATAAAACATAAACCAAAATGTTAACCATGCTATGTATGTAGTAGACCTACTGAAGTCTAGCGCGAAACGTGAAACTATTTGAAAGACCTTCCCTTTTTCTTGGGGTAACTATTTCGGTAAACACCCTAACCGCGACACGCGGTCAGATATCAAGCGACTTACTGGTTAAACAGCTATAGGGGTATACTTAAAGAACAACCATTACGACGCCGCACTGCCTGGCCGCTGTCATTCTGTCACAGAGGCTACAATTTCGACCGTCGTGTACCGTCATAATGACAGTATTCTACCTGCTTGCAACAGCAAATAAAGCTCCACGGACAGGAATGTTAAACGTATTGGAGCTCCAGAAAGGGCGTTTGGTTTAAACGGAAGCGGAAGTGTTACTACCTGCCAGACTGTGCATGCGCGTTTTCTAAGAACGTCCTATAATCTAAGATCTTCCTCGTCTCAGTCTTCTTCCATATACTGGACTGGGCCCTTGCATGGCGTTAACAGTTCAGCGACGTCTTCTTCTTATTCCCGCTCAAGGCATATGGCATAATATACCGCGGCCACTTGTTTCTATATTTCCTGATCTGCTCACCAAGAGGGGGAGAAAGTCCAGTAAGTATTAACTGGAACGTTTTAAACAATAATTGTAATTCATAACACTTGTATAGTTTCCTATAATTTTATGTGATGCATTTGCCGTGAAGTGCAGGTCTCGTTTTAACCGAAACTTGTCCTCGTTTTCCGTCCGGTTTTCTCTAACCATCGTAGAAAGCTTAAAAGACCCAAGATCTTTTCATTCATTGGTGTTTCTGCAGGCTAGTAATATTTGTCTTCGTTGGTGCATTGAAACACTGCGAGCATATAAGAAATATACAATGCAATGCAGTGCAGTGGTGCAGTGGTGCAGTGGTGCAGTGGTGCAGTGGTGCAGTGGTGCAGTGGTGCAGTGGTGCAGTGGTGCAGTGGTGCAGTGGTGCAGTGGTGCAGTGGTGCAGTGGTGCAGTGGTGCAGTGGTGCAGTGGTGCAGTGGTGCAGTGGTGCAGTGGTGCAGTGGTGCAGTGGTGCAGTGGAGCACTGGTGCAGTGGTGCAGTGGTGCAGTGGTGCAGTGGTGCAGTGGTGCAGTGCTGCAGTGGTGCAGTGGAGCAGTGGAGCATTGGTGCAGTGCAGTGCAGTGCAGTGCAGTGCAGTGCAGTGCAGTGCAGTGCAGTGCAGTGCAGTGCAGTGCAGTGCAGTGCAGTGCAGTGCAGTGCAGTGCAGTGCAGTGCAGTGCAGTGCAGTGCAGTGCAGTGCAGTGCAGTGCAGTGCAGTGCAGTGCAGTGCAGTGCAGGAAATGCAACGCAATGCGATGCAATGCAACGCAAAACAATGTCAGCCACATCATCTTCACTACGAAAGGAAACATTTTCAACACTCAAAACTACCATTTGTAACACACTCATTGTTACATCCGTAACACAGGTCAACTATGCAGCCCGTATACAGTAACACCCGCAACCCAAACTTGCGTGTAGCCGCGATATGATTGAAACCAACACACGCGGCACATAAACACGTTGTTATTGCACGGAGTTATTGTCTTAGGGTGTCGAGAGGAATTTAGCCGCGTACATAGTGAGGGCGGCTAACTGTTTGTCACGCTCCGTGCGCGTAACGTGACACCAGTTTGGTTCACCAGGGCGTGCCCGGCGGTGCCGTGTCGACGGATAACGAAGGCCTGAGAGGCGGGTTCGACTGCCGCCGTACAAAGGCTACGGAGCTCCCGTTCGACTGCAGCAAACCTTTCTTCATCCAGGGTTAGAGATTTCTAAACACAGCTAGCGTTATCGCCGAAAGCTGTCTAATCTCTAATATCGTAGAAGGGGTAGGGTAGCTACCCGACCTTAATTAATACCCCCGGGATTGGAAGCGCCGGGCGCTGATAGGTGTTACAATTTACGAAAAAGAGTATTGTACGGTGCCGCCATCTTTTGGCAGAACTGGACACCACTGGCGCCATCCACCAAACTGCAGGTACGATTAGAGTAATACGTGTCAAAGCACAGTTAATCTCTCTGTTGTGTCGCATGCTCAAAGCTACTTGGAGAGTAGCTTGGGGCATAATGCAACTTTAGGCATAACGCCTTCTACATTATTATTGCATGCGAAAAAAAGATATATAGCCGGAATGGACGTCATGAAATTGTAATATGTTCGTAAATAAAGCAGCAGTACTTTAATCAAACTTTCGTTGTCCAATGGTCTCCGCAAAAATGGCTTAATCCTTAGTGTGGATTAACCAGTATAACCACACGGGTCTGTCGCAAAGCACTGGATCTATGCGTTAGATAAAATGCTGAGATAGAATGTTGCGAGACAATGCGCCAAATTAAGGTAATTATATAAACAAGTAGATGGTACTTTTGTGAACATTGAACGTGTTGGGCAAACCATCGAAAATGAATAAGTGATATTTAAACTTCAAAACAATTAGAGTGTAAAGCCGTCTCAAAAAGAGCCGGAAGTATATAATTTTGACGAAATCTTACCAGCATACCACCGACACGGTGGCAGTGTCTGGTGATGCCAGTGTCTACGAAGAAACTACACATTTTTTCTTGAAATGCAACAACATGCTAACAGCGCCACCAACGGCAACGAGAGAGAAAGTAGTCCACAGGGACGTGTGTCCATTAGCGAGATACATATCTACCCCTAGCGGTAACTAGACAAGTTCATTGATGGTGTCCGTCTATATGTCGACCGATGTATGCTGGAAACTAAAGAACGTTAATAGAAACGACTCAATTCGATTTCCGCGGTGGCCAAATGTGTCGGGGAAATGACCGTTTCACAAAGCGCGCTGTCAGACGAAATAGTATCCGTTATCAAAGGCCGGAGTCGCCTCGATTCAAACCACCGCTTAGCGTTTAACTCGGTTGAAACACTACCCGCTATTTGACACGGTCGTGTAGTCATTCTGGAATTAGTTAGCGGGGTGACTCCGTCCGCCACGAGCGACTCCCCGCGGACTGGGGACCAACTCCCGTCAACGGGATTGTGTTCCGTGTTCATTCACCGGACCGGTCCCGCCGTGTCACTCGGTCGATGTCCGGCGGTTTGGTTGATAGATGACGTCGTTTAGTCGTTCGTTCATCTGTGTTTGCTGTGACAGCCGCAGTTGTGACAGTGAAATGAGATCGTCTCTACACAGTCGGCGTGTCGAAGTCGTGCTAATCAAAGACCCATGTATGTGTGCACCACAGAGTTAGATCAATGGTGTGCACCCACGCTGGAGTCTATTCATCACGGGTGCAATCATCGTCTCGCTCGCAGTTCCTGTCACCGCGGGCTGTCGGTGTGATTTCATTGGGGACGGAGCGAAGTTGTGCCCGTGCCCGTGCCCGTGCCCGTGCCCGTGCCCGTGCCCGTGCCCGTGCCCGTGCCCGTGCCCGTGCCCGTGCCCGTGCCCGTGCCCGTGCCCGTGCCCGTGCCCGTGCCCGTGCCCGTGCCCGTGCCCGTGCCCGTGCCCGTGCCCGTGCCCGTGCCCGTGCCCGTGCCCGTGCCCGTGCCCGTGCCCGTGCCCGTGCCCGTGCCCGTGCCCGTGCCCGTGCCCGTGCCCGTGCCCGTGCCCGTGCCCGTGCCCGTGCCCGTGCCCGTGCCCGTGCCCGTGCACATGCACATGTACATGTACATGTACATGTACATATGACTATACCTGTATATATATATATATATATATATATATATATATATATATATATATATATATATATATATATATATATATATGTATGTATGTATGTATGTATGTATGTATGTGCCTGTGCCTGTGCCTGTGCCTGTGCCTGTGCCTGTGCCTGTGCCTGTGCCTGTGCCTGTGCCTGTGCCTGTGCCTGTGCCTGTGCCTGTGCCTGTGCCTGTGCCTGTGCCTGTGCCTGTGCCTGTGCCTGTGCCTGTGCCTGTGCCTGTGCCTGTGCCTGTGCCTGTGCCTGTGCCTGTGCCTGTGCCTGTGCCTGTGCCTGTGCCTGTGCCTGTGCCTGTGCCTGTGCCTGTGCCTGTGCCTGTGCCTGTGCCTGTGCCTGTGCCTGTGCCTGTGCCTGTGCCTGTGCCTGTGCCTGTGCCTGTGCCTGTGCCTGTGCCTGTGCCTGTGCCTGTGCCTGTGCCTGTGCCTGTGCCTGTGCCTGTGCCTGTGCCTGTGCCTGTGCCTGTGCCTGTGCCTGTGCCTGTGCCTGTGCCTGTGCCTGTGCCTGTGCCTGTGCCTGTGCCTGTGCCTGTGCCTGTGCCTGTGCCTGTGCCTGTGCCTGTGCCTGTGCCTGTGCCTGTGCCTGTGCCTGTGCCTGTGCCTGTGCCTGTGCCTGTGCCTGTGCCTGTGCCTGTGCCTGTGCCTGTGCCTGTGCCTGTGCCTGTGCCTGTGCCTGTGCCTGTGCCTGTGCCTGTGCCTGTGCCTGTGCCTGTGCCTGTGCCTGTGCCTGTGCCTGTGCCGTAACAGTCTGTGGTCGTTGGGGCACCTCTGATGATAATGTCACAACGTTTCGACTGTCATTTGTGACTCGTATAAGATGAGGCCTGTCCACTGTTTGCCAGTTCTTTTGCTGTCTGCCTTCTCCTTATTTTTCCTCTCACTGTGCCTTTGGGATGGCTTTTTGCCAGGTCATTAGATCGCGTGAGATGTCTGTACCATCTCAGTTGACGTTTTCTCTCTGTATACATCATGTCATCGAGTTGACCGACGTGTCACGTGATCTTTCCTGTGTATGGGATGTGCAAGATTTTTCGGCAACATCGGTGTTTTGAAGATAGGTGAAATAGTCAAATGTTTTATTTCTTCAATCCTACATGTGAATTCAATTCAACCAGTTCACGGTAATGTGCGATATAGTCACGCTCTTTTCCCAGTGTAGACAGCATCGAATTTCTTTGCTCTCTCAAAACCGTCAGACTGCCACGTACAATGGGGCGGACCGTGTCAGTCAGCATGGCAATTTAGTTTTGGAAAAGTGCCAGACTCAACTGCCAAATTCAATCACTTCGTCCATTCAAATGATTGAAGGCATGTTCTTCAGTCAGCCGAATGCAAATATTATTTAAGCTATTTGCATAATTCATATTCATAACTTGATCTAGAAACCCGTCCACTCATGGTTTGGACGGGTAAAAATGTGACGGGCAAAAAAGCGTAGGTCAATTATATTATCGATTAAGCTTTAAAAATGGGTGTCAGTCTTGTGTATGCATGGCTTGTTATACATTTCTGGACATATATCAACGTCTAGAAGGAATTCTACGTATCCGTGCTCAAACGCTAGTGTCTATCGGGGCATTTTTTGCGTGGAGGAAATGTGATCTTGCACATGGCGTATTTATATTCGAGCAGCAAAGAACCGGTCACGTGATGAAGAAAACCGGCCGACGAAGTCGCTCTTAAGTGACAGCAATCGCCGGCCTCGGGATTACATAACACATGAAAGACGCCGTTTGGAGTACGTTTGGAGTACGTTTGCGTGGTCGTGATGGATTGTTCCCGGACATAACTATCCCAGCGATTCACACATTCCTCGGCGAACTCTCATCCACAGTGGACGTGTTTACTTGTAGCGGACGACTTCGCACGCACGGTGTTTATACATATAACACCGCCGTTCTAACATAGTTCCACACCTCTTCGCCGTTCGTAGCGCGCCGCTCATACCGAAAGCGTGATTTAGTGTAAAGTCATTCTTTACTCGTCTATATCAGGACTCAGCTGAAAGGTCCGGGAACTGGAGTCGGTTTGTAAAACAGCCGTAGACCACTACTTTGTGATGTCGGTATTTAATATGTTTGTGGTTACGGCAAATTCTTCGTGATTAAAAAACTATTCTGCGGTTAGATCGAAAATATATTCTTATAAGGTCACGGTCAAGCAGTGGTATGTTAAGTAGGCCTACTTATGAATATAAAATGACTTACACGTTATCAAGGTGATAAATGGACATAGTGACAGTGTGATTTATGATGTGATGGTCTTAATACCACGGAATCAGGAACATGATACGCGTGTTGTGTGCGCCTCATTGTTCGCCGCTATAAATACATCTGCGTCATTTAAACGACATCGATTATCGCGATACCTGTCGCCGTTAATCCTCCGAGATTCACACCTATGTAGTCGTTCATAATCCTCCCTGGCTGTCGGTCACGTTCCTCGCATTCCACGCATCCCTGCGTGCGTGCGCCGCTTGTCGGAAACACGAATATGAGCGTGCTTCTTACCAGTCTTCCCGGCTTCTCACCGCGAAGATGGATCGAGCGCGCAGTGCCAAAAGCCGTCACCACTGCAGCTGAAAAGATTGCAAACATGAGAAACCAAAAAGCACACACCCATTAATCTTCACGGAATCGCAGCGAGAAAATCCGATATTTCACCACGGAATCTACTACTCCAAGCGATACATCATAAATGACGTCATGGTGAGCATCACCTGCGTGTTTCAGTCTGTACACGACAGGTGGCGTGCGGGCTTAGCCTCAAGGCGGGTCCTATCTGTGAAAGATACAACTGACTGTGCTTCATTGTTCTGTCGACTGTATTCAGTGGATGCGCGAAGTCTGGTCAGCGGGAACAACGCACTTGATGGGTCTTGTTAACGTTTGTTGCGACGTCTAGCGGCTTGTCAGTTACTTCCGGCAATGCGCATTGGGAGCAACTGCGCACTACATCTAGTGACAGTTGACGTATTTCAAATGACGCACACATGAACTGTACATTGTCGTTTTTTTCCAAGGTTGATTGTAGCAACACATTTTAATAAATAAAACGTAACAATGTGACTATATATAGCACACAGTGCTTATACAATTTTTTCACACCATTGAGACAAACCAACGGCTGAGTTATTACAGGTAGTACACATAGCAAGCATACACACACGCATACACACATACGCACCCACGCACGCACGCACGCACGCACACACATGCACACACACGCACACACACACACACACACACACACACACACACACACACACACACACACACACACACACACATGCACACACACACACACACACACACACACACACACACACACACACACACACACACACACACACACACACACACACACACACACACACACACACACACACACACACACACACACACACAGCAATGCCGGCGTAGTATGAAATATGTCCTACTAAAACGTAAAATGCACCGTATTGTTTTTGTAACCATGTATAAACAGCAAACTATTGTTTCATCATGTTTTAGCGGCCTTGTGCTATGAATACATACGCGATGCCGATTTTAAAGTAACTTTTTTGTAAACCTGTAGAACAGAACATCACTTACACATTTCAGTGCCTCTCTCTGACAGTACAACCCCACACGCCTGACTGAATAACGGGACTGCGACATTGTATGCGACACACTTACAGTGTCACATGTCTATAATTTATTGCCAATTAAATTGTAGACAAATTCGTACAGATAACGACAATCAATCTGTCTCATTTGATACTTTAATTGAATCAATACAATTATATCTCCGCTTACAGAAAAAAAGACACGTTGCTCAAGGACAACTCGCTGTGCATGGAGATTCCATTTCTATCGCAATAATTCAATATATCAATTAAGTACTGAGATAAGTTAAGGAAAACGGCGATTACTGCAGTAACCGATATCCTGCAAGAATTACCTCGAATATGTGTGTAAAGTACTGTGAAATGACGTCATCAGCTTCGCGTATGTTCGGATACTGCGTTTTCCGCTGTGATAGATGTACTATCTAGTTCGCCAACAAAGACGTTGTAAGTGTTAACCCGGTCTCCTTTCGTTGTTTTCCTAAACAACCGTCGTTTACGTACAAATATTTTACAAATTTTGTCAGCAGATTATTATTCGGTGGTAATAGTTATGTCGACGATGGATCGAGAGTCGATGGAATAAAAGAGACATTGGGCACATCCAGCGTAGAAAGACAGACACGGGTTGAGAAAAGCTGCAGAACTGTCAGTCCACAGGAAGAGAAAGAAAAGTGGAAGACCAAAAAAAAGAAGGAAGGACAGTGTAAAGAAAGACCTGGAGTTGATGGGTTGGAGGAGGAAGACGGGAAAGACCGGAACAAGTGGCGACAACTCGTAGCCGAGGACTGGCCGAGCGCAACATAAACAGTTATGTCGACCTGATAATAATGTGTTCTTATTTCCCAAAACGGACAATAACTCTTCAAAGATTATAAAATGATAGATCATTAAATATTATTATCAAACGTACATGCATAATTATGTCATGTAGACAGTTATTTGAGGCCTGTTTGGTATGTGTATCGCCGATCGCTCAGTCGTTGTCGAATACGCGACGTAACTACACGGTTTGTTCGGGAGCAGTAATCTTATAACGACATTAATATGCGGAACTGTTTTTTGACCGAGGTGCCTTTCGTACGCATTCGTGTCGACGCAGGTGTCGGAAGTGATTTGGCAGCGCAGCCATCGTAACGGAAGACACCGTGTGATGCGTAGGCAATTGTGATCACGTCATCGGAGCCTGGCGGTAGTCGGGCCGCCCGACTCATATCGGAATGCGGACGCGACAGAATGACGATTATAGTCGCGTCGTCACAGGTAAAACGCGGCGACGGAACTTGCACCAACGCCACCTGTTGAGCGCCGCCGTCGGACCCCGACGGCGTTGTCGCGACATATTTAATTCCATAACCGTCGCCATGTCGCCGTACGGGTGACAACGGTGACGTTATTACTATGTCACGTGGTCGCCCGTTGTTCATGGCCGACACCGACGGTGTTTGCGAGCGACGTAACGTGATCCGGACACTTGGTGACACATTCCGTAGTAGTTGACGCCTTTAGCGACCGCGCGAGAATGCGTAAGGTAATACTTTGAATTATATTGTGATGGCACGAAGTAGGCGACTCACTGTCGCATGTCCCCGATTGTCGTTTCATTTCTCCGTCGGGCGACACAGCTATTGGACGCTACAGCATCCCAGACTCACCGCACCCACGGGAATCGGTTCGGTTTGCGACGACCAATATTTACCGGCAAAGTCGAGCTAATCGCGTACACATGAGGTATGTACAGGGCGGCTTTGCTTTGTCCGAATGTCCACTCCGTTGTCGTTTCTTTCACGGACACACCTACGACATGTTTGCCGAGTATGTGTACTGTCGCCCGGTGGTATGCCTGGGCGCCGTACTAGCGGGCGGACGTGCTTTTTCGGCCTCCCAAACAACCGCGGCGTTTGCGCGGTCGCATTGGGTGTCGTTACATAGCGAAACGTTAGGGGGATAACACGCTATTTTCGGGTCCTTAAACCTCAACAAATGTTGACTCGGGACTATGTTGCGCAGACGTGTAATTCGCCGTTTGTTGACTGTCGCGGATTGCCTCTGCAGCAGAAATCGTGGGTTATACTTATCATATCAGACATTCCGACGGGTACATACATGTACCTATATTTAGTAACTACTATACGGAAACGTTGCGCATTATACTATCTTAGTTTGGTTCATGAATTTAGTTTCATAAAATGTCACAACATATTTTACTGATTAATAACACCGACATTTGTAAGATAATTATGGTTAGTATATATATATATATATATATATATATATATATATATATATATATATATATATATATATAAAAGCACAAGGGATAAGGTCTAAATTTAGGATTGTTTTACAATTTAGAAACATTTCACAAGGTAGTAACAAGCATCTGCAATCTAATCTAAATGAAGTTAGACGCACATTTGTAGTTTCCCGAGTAGTGTTTTTAGTAACTCGTTTTACAAATGTTATAAGTAGATTCAGTAGCCTACCTGTTATATTATTTTATTAATGTGATTTCTAAGCGGTTTCAGTTGTGCCAAGTTTACAATTTCTATTGTTATAATAATATAATTGATAAAAACAACACACCTGGATTTAATATATTATACTTGCTCGGTACATGTGATGACAAATTCCTGTGATAGAAAAGGCAAAGGGAAAAGGCAAGTTCTTATATAGCGCAGTATGCAGTCCTCAGGACCGCTCAAAGCGGTTTTACACTTTACTTCCCTGACAGACCTGGTCACTCAAACACCATCTCGGCTTCTCTGGGAAGCACCCAGCCACATGCTACAATTAATGCAAGAAGGCTGCTCGTACACTTATCCACCACTGTCTATAGCCAGATACTCATTTATACAGCTGAGTGAACTGGAGCAATGTAGAGTGAAAAAACGTGTCCGATCAGATACAAATTTGTGAAAAACAAGCAATGGAAACATAGTTTAACAAAACCGTGTATATTTTATGCAATCCAAATTTGCGAGAACATAATGTGTTCATGAAAAAACGCGTGTCTGTTTTCCGTGGTTTCTTCTTTTTAGTACAAGAAAAAGAATCAGACAAAACTATTTTTTCGCTAAATGTTGCATGCGTGTGCGTACAAGAGAATTTATTGTATTCCGTGATTTTTTATATAAAGCAACTGACAGATTGAAAATTGTCCGTCCCCTTTCTAGTTATGCCAGAATCTGCGGCTGAGGTCCGGTTACACTTACAAATCTGTGCCACAAGGCCGCGTATGTTTGCGGTGGTATATCATTATTTCACGCGTTTACACGTTTCTGTTTTTATAGACCCATAAATCAATCGGTCCGTTGTTTTTTTGCAAGAAAATACTTTGACTCTCAAATTTCACCAACAGACATGACGAAATACCCGACCTCCTCACAAGTTGGCGGTAATCTTAGTAAGTTTATCTGACCTGGTTGCTGGGCTAATAATAACCGTGACGCAACTGACCCATCAATTATCGCCCAGTGTCGGTTACGAACTGTCCCACTTCGTACTTCGTTGACACGGTCTGCCTTCTGTGACGTCACGTACTTGGTTTACCGACGCCATCCATAAGATTTAGAGGCGTCATCTGGCGGGTGACTGGCGTCAGCGGCGTTTTCCACGAAGACCATCCCGGCAACGTGACTTATGAGGGATTAGCGCTTTCCCCCGGAGTAGGGTGGTGACGTCACTGTGGCTGGCGGAAGAGTCCCAACTCAAGGTGTCTTGGTGCTAGTAACATTTATTCAGAAACGTGAAACTGGTGTGGTTTTCTTGCGGTTCACTGGAAACAGCTGACGTGGTGTTAAACAAGCGTTTGTAGTCAGTTCGGTGGAGTGGTTTCAAAACCCTGCTCACTATATCATTCTAAAAATACGTGTATTTAATCCTTATCTGCCATCTGAATTGGGCAACTTTGTTTCTCACGATAGTGTTGTTGTGTAAATACATGGTGCTATGTTGTGGTGGAGTTCTATGAGTAAATATGTGATTGTAGTGCTACCGAATGCTCACCATTTTGTCATATTTTTAGGTCTTGTCTTTATCATGTGAGATTACAAGAAACATGATTGAAACAGTTGTGTGTCCTAAAACACATACATGTAATACTATACACATACACCAATAGTCGTGTTTTTAAGCCCCCCCCCCCCTAAGAAAACAACGCTTTATGTGTTCACTTAACAAATGGGAGCGGTGGTTGCGCACGGTAGAGCGACGGACTGTCAATCGACAATCCTGGTTCAATCCCACCTACCGCTCTTTCAAAACTTAGGCAATTTCGTTCACCCCACATTTGCCTGTGTCTTTTGGAAGAGACACTAAAAGCCGGTGGTCCCTTCTATCTGGTGTCTATGCCAGGGGAAGTAAAAGATCTCACACAGGGGGTAAATGTGTAAACTGTAGTTGACTCACTAATTTTTGAGAAAAGGACAACTCCTGCGTTAGCCCAAGTTTGGGCTGTTTGGAGGTAAACCACCTTAGACATCGTCGTTTCCGCTATTTTTACACTTACAAATGTATCAATTTATCCATTTTACTACGGCAAGTGTAGCATCAACTGGAATGATTTCTACAGTTGCATCCAATACCTGCAAAGTCATTGACGTTAACACATTAATGAGATACCGACTAAATCTTGGCGTGCATCGCACATCGGTATCCGGAAATCAGTCCACCTAGACACCGGTTCGCTGAATCCGACCACAGGAAGTCCGCTACAGGCGTGCCATGCCATTGCATAACCTCGATCATCGTGACGCTGCAAAATATTCGCCGACAGTTTTTTGATTGTTCTCGTTAATTAAAGTAAGTCACGCGATTTCTGACTGCCGCTTGTCGACGATTTAACGCTTTGATGGCCGAATCGTCCAATTAAATTACCCGAGTAGTTCCGTTGTTTCAAAAGCATCGGCGATAAATCAGTGCTAACGAATAAAAAATAAGATAGCTATTTGATGCTTATGGGACAGTTGTATGATCCCCGATACACCAGCGACTATCATGCCAGCATAGCGTTAGTAGCTATATTTCCATTGTGTGGCGATTTTGTCGTATCATACATATTCAACTTGAAATCAACACCATATATAACAATATTTATTTTGTTTTATTGCGTCACGTGCTAATAAAAAAAAGTTGTGGCTTTACGTAGACGAAACAGTATTCGATATCCGCATTATATTACAATGAATGCGTCTACATATATATAAATAGAAGCATATTTGAGCGTTGGACTTCACTCCGTTTTAATGGAGGTTTGCAAGAGGGTGCATCGATAAGCGGGTTTCGGTTGTTGTCCCATTGGAAATGGGAGTCCTGTGTAACGTCTGGGTACATTGGGAGTGACTCACTTCGGGTGGACTTTCCCCTTGTTTCGATTGCGTTTTCCTAGCAAGTTTCGGCTGAGTGATGACGTCATGAAATTTGCGACAAATGCTGGCGTGCTAGTGGAGGCCGAGGGGAGGGGTCAGCGTGGACCACAGTGGCGTGGACGGAGAGTGGGACTCCGGTTACCCCCCGCCAAGGCCGTCTGTCTTGGTCCGGTGTCGCGTGCACGTTGACAGTCGCCAAAAGCTCGACGAAAGGGCGATCGATGACAGACGATTTGATAAAGTAGGTCGCGACGAGGGAGTGGTGTAGATGGGAAGAAGAGAGGAAGGCTGAATAACAAAGGGAAAGGTGGAGAAAAACCGTGATTGGTAGAAACCGACAGATCGATAAACTACCAAACTGACGGACATACAGACCGAGCAGACATGGACTGTAAGGACGCGAGCGCATCAGTGAAATACATCACTACTGTGAGACGGAAGATTGCGTTGCACGAAAGAGAAACCGACCGCAAACACACGGCGAGTGACTCTTTTTCTGAACAGACGCCTTTAAGTTTAAACACGGGCAGCTATTCTGACGTCCCAACAAGACCGATGGATCGCCGCGCCATTGCTGATTAGCATCTTGCAGTTGATTAATACTCGCTACGCCAGCGGCAGCAGCCTTGTGTGCCGGGCTGGCATGAGTGGTTTCGGGTTGAACTGCTTCCTTTGGGGCTTTTCACGGCACGTCGACTTGCGTGACACAGGCGGTGGTTGTGTAGAACCTCCACTGTCCCGCGTGACTCAGACGAGGTCGTTGTAAACACCATAGTTGATGCAATCGTGACAGTTATCGCGGTGGTTATGGAATTTATGTTGTTTACTGTGCAGTTATGTAGTTCAATTGTTCGTTCTTGGTGTGTTTAATGACGTTATCCGGGGTTAATTGGGCTCAAATACATATGTTATTTGTAATGGAACACACATACAACACAACACGATGTATTGCAACGAGGATGATAAGGCCAACGATGACGACAACGACGGCGACGACGACGACGATAACAACAACAACAACAACAACAACAACAACAACAACAACAATAAACAACAGCGGTGTAACGACGCATACAAACGCAATGTCAGCTACTTCGATGACAATGGCGACAGCTTCAGCAACGACACATTAAAATCAAGATCGATGAAGGTGATAAGTAAGGCGGACTCGATAAAACAACGACATCAGCTAGACAACAACAACGACAGACACGACCACGCAGGCATTTCGACAATAACAATCACTCCTAGTGCACGAACAAACGGGCATTGTTCTTGTACCAATTGTCGCCGGGTATTCCCCGCTGTGTCGCTCTCTATCTAATAGTATCGAGTTACGACCGATGGACGCATTAGCTGAGTATATAGGGCGTGACGTAATTACGTGGAATCCAATTATAGTACCACGGTTAACGATTCAGCGACGTTCAAGCGGGGCCAAGGAAGACCCGAGCTCTGAGGCTGTGGGGTGGAGACGAAATGGGGTTAATTAACGAATCAAGCCAGCATAGTGAGACCAGTATAGTGATAGCGACGTGGTACAAGATAAAGCTAATTGAAATTGGAAATGGAAAGTGTGATCGTAGAATAATTTAAACAATCACCGTCATTCTATATGGAATTTAATTATCCATCATCTATAATATAATTTAGCCAGTATCTGTTAAATGTATATCAATACTATTAACATTTCCCTAGAGATGTCTGGATTGGTGTTCGTTTGAGCATGTCTGCTACACAGGAAAGTGTTAAGCGCTTTGAGCAATTCGAAGGACGATACGATTTACCACGTTGTATGACAACTTACCTAATCTTTCCATTTCATGCAGTTGGAACATCAGTATGCAAATAGTGTACATACTTCACTCAGAGAAGCCACGAACACTCTTAGTTGCTTACTTATTATTCGTTATTTGTGTGCGTACCTAGTATTGCCCAATAGTGTCCTTCGTGCCGTGTGGTACAATATCTCTCCAGACCCGTCTGTCTTTGCCTCCCACCTGCTGAGATGCCCCGAGTCAGCCCCAGCAGCCTCGAATTCTCCCTTCATCGTTCCTCGCCTTTTTGTTTTGGTCTACGTCTTTTTTCTCCATCCGTCTGCTGTTCTGGTTAGCGCTGTTTTCGTTGGCAGGTTCACTGTGCAGACGTCTGCCCGCCATAATATCCACCTTCCGTCTTCAGGATAAGGCAGATGTGTTGCTGTTTTTCTGTAGAGTCCGTGGTCGAGTGTGGCGTCCTGTCAGGGTTCCCCGGTGCCTTCCTTACCAGGTGTTGCGGCAACTGGGAAGTCTGTTGGTATCTCTCCGTCTCACGCCAGCACCCCGAGCCGTAGAGGTGCAGACCTGTAGAGGTGTACGGGACAACAGCGCTTGGTGAACACATTGACGTTCACATCAAACTATAAAATTATGTACATTAATACAGTTTAGTCCATAACGTTATGCTACATAAATCGTACTGATTACTGATATACACTGCAGTCAAAATAAGGGCACCTGGTGTCAGCGAAGCACAACTCCAATATATATATATATATATATATATATATATATATATATATATATATATATATATACATAATATGCTTGTGCGTGCGTGGTGCGTGGTGCGTGGTGCGTGGTGCGTGGTGCGTGGTGCGTGGTGCGTGGTGCGTGGTGCGTGGTGCGTGGTGCGTGATGCGTGGTGCGTGGTGCGTGGTGCGTGGTGCGTGGTGCGTGGTGCGTGGTGCGTGGTGCGTGGTGCGTGGTGCGTGGTGCGTGGTGCGTGGTGCGTGGTGCGTGCGTGCGTGAGTGCGTGCGTGCTTGTTTGTGTCGTTTTACTTTTAATAACATTTTCCAGTTTAAGAGGTTGTCAATCAACCGTGACTCAATATCCGCCCACCAACTTTGCCAAAACTAATGCATTTAAAGTAAACACTTTCTTTGTAAACGTTTAATTGCAAAACGAATCCGACACCGACTGGACGTCAATGTAGACACGGCTTTCTATGGGGACAGTTAGGGACCGTCTCACTATTTCTTACCCTCGAAAACGCATGGTGTCCGGTATTGGTACAAACCACCAGACAAACGTCACACGTAGTTTAGAGCCTACGATAAATTCATATACAAATACAAATACATTTTTACCACAGAAACTTTATCCTGAAGCGTATTTATGATTAAGTCCATGTTTGGCACACTGAGCTGACCACACGGAAAAGAGATACATTTCATGCAGGCGATAATCTCTTGTTGCGAAGAAAATTCACCGGATGCGCAAAAACCGTCATATTTGTTCAGTCAACACAGGCAGCTATTGAACAGTCTCACTGCCGTAATGCCTGTTTCGTACACCAAGTGACATTAATTTAATAAAGTAGCGTCTTATTTACAAACTGTGGTGAGGTCCAAATCTACACTTCCCACACACATGTAGGCTTTCGGGACTTTGTGGACGTACTTTATTATTATAACAAACATTTATTAAGCACCGTATCTTCGGGACCAGCCCGTTCATAGGTTCATACAAACATTGTGTATATATATATATATATATATATATATATATATATATATATATATATATATATGACATTACATTAACATGTGAGATATTATATACTTAGTAATTGAGATACATATTTATAACATTAAGACATGTATGTTAGAAATGATTATATAGTAAAATAAATTAGAATTATATAATTCAATGAAAATAATAAAAATAAAGAAAAATATAATTTAAATAAGTTATTCAATTAAATAAGTTAAGTAATGTATTCAGAAGATACATGTTCGTACAAGTGCCACACACAACAGTTATTCAGTGGAAGTACTCCAATTTAAACAAGTGAGTTTTAAGGCCATTCTTTAATTTAGTTATAGAGTGTGTGACGAATGTGACCACCCCCAGAGACCCGCCCAACGGAAATCGGCGACGGAAACCCGGCTTGGCTGGCGAAGGTTGGGTCGTTTGACACTGTCGGGGGAAATGGTCGCACGATCTCGGCCGCTTGTGTCGTCCAGGACGCGCAGGCGTCGGTGACTTCCGGCGGGAGACGATTAGTTGGTCGCATCGACACCTTGGCGTGGACGGACGCGACAGTCCCGGATGAGCCAACATCCGATCTATCTGCCTTGCGATTTCCACAGCTCGCTGATCACGGCTGTTCACGTACACAGGAGATACTCTCGCGTGATTCACTTGATTTATGCGACTATGGATTTTCATATCGCATGGGGCGTCCATTCGACAGTAGAAGTAAGATATGATGTCATGAAATATCGCACCAGTTGTTACATTTTATGTTAGACGAGCAAGACATGACAATATAACCATAATCATAACCATGATATTTATTGACACCAAGTAAGTACAAGATTTGTTGTAAGAACACATTTTCATTAGTATATTTATACACATACACATATATTACTTCATGTTCATGTTCATGTTCACAATACATACAAACGTGTGTACTTATAGTAATTATTGTTATACCAAAAATAAACCACAATCATATAACTTTACCAACTGAGGTCGGTAGCGCCTAATAATATAATAATATCGCTGTCACAGGAGCCACCTGGTGAAAAGTAATATGCTCCTTTATACAAAGTGTCTATCTCATGTTTATTTGGAAGTGTTTGTTTGAAGTGAGAAAGTGTGTGGTGATGTGGATGTCTGCTAAACATAATGAACAAAAAATATTGTATTTATTAATTCGGTTGACATGTATAACACATGCAGTCGTTAAAATGACATCGCGAAAACTACCTCGGCGTCAATATTAGTTACAAATAATTTAGTACCACATACAAATTGATACGTGTCAGATATAGCAACGACGTGTTGCCTCTGTGCATTGGATGCTTTCATGAAGTTATTTAATATGTGTATAATCACCCTATGCATGTATACTCGACATTTCTTCACCATCCCAACCCACCTACCCCCAACCACGTTACACCTCCCCTTACCCACGGAAGTTGTTTGTCGGGCAAGGCTCCACTAACAAACCGCAGTTGGCAATCTTGCGAGGTGATCTGCAACACGCTCTCATCGACAACATCGTCGATTTGCCGTCGATTTGCGTGTGCGTGTGCGTGTGCGTGTGCGTGTGCGTGTGCGTGTGCGTGTGCGTGTGCGTGTGCGTGTGCGTGTGCGTGTGCGTGTGCGTGTGCGTGTGCGTGTGCGTGTGCGTGTGCGTGTGCGTGTGCGTGTGCGTGTGCGTGTGCGTGTGCGTGTGCGTGTGCGTGTGCGTGTGCGTGTGCGTGTGCGTGTGCGTGTGCGTGTGCGTGTGCGTGTGCGTGTGCGTGTGCGTGTGCGTGTGCGTGTGCGTGTGCGTGTGCGTGTGCGTGTGCGTGTGCGTGTGCGTGTGCGTGTGCGTGTGCGTGTGCGTGTGCGTGTGCGTGTGCGTGTGCGTGTGCGTGTGCGTGTGCGTGTGCGTGTGCGTGTGCGTGTGCGTGTGCGTGTGCGTGTGCGTGTGCGTGTGCGTGTGCGTGTGCGTGTGCGTGTGCGTGTGCGTGTGCGTGTGCGTGTGCGTGTGCGTGTGCGTGTGCGTGTGCGTGTGCGTGTGCGTGTGCGTGTGCGTGTGCGTGTGCGTGTGCGTGTGCGTGTGCGTGTGCGTGTGCGTGTGCGTGTGCGTGTGCGTGTGCGTGTGCGTGTGCGTGTGCGTGTGCGTGTGCGTGTGCGTGTGCGTGTGCGTGTGCGTGTGCGTGTGCGTGTGCGTGTGCGTGTGCGTGTGCGTGTGCGTGTGCGTGTGCGTGTGCGTGTGCGTGTGCGTGTGCGTGTGCGTGTGCGTGTGCGTGTGCGTGTGCGTGTGCGTGTGCGTGTGCGTGTGCGTGGGCGTGGGCGTGGGCGTGGGCGTGGGCGTGGGCGTGGGCGTGTGCGTGTGCGTGTGCGTGTGCGTGTGCGTGTGCTTGTGCGCGCGTGTGTGCGTGTGTGCGTGTGTGCGCGTGTGCGCGTGTGCGCGTGTGCGCGTGTGCGCGTGTGCGCGTGTGCGCGTGTGCGCATGTGCGTATGTGTATGTGTTGGTGTGTATGTGTACGCTCCGGTGCATATCTGTTGCCTTTGTGTTCTGGTGGATGCCCTGCCTCAGGTATGGGAGCGTCCACTCTCACTATATACCACTATGTTGGATAACCACTATATATAGATACACGAGCGGATGTCCTTTTATCTGTGTATCGCGCTAATCGATCTGGTGGTAGTTGGCGCCGATTGCGCGATTGCATCGACTTGGAGCGTGTCCCACGCGCGTATTCCGCGGGTTGTTGGGCCTCGGCATGCCAGTGTTGTTCACCAAACTGTTAGCAAAGCGAACCCAGCGATAACTAACTAATATTTAACACAAATTTAACGGTTTATATATGACCATTTCAAGAAAGAAACTTTTGCGCCATTCTTGGTGTTTGTCGTCAACTCCATCATATAGAGAGTAAAAGGAAGAAAACAACCCGACGTACCTTTGTAAAACGTAAACAACAGCAAAAACATCTTGTACGTTGGACGTGCCAACGAATCCGTTTGCCGCTATTCATTGGCACGTCCCACATAAAGGGTGTTCTTGGTGTTGTTTACGCTTCACACAGGTAGAGTCTACGTCGATTTGGCTTTTTTCCATTTTTCTCTGGGGATGCTGTTTACGCCAGACGCCATGGAGGGTGTTGACAGGTTTTTTCTTGAAACGGTTTCTTTCTGAATATAACAAGTCGACTTGCATAGACATGGAGGCATGAGACGTTTCCTGAAATAGTCGTGCCTGACGTTTACGAGACTTCACGGCGACGAAGCCCAAAACACTCGCAGAAACAAGTGTCCGTTGTACGTGTGGTACGACCCCCAGACTTGTATGAACCTTTAACTTTCATGCAGTGGTCAACGGTCGTTATGAATTACCTGTTATGACCATATCTTATCCGTGCACCGATGTCCAATACTGCAGTTGTAGATGGGCATTGGCAATCGCTTGTTTTGCAATGCCGGCTTCGGGATTACAGTATACCAACTGATACACATTTGTGTTCATATACGTTAATTCGTTTGAAACTACAGCTGAGCTATTCAGTGGTCTCTCGTATCTCACATGGTTCTTTAGAATCCGTCTGCAAGAGACTGCTGCGTCAAGACCATTCCAAACAAAAACAGATTATGGTAGGTCGTATGGTCGCATCCGGTATGAATAACAGATCGCAGAAAACAAATGGGCATAACCTTGCCTACGTTAGGAGAAGACAGTAGGGTACTGAACAAGGCGAGAGTAGAGATTTGCATGAAATAAATAAAATATAAGTAGGTTAAAAACTGGATCGATGTAGAAGAGGAGGACCAACGCTAAGATGGAATGATGTTTCTGAAGGAAAGATGCGATGGCCAAATTGGAAGACTTGTTGCAAAAGGCAGACAAAGATGTAGAGCATAGGTATATGCAAAGAAGGAAACTTCATTTTGAGTATCTCGTGCCCAAGGAAACAAAAGGAAAACGAAAGCAATACGTGGACTTCAGGAAGCCTGAGTTGATCATAATTCGAAGTCTGTCCCCACAGTATGGTGACATCACATTGTGTTGTTTTGGCGTTCCCGTCCCCTTGTCGGCTTTTCGGATCATAGTTGACGACCTTCCTTGAGTCAAATTGAGCGTTACTCTGTCAGTCGCGTCGCTCTGTTGGCTGCTAACAAGAAGAAGTCAACGTAATTTCAGGTTATCCCTCCGAATCTCACGGATTCCAACCGAAATTCCCGAGCTTCAACTGCGAGGGAGACTCAAAACAGGTTGTCGTGACCGACGATCACGAAGATAGTTGTTTAAAAAATATCGCATACCGCTTGTTCCGTACGGCGTACGATAAAAATAAAACATTGCATGTGTATGTATGTGTACACACGGCGGGCGAACCCACGCACTGAACCCTCGGGCATTTTAGGCAGAGGCAAGTCATTGGCTACGGGGTTGGCGTGCTTGGAGACAGTGGGGCCGGTGTGGCTGTCGCTCGTGGCTGTCACTCACGGCATCTGATACGGCACAGTCACCGCGCCCGCCAGCCCGCCTACACCCGGCGCACTCCGCCGCTTGTCGCCAGACAGTGAAACGACGACGTTGGACAGACACGCTACTCAGCGCTGTGGTCCATGCGACGGTGTTTGGGCTAACTACAGCGCGTGTTACACGGACTTTACCGGACTCTTAACGACTTCCAGACGTGTCTGGGTACTCCGATGCAGCGACGGACGAGCGACGAGTGAACGTGAGTACAAGTTCGGCGACAATGGCTTTTCGCGTATCGCTTGCAGGGTGAACGGCTCCGGGTATGGACTTTCCTGCACGGTCGGGTAGCAACGACTGGGTGTAGCTTCCCGCTCTGACTCCGTACCGTAGCTCGTCCGGGCGAAGACAGTCTACGTTTTTGGGGGGTTCCTTCTCGCGGGAAGGGTACTTGGTATCCGGTAGCCTAAGCGCTCTCCAAGGGATGTCTGGTGGAGTCACTGGAACAAGGACTTCGTTTGTGTCACAGCTGCGTGGAGGAATGGTTTGCAGACAGCATATTTTGTCGGAACAATCGCGTCTGTGAGGGCAGAGTTCAGATGATAGTGTGCAATCAGCGGTGTTATTTATGTCAGATTAATGTTTTATGTTTTAAAAATAGCATTAGATATATTCCAGGTGTGCGGATTTGTTCTGCAATTGAGATCATGTGTTCTGCAATCGAGATCTTGAGAAAAACAGCACTTGCGGACTTTGTGGAACCAGGTTGCTGAATCAGCAGACGTGGTTACATATTTAATTTTATAGAAATGGTGAGGGTGTGTTGTGACATTGATATGTCCCCTAATCTCCCAGGGTTGGGCACCTTGCCAAAGGCACACACCCCCTAAGTGGTCTATTGTATCTCTACAAATCTGTCGTTTCCGATAACTCGGCGTTGGCGGAGCAGCGGAAGGGAACAAACGCCTTATCATAAACATGACAATTGAATGGGTTTTTGCGCATTCCGAACATGCCGCGTGTTTGTGTATTGACGAGACAGGGCCTCGAAGTAGCTCTAGTGTTTGTGTATTGACGAGACAGGGCCTCGAAGTAGCTCTAGTGTTTGTGTGTTGACGAGACAGGGCCTCGAAGTAGCTCTAGTGTTTGTGTGTTGACGATACAGGGCCTCGAAGTAGCTCTAGTGTTTGTGTATTGACGTGACAGGGCCTCGAAGTAGCTCTAGTGTTTGTGTATCGACGAGACAGGGCCTCGAAGTAGCTCTAGTGTTTGTGTATCGACGAGACAGGGCCTCGAAGTAGCTCTAGTGTTTGTGTATTGACGAGACAGGGCCTCGAAGTAGCTCTAGTGTTTGTGTATCGACGAGACAGGGCCTCGAAGTAGCGTCGAGTGTTTGCATCTAGTGCTTCGATGTAGTCGGGGTGTGTGTGTCTGCTACTCGAAGTAGCATGTGGTGATTGTGTCTAGGCCTCGACGTAGCTAGGTGTTTGTATCCAGGGCCTCGATGTAACATCGAGTGTTGGTGTCTAGGCCTTTATGAAGCCGTTTTTTTTTTGGGGTCTAGCGCATCGAATCAGCGTCGGCTGTTTGTGTGTAGCATAGGCAAGATAGAACATCGAAATGCCATCTGGGGTTTGTGTTTAGGGCCTCGAAATACCATCGGGCATTTGTGGACTGACTGCCAATCGGTTAAGGCCTCGAAGAAGCACATTGTCTCTTCAGCGTCACTCTGTGAAAGTCGTAAATGTAAACATATACCACATATCACCGTATTATATCAACAATTACAGTAGCGGTAATTAGTGTTCTTTCTGCGGAGTTGTTTATTTAAATTATTATTATTATTGTTATTAAATAAAAAAACTTAATATCGATCTAAAGAAAAACAAAACACAGGATATTTGCATAAATATAATTATGTATACTGCTATGCATAATATATATATATATATATATATATATATATATATATATATATATATATATATATATATATATATATATATATATATATATATGCATCCATACATATTATTATAAGTGTTGTGTCATATTTTTAATAGTGACTGAATTGGCAATGACATTTACACAAACCTAATGTTAATATCGCAAACTTATCATTCTTTCTTTTAAACACATCAGAAATAAAACATAGAATACCCATTCGAATATATATTAAGCGGATCGGAACACTTTACAAATGAAACATTCGTTCGTTGAAACTAGTCCTGTGTAACTGACCATACGCTCACAATCCGGTTCAATTGTCGACCTTCTTGCGTTGACATCTTCTCTGAAACGTCGCGTTCTTGCCGGCCGTGTTGGAGTCGACTCCCAGTCACAGCTGAACCAGTTCGGTGTTGTGTTTGTGACGACCGGAGACTGGCACTCCGCCGCGCCGTTTGGTTTATATCTCGCGTTATATTCACGCGACGGTCTCTGAGACAGACGACGAGTTGTGTTGTTGTGCGCGAGACACTTCCTGTCGCATTCAGCTCTCGTTGGTCGTCGTGTAAGACAGTTGTTGTGGACAACGTCGTGTCGCCAGCGACACGGTATTCTGACAACGACACGTCGTTGAGTCTGTCGCACTACATGAGTGATACCAATAAAGTAAGTTGGCGTTGTGCATGACGATTCATAATAGAGTTAGACACATGCACCGTACGTCAATGTAAACATTAATTTTTGTCGGTACTGATATAGGACGTATATATATATATATATATATATATATATATATATATATATATATATATATATATATATATATATACAGGGGCCTATCTATTAACTGTGATATTATATTGACTGTGATAATAATTACAAAATAATGATATCACTGATATACGACACACCGAAATTTGAAGTAACATTTGCAATTGTAATTACAATATTATACTGTTTACACTTTACTAAAGGCGATATAATTAAACTATAATAACATAACACCGATTTTTTTATTGTGACCATAATATTCCTTAAAATATCACCTGCAACAAAAGATGACATCATTTAAGCGTGAATTACTCCAGAAATACAAACACTCATCGGCGGTAACTTTGCTGCAGGGTTTCGAAGTATTCATACATTAGCAGAAACGTAGCCTTCAGAAAGATTACATGACTGTATTTGTAACTCTTTAGGGCTCCTACGTAGCCTGCGTCAATCATATTTTAATTGTGCATTCGGGGATGAACTCAGTATTTATTCGAAGCTATTGAACGTCGTTGACGGAACTCAACAAGAGTCTCCGGCGCATTTCGTACTCCAGTTACTCCGAGACCTTGCCTTGGGCTCCGGAGTAGTCATTGATATTCTGTAATAGAACACGCGCAGTGATTTAAGTCAGTATTAAATGACGCAACCAGCATGAGAGGCATTCAGTGCTTGTCAGTCGGAGTCGGTGACATAACGTGCGAACATTTGTCACGCTCCACTGCCTTTACGGGAGAGTTTATGTTGTTGGGTAGTTAGTTATTCCTTCTGTCGTTGGTCGCAACGTTCCGTGTTTAATCCTCATATCCTTGGCTACCCCACATTCTTAATCGTGCATTTCAATCAGGTCACTTTCTGCTTAACCCAGTCTGTTTTTAATATGACTCCATTTATAGTTTGCGTGTTCGGTCCGGGCCTCTTGAGTTAATTCATTTGGCGCAGGCTACGTTATCCGCGTGTGTTAATCGGCGCGATTACCGATACAAAGGAACATATAATTACATTCGACATGTTCAAAGAAGGGCTTCAAAGTGTATATGTCTTATAAAAGGACACGCAAATGGTCGTACACAGAACTCCCAGATGGCTGTCCAGTGTCTGGCTGCGTTTATCTGGTGAAGATTAAGGGATACTTCAGAACATAAAAACTGGTTACGTGTAACCTAAATGTAAGCTCACGATGATATCATAAAAATTAATAATCGACTTCCAGTTCAGTTCATATATTGAGATAACTTATAATATAATTTTGCATCTTTGAACAGCTTGCGACAGCCAAATAGTTGTTTTCATAGGAAGAAGTGGATATCGTTTTTATAAATAATAACCATAGTAACCTGACCGTCCAGCATAACATCACACATAGCAATACGTTGCCACCGTTGACAGATGTTGACAGATGTTGCGAATCAATCAACGATCACGACGATCTAACATCACAAGTCGGAGTCAAGCCCCTGATCAGAAGAGGACATCGTGATGGATGTTCTGATAATCTCAAGTGTCATTTTCTACGGTCTGCCGGTTCCTTCAGCGCCTACAGAAACGCCACAGAGCGCCGGCTCTGTGGCGTCTACATCAAGATAACGTCAACACTCATCTGCCAACACTATCAATATAACCTAAAATGTCACGCGCGGCACCAGGGCATTGTTACGACGGTGCTAATTGCTCGCGCTTTGATGTGTGTTGGTGCATCAGCGTCAATCCTTTCCGGCCGTCTGGTCGGCTGACACCCATAAGTCTCGGCGCCTTCCTCGTAAGAACCCGGCGTCTTGCGTAATTTCACCCGTCGACATATCGACTTCGTCCGGCATACTAGGCGCGGATTTACGGCAGGTGATAGCATCGGCGTATTTAATAAAGGTCGCCGCCAATCGGCCGGGCGATCGCTCTGTGGTGGCGACGATTTAAATGTCAGATGTGTCGTAGTACTCGAGGTGCCTCGGCGATTCGCAGGTGCTGTTGTTTCAATTACCTCAAATGTGATCACACTGTGACCGGACTCGTCGACGTAGCACGGACGCCATGACAGCGCTAACTGTCGCCGCGAATTACGGATGACGCGTTCTTCGGAGAAAACCGTAAAGTTAAAGAGACGTTTACGATGTCGTTTGCGACGATGATCACGATGATAACATTAACGTTAATGGTGGCAAATAAGCTAGAGAAAGGTTATTGAAATGTCGAGCGTGACAACAAAAACATGGCGAAGAAACGTTGTGAGGCAGCCAATGAAATAATAATGATTACAATAATAATAATAATAATAATAATAATAATAATAATAATAATAATAATAATAATAATAATAATTGCACCAATCGAATCCAATTAAGACTGCTCTCTGTTTTGTTACAACACATGAAATCGTAACTTAGTAATGTAGACCAGGATAATATCGACGAGAACCTAACAACCTAACAACCTAACAACAACGTAACAACAATCTAACAACAACCTAACAACAAAAACAACAACCCAACAACTACAACAATCCACAACAACAACAAATCTAATAACAACTTAACAGCTAGTATCTAACAACAACCTAACCACAACCCAGGCAACAACAACCACAATAGAAATATCAACAACAGTTACAATAACAGTGCAATCAATCAACGGCGACAACGACGATATCAGTCACCATGACGACGACTACACCACTGACGAGAAGGAGATGGTAACTCCTCTCTCTCTCTACACTGGTGGGGCCGTGTCGTCCGGTCGCCATCTGATACGAGCGCCTTGAGCGCGACACTCCGTGGCCGTCGCATTGTATCGCCGTCGTCCGCCGAGCCCCAGCCGTGGCGTCCCGGCGGCGACCTCCGCCCGCCTCGACCAGTCGCGATCCTATCGTCTTCCGCCGGCCCCGGTGGCGACCGGCGACAGACCCCGGCCGTTGATCGGCGGAGGATGTGGGAGACGCCAGTTTTGTTTATTCGACGACTTCCCGCCTCGAGCGACATGTCGCGGCGGTCACTGTGCGACCGGTCACGCGTGGCCGCCTCCGGGAAACTGCTGGTGGTGACCGGTCACGCGCGGCTGCACAACCGGAAGTGCTGTCCCGGTGTGCCCAGCGGATCCGTGTGTGCGTGGGCTTATAGCAGGACAATGTTTGATTGGTTGACACATCCACAGTTCGCCAGTGAAACATGTGTCAATAATTGTCCTTAGTAGATAAAACAAATCATAATTTAAACAACAGCTAGCGAGCTCGCGATATCAATGCAGTGCTTCACTTGAAAAATGTAGCTTTTTGATAACTAATATCGATTTAATTTTCACACCTATACCTCATTGAGAAAGTGTTTGCAATATTCAAATCTTATTTGGTTAGCGTACGTATTTCCGATTATATTCATTCTCCAAACCGCAATAAAACAAGTCATATCATGCTTCGTTCGCAAACTTACAAATCCATTTTGATGGGCGTGGTGCCGCCCGGGGTGATGAGATCGTCCCCTGTGTTTAATGAGGGCGGGTCGGTGGTTATATCGTGCAGTTTGTCAAAGTTATGACAGTTCCAAAGCAATAGCCCCCGGCAGTTATGCCGCACATACAATGCCAAGGTACACGTAGCCTCGAGTCATAATAATGATGCGCTCATTGCTTGATAGCCGCAGTGGAAAATCATTTGCAATTAACGGATACTTCAAGGTCATTGTTCCAATAACCTCACAAGGAGTAACCGACTATTCGCGGATGCAAAGTGAATACGTTTGCTGACGCCGGTTTTTACCACTTACAGCGACTTGTGATTATAAAGACAGATAGATATACCTGCACATGATAGGTGTCTGGAATAGCACAAGCATACATAAAAATTATACAAGTAGACGCGAATGTAGTCGACTAGTCATCCCGGTTCTCCTACGAGAGGCCGCGATAAGACCAAGTGCCTTGGGAAACTCGTCTCTAAGGTACTTATTAGCAGAAACTCGATAAAGTAGACGCCGTGTGTGTTTTATTTGACTCGCGATTAGAGAGTCTGTTTAAAGTTGACGGCGAAAGCCGTGTAGCAATGCTGGAGTGTGTTTGCAGAGCACACAAGATATTTGTCGCGTTGTGTACCATGCACACGCACGCACAAGCAGACGGAGACATTGAAGTCTCGCGCGAATCAACACGTATAAATAGCCGTGTACACGGAAGTCATCGTGCACGTCTGATCTCGTTCTCTCGCCCTCTCTCTCTCTGTCTCTCTCTGTCTCTCCGCCGATCGCACATGTTTGCTTTGAAATCGAGAGCACCTGCAAATCTAGTTTCCGCGCGGAAACAGAGGGAAGACAGACGAGAACAAGGTGTCTGTTGTTCGGCGTGATGGTTACCCGACTCGACGGCGTATCGCCAATGTACATAGCAACAATGGCGCGGGACTGGTGGAGCCGCCCCCCGTTGCCTGCGCCTGTTCCGCGCAACAATAGATTACTGGGTCGCGTTTTTCTGGCGCTATCGTGTGACACAGTCGTCGAGTGAACACCACAACAACGGGAGTGGTCGGTCGGCTTATGCCTCGATGTCCGCTGTCGCGTTGATTGTGTGGTTACGTGAACACATCCTCAGTGTAGGTTAGCGTAGGTTTTGACGTAACGAGTTGACGCCAGCCCATGTGACATGTATGACGTGAGCAGAGGGTTTCGACCCCGATGTAGAGGCTGGGGTTGACTGCATGGCAGAAGGACAGTAACAATGAGATGACACGCCTGTTGTTCACAGCGAGCGGCGCAGTAGGTCGTTTTTATCTGCGCCGTTGACCTGTTTAATGCTTGCGTTGGATGCAGATTGCCAGGGTATTTTGCAAAAACAAAATGCGTTGTTATTGCTCAACCATATGTACCACTAATAGCACAGATGACTAAAGCGGGTTGGCCTCATTTAGGGGGATCGAATTCGAAAGAGGGAAGGAGAGTTTTTTGCGATGGGCGTAGTAAACAAATAGGATGAACTCTGACAAACCCGCAGTCAACACCAAACAAGGAACCGCCATCGATTATAGGTGTAGCATCGAAGTATTGTGTATATTATTGTAGTAGTGCAATGCAAATTTTGAATATGTTGTATCAACAATAATTGAAGGCAGAAATAGTTTAGAACACCAAAGCAATGTGGTGCAGTGGTAAATAATAATTTATTTATAATAATTATGTAATTATATAATTGTATGATTTAATAAATTATTTATTCATGTTAGGAATTCTTAAGCGTGTCGTTTTTGTATGACAACTAATACTTTTTTATTTGCAATTCATTATAGAGCGTAACATGTTTTACAAAAGGTTTTAGCAATAGTTGTATTGCAATTCTTTGTAGTATTAACACATTTTATTTATATTTCACTAGACAAATTTGTAATACTTGAAAAATAGCAAATATTTTATACTTTTCCAAATGTTGCTCCCATCTCTGAACCTGAAGGCACACAATGTTTAATTGTGCCAAACGATTCATCGATAACATTATAAGGTCATACTTGTAAAGAAAAACAAACATTCTCCAACTAGGTCAGCATCCTTTCGTGGTGGAATTTTACAAATGGTGACGAGCTTGTTTTCTTCGCGAAGAGATAAGGGAGAGATAAGATAACTTTATTTCCGTAACATGATATTATTGTATCGTAACACGTAATAATAACGTATACACGCAGTATATATAGTAGCTTTAAACGCGCGTGATCAATTGCTGTAGATAATAACACAAACATGCACGCTTCTCGCATATGGCAGTAATCGATATAATCGTCGAGTTTGGAAGAACAACTGACTTGTTGTTAAATCGATCTAACAACAGGTAGATAAGGAAGTGAATCTGTATTGAGTTAAGTGGTTTGGGGGAAAACGTTTAACTCCTTTATGCGTCCTAATCGGTATCTCACACGGCGTTCAGGAACTTGGCGTCCTGACCGCTGGATGCTGAAGGGCAAATACCCCGGGTTGAATAAGACACATGATAGGTCGTGACGACAACACATTGCGAAAACACACCACAGAAGTGTCATAAAAAGCGTACTCGGTCTAATTATAACATCCATTAGGTTATATTAACTACCGTGGTATTTACGTGCGTGCGTGGGTATGACGTGTTCGTGACAAATGATTTATCTTACAAATATGTGTCTCGCGTTTTTGTACAAATAGTTTATTCCATAATTGTAAAGCATAACATTAAAAATAACCAACGAGTCTCAGTGAGGGTGCTTGTCAATTATTAAACTTTGATTATTAAATTTAACAAACTTGTGGTTGAGGATTTCAGGAAATTAAAAAAAAATTGGTTGATGATTTCAGGAAATTTAACAAAGTTGTGGTTGAGGATTTCAGGAAATTTAACAAACTTGTGGTTGAGAATTTCAGGTTTGTGTGCATAATAAATGGATGAACGTGAGTAAAGTTTGCGCGGAGATCTGTAAATGAGAGTTGGGAAGATAGCGTCCAACGATTTTATTTACTCATTGTCTCAATGTTCTTCTGTGGTTCTGTGTTGCGCTGTCTAAATCCGTAGTGCAGAGTAAACCGTCTTTACTGCCTTTAGTTTTGTCATCACAAATACCAGGCAGATGAAAATGATGCACGGATAATTTACAAACGCAAACATTCCGGTAACAAGCGTAGCATGCGAACGGTGTTGTAAATAAATCAACCAAAAAACATGTGTCTCATTATGTACGTTTTTACGTGACGTAATAGTGCTCATTGTGTTTCGTTCGTGAGTTGGTTTCAAGCTTAACCCACCAAACTATCATTTACAGCCAATCAATGAAGCCTTTCAACTTACTCAGCGCTTCAACGGTCGCAAGTGTAGTACCTGAACTACTTATTGAAATCATCCGCCAGTACCACAAAATAGTCCGAAAGACAATTATAGGTTGTGCTTAATTTATTAACTTTAAGCATTCTCATATATGGATCGCGATTAGAATGGATGTTTTGTTTCCTGAAATTAAATCTTTTAAATTATTATGTAACAACAAGCGCCTCAAGTGACTATTCTGAAATAAGTCGCAGATTACGGCAGAAATTCAGGGGTGTCAGATTTCGGTTGGTGTTCTTTTTTGGGGGGGGGGGGGAGAAGGCATCCACTTTTTACAGATAGCGCGTTGTAGATAAGGCATTGATAGCGTTTAGATTGCGCTGTCACTAAAAATGTTAAGGGCTTTACGACAAAAGTGACTTGAATTACACACTTCAAGCATTGGTGACATGACCCAACCGTACTGAGTTAAAAGGGACTTGAACTAAAACATCGGCAATTGGTGACTCAGTTAAGAGATTCTACTACAAACATCGGCTGTTTGTGACATGACGCAACTTAATAACATATATTACCATGGAAACGGTGCCGATTGACACGTTACAGATTAACAGGCCGTCGTAAAATTTCGGTTAATAGGCTGTGATGCGTGCGGGTGCATCGGACATAGTCTAGAGACTACGTGACTGGGAACACAATGACCAACTCAACTCAGCACACGAGACCGACACACGTGCACTGAAGTCACACTGCAACAATCGCTCCTAATGATTATCCAGTTTACTATTTCGAGGATACAGAAACTAGAAAGACGCATATACAGCACAGCACAGCACAGCACAGCACAGCACAGCACAGCACAGCACAGCACAGCACAGCACAGCACAGCACAGCACAGCACAGCACAGCACAGCACAGCACAGCACAGCACAGCACAGCACAGCACAGCACAGCACAGCACAGCACAGCACAGCACAGCACAGCACAGCACAGCACAGCACAGCACAGCACAGCACAGCACAGCACAGCACAGCACAGCACAGCACAGCACAGCACAGCACAGCACAGCACAGCACAGCACAGCACAGCACAGCACAGCACAGCACAGCACAGCACAGCACAGCACAGCACAGCACAGCACAGCACAGCACAGCACAGCACAGCACAGCACAGCACAGCACAGCACAGCACAGCACAGCACAGCACAGCACAGCACAGCACAGCACAGCACAGCACAGCACAGCACAGCACAGCACAGCACAGCACAGCACAGCACAGCACAGCACAGCACAGCACAGCACAATACACAAACCTTTAAAATCCCAGATAGGAAGTTAACGTGGTAGAAATTCACACTAACGCAACATAAGCATAATCATTTCCTTACATATCAACGATAATAGTAATGTAGCAGCAGCAGCAGCAGCAGCAGCAGCAGCAGCAGTAATAGTAGTAGCCTTCAGTGACATTGGAATAATAAATAACCAACCTTAGGCTTAAGTCTACGCTTTGTTTAATCAAGAAATCGCTCGATGAACATGGCCGACTTTATTGAGGTAAAACAACATCACCGTCATAATCATTGTAATTATAAATATCATAATAAATATGGAATTCAAAATAATCTAAAACCAGCTCAGCATATCTGTGTCAGATCGGCATTTTTATCTCCCCAGATGATCAAATCAGTAGTGACCGGGTTGGCTGATTGTGCGAGCCTGTCGTTCGTAAGCTGGCGTCGAGCTGTGGGTGTGACGCAATGGCGGCAATAATTCGTCGCATGTGTGAAAAGTCGGCGAAGTAATCGCGTCAAAATGTCGCCGTGTCAACCAACACAATGCGAAGTAACGCCGGTGTTGCTCGTCGATTCGAAGGTCTTCAATCTCGTTGAGTTGAAACAATGCATTCTCCGGTTGATTACGTACGACAACAACTTTTTGTCAACGCCCAATTGGCGACCACGAACGACCTTCACATTGGTCACAAATAGGTCACGAATACTAAAGCGCCACCTAAAAGAGAAATGTAGATGGGAGTGAGTTGGTGGCTGTTGATGACCAGTGGTTGAATGGAAATAAAACGAAGAATTATTTGGGTCTAAATGCGTAGAATAGCTCCTACAAATTGACCAGTTGGATACGGAAACAAAGGTATTAAGCCAGTGTTTGCTTAAAGAAATATATTGGTAAAATGTCACACTTCCTCACGACTGTAAAAACGGTGGTTCGTACTTTTTTCTTAAAACCAAAAAATATGTGTATAACTTTTTTCAATATGTAATATGTATTCAGGCTCCACAATGTGGGTTAGCCAATCGGTTGGTCGGGATACAAACTAATGCACTAGGCATAGTGACGTCACTGTAGGTGTTGGCTGATTTGGACCCGCTTGAAACAAACACTAAGTAGACGTGACGCACGGAGAATAAAAGAGGAGAGTGACAAGTGGTCACGTCAAGTGGTGACGAAGCAGCATGAATACCGCGACCTGAGACTGAAATTTGCCCCAGAATTTCATTTGTCTTACAACACTCACAATAACTATTTATTCCAGCCGGACTTTACAACGTCAGTTGTATTTGGCGACAGTAAAATATTATGTTCTAGACAAGTATAAACTATGACCAAGAGATGATCATCATAAAACATGCTAAAAGTTACGTCTCTTAGCATGTTTTGTGTGTGTCTGTACGCCGACTAACAAGTAAGTCGGGTGTAGAACACGATTAAAAACAAGTTATATTTAAAATAAATAGGAACTCGTTAAATGCCATGATGTTATAGCTTAGTAAATCAGTACACTTTAATGTTTGGTATTAAGGTAAACAGCGAAATCAAAAGTCACAGTGGCCGATAAATCATCGATTATTATGCCGAAAATAGGAAGAACGTAAAGTATTATGAATTACGACGACGCTGAGACTAATCCCCGAATGTCTGCACAGACTGAAATGTCAGACTCCCGACTTTCTGACGTTTCCGAGTAGGCGCCTGTGATGTATCTTTGTCTAACCCCTTCTAACCCCACCCAAAATAACTAGGGATCAAGGGTTTGTGGAGCGGCCCTTACCCATTTCCTTCGTTTTTGGTTACGCAACGTGGGATGGGAAGGACCGTTTTAAGCCCGCGCCGAGGCAAGATTTATGCACGGCGACCATTTACGCGCGCTATATTCGTCCGTTGAAAGCCCGTGGTCTGGCGTCACTGGCGCGAGGTCGTAAACGATTCGCCGTGATCTCGCGAGACGGCCTTTAATCGGCCGTGATGATTGTCGTCGTCGACGTGTTTATGATGTCTAAAAGGTGGCGTTTATAGCAGACCACCGCACCGCGTCTGCACAAGTTCGGGCCTGGACGAATCTCTGCTTTTTATGGTTTATTTATCCCTCCCCTCTAGTGGATTGAGTGTTAATGCATCCGCAGACAGCCACCCAGACGAGGCTTGGCCGGCGGATTCACTGGGAGTTGCACCTCCGCGGAGGAAACGCGTTATCGGGGAGGTGCGGATGTACACCAGGGTGTAACAAGCCTATCGTATGCCAAGTAATTTCTAGGTGGTGCCGTATTCCTAAGCTTAACTCCAGATGCAATTATTACTTGTGTCCTTTTTCACGAAGTGCCTTTTCAGTCAAAATCTACCCCTCTGCGTCTTTGTGGTTTATTTGTACACGAACAACACCGAAATGATCCATTAATGCATATATTACATGTTATGTGGTTTTCGTCCACACCGTGTTATATATTTACAAATTATATTTTTAAATTGTGAATTAGCGAGGGCGCCAGCTCCTCTGCCCAAAAACAGTCATTTGTAACGGGAAGTTCGCTGCCTAGAACATGGTAAAGTTAAACATCAAAGGTATTGCGGTTAACTCTGCTGGTCTATTCTGTATTGAACCTGGATGTTTTAGTAACAATATTACGTGTTGCAGGCAGGCGGAATCTTTCAAATTACGAACATTGTTCTGACCTTAATAAAGTAACTATACACAAATTGACAGACAGTAGACCTTCAACATGCATATTGTAGTCATAAGAACGTAATATTAAATGAAAAAATTTAACCAAGGCCCTAGCACCCTCGCTATAAGTGTCGAAATTGTCTTTGCTTGCTCATCCGTCGCTTGTGTCTTCGACGGGTTGATACTAAAATTATATTACTTTCGAAAAAGACAAATACATCTGCTATGCGTTATTGAGCGGCTTATTTGCCAAGTGGCGCGCCAATGTAAGATATACGACTAACTATGATATAATGAGCATATAGCCTATGTGTTATATAACATGTTTCTTGAAGTAAGCGATGGAATGTTGTGTTTTTGGTGTGATATGTAATTATGCAGTTTATCGTCTCGCTGTTTGAGTTAACCCATTAAGTTGTCCTTTGTCTGACTCGGCCGACGCCGACGGGGGTTTTGTTTATCGCGAGAGTA
>OZ024864.1:36790979-36793479 GCA_964017155.1 Oasisia sp. SBJ-2009 | reverse complement strand
GGAGGTGTTGGTTGGTTGGTGGAGGTGTTGGTTGGTGGAGGTTTAATGGTTGGAACAGGGGAATTTATGAAGTTGCCCGTAGTTTTTTGTTTGGTTTCCCGGGAGATCTTGTTGATAGAGTTTTGACAACGTCATTTCTCGAGTGAAGGTGACAGTGATGTAGTGTTCTCGCAGGGACACGTTCATACTATAGTGACGGTGTCAGGAACAACGTAGAGGACAGACCGTCGTTGATGGACTGTCCTGACGGGAACAAATTCACGAGTGAGTGATGTTGTTTGTGTAGTGTCTTCGCCGGGCCAACTTCACGAGTGACTGATGTTGTTTATATAGTGACTTCGCTGGGACAGTTTAACGAGTGAAGTTGCCAGTTGTTTATTCACCGAGAGATACAGTTTAGTTGTTTGTCTAACATCTTCGTTGATACATTTGAAAAGTGAATTACCATTTGTGTCCCCATTATATATGACATGCACGGGTCGATCTATGTTGTCGAAGTTCGCAATATTAGTGTCCTCGTTGGTGCCCACATTAGGTTGTTGTTTGTAGATTGGGTCGTTGTTGGTAGTGTGAGCGACCAATGGCTGTTGTTCGTAGTATAATCGCAGGGTCGTGTTCGTTATTGTAATCTAGGCCGTAGTTGTTATTGGTATCTGAACTATGTTGTTGTTTTTATTATTCTGGGTCATGGTCGGTGTTGTAATCTAGGTCGTATAGTTGTTGTTCGTAACCTGAGCTGTTATCGGTAGTCTGGCCCTAGTCTGGGCCACGGTACGGTTGCCACTACGACGCTGCGCCGATGTTTGGACGGGGGAGTCTCGCTTATGTAGACGGACAACCTTTGCTGCGTCGACGATGGTTAAAATACACATGTATACCGATGTTCGTAGCAGCCTTAGGGTTGTTTATTGTAAGCAGTCACTAGCGACTGCCACGTTAGCGTGAATAGCATACCAACATCACCCGACGATTAGCGACTGCCATGTTAGCGTGAATAGCAGCAGCATATGCGTACCAGCATCACCCGGCGATGTAGCCATAGCTGTAGCTGTATCTGTATCTGTATCTGTATCTGTATCTGTATCTGTAGCTGTAGCTGTAGCTGTAGCTGTAGCTGTAGCTGCAGCTGTAGCTGTAGCTGCAGCTGTACCTGTAGCTGTAGCTGTAGCTGCAGCTGCAGCTGCAGCTGTAGCTGTAGCGTAACGTGTCGTCTTGACCATCCCCCAAGCACCATCGTTATGCGCGTGTTCTTCTCTCGCACGCATAGCAAGATGTAGCAGTATCGTAACGGCTTCTCACTAACGCCCCGTGTCCTGCTTGTGAGTACGCGATCACTGACGTTTCCCGTGTTCTCGTTGCAGAATCCCGCTCACGACGCACTAGCCGAGTCGACATCAACGTCCCTCCGCTACACGCCGCCGACTAACCGGCCGCCCGCGAGAGCGACCAACCACCCCTTCCGCCTTCGTGCGCATCAGATCACATCCTCACACACACAGGAACGGTTCAGTCTCCGCAGCGCGCGCACGAATAACCACCTATATTAATCGCACGCCCGTCCAGAGGCGTGGCACTTCAATGGAATGGTTCCCTGCTCCTGATTGGCTAGACGGGGATCAGCGACAAGCGAGTAAGAAGCAGCAGCCTTTCTCGACGTTAACTTCTCGGCGACATCTCTCCACGTCGGCCGAGCTTAAATCACGGCGCGCCGCTGCGTGCTGGCAACTGGTGTGTGAGTGGCGGTCGCCTCATATTTAAGCCGCTTTTTTGTTCGCGGTTATCGCACGTGGATCGCCCGAAGCGACCGAACGTCCACTGGGCGTGATATACGAGACTTATTACCGGAGACGTTATTATTACCGGCGAAAACATCTGCGGATATTTAAGTGTCTCGCTCGCCGGCGACGAGTCATAATCGGCGTGTGAGCCGACGGAGTGGAGACACACAGACACACGCACGCGAGGAGAGTGTTACCGTGTGCCCGCATACATGGCTAAACTGACGCAACCATCAGACATGCTACTTCTAGGAACGACTGTCTGCGTCGTCCTGAGCTTCGTGGTGCGTCTTGCCGACGGAGAAGACATCTTCTTCCACCGAGACCACCACGACCAGGGACTCTATCGCAACGAGAACAGGTTCGAGGGTGTGACGAACTACGAACAGCTCGTGGTGAGTGGGAAGTCTTAGGTGGTCTTGCTGCCTTCTCTCTCTCTCTCTCTCTCTCTCTCTCTCTCTCTCCCTTGCTCTCTGTTTCGCTCTCTTATCTCTCTTTCTTTCTGTTATCACTATTCTCTCTCTTCTCTCTTCTCTGTCTCGAGCTCCCTTTCTCATTTTCTCGCGCGCTCTCTCTCTCTCTCTCTCTCTCTCTCATTCTTTCTTTCTTTCTTTCTTTCTTTCTTTGTCTCTTTTCTCTCTTTTTCCTTTCTCTCCCCTGTCTCTTTTACTCTCACGCATCACCCGTATTGGTCGTAACAACAAGGTCGCTCGCCCCTATTC
>OZ024864.1:36765979-36785979 GCA_964017155.1 Oasisia sp. SBJ-2009 | reverse complement strand
GAGGAGACTGAGGTTTGTGTATGTTTATTACACGCGCCGCACAATGGTAGCGTATAGTACACCTTGTCTTTGCGGTCGATGGCGCTATGTAGGTCAGTGGCCCGCGGAACGTCCTCGTCACGTTCTCGGCTACACGACCCTCCCGCATCTACACCGCCACATAGCCGGTAGTAGGAAGGCGGATGTGACGTTGGTAGCTACGGGTGGGATATGACAATGTCACGTCCGCAACAAAATCTCTTCAAGGAAGTGACACAACGGCAAACGAGTGCGTGGACGATACAAGCATGAACGGAACAGTTAATAAATAAAATTGCATGTTTCGTCTTGGATGTATTGTCATCTTTCGCCGCTGCATGTACCCACGCTCACACATACACGCACGCGCTCACGCACACGCACACACAGAGGGACGCCCACAAGGCGAACACAATATGCAAACGGCGTACAACTCCGTAGGTTTCCCACATCACCTGGCGACAACAAAGGGGACGTCGACGCCTTCGGTCGCCTCCCCGACCCGCTGCTTCTTTAAAGTAAATATATCCGCGCCACAAAGGCCAGCTTTTGTCGCCCGGTCGGATGTGGTGACGGATTCGTCGACCTCCGCGTGTGACCGCCGAATTAGCATGCAAGTATTTCATCGCGGCCAGCCTACGCATTTTGGATTAATGACAACATGAATATTTCATAGCGACACGTCCCCACTGCCGCCCCGAACCCTCGCCCCACCGAAGCCCGCGGTTCCCACAGCGCAGCCATGCGTGACATGTCGGAAACCGGAAGTGAAGTCAGCCACGCGTGACCGCGGTCGCGTCAGGCATGGGACAAGCGACAATCGGTGCTGTCATCTGCCGGATTGTCATGGTGACACCAGCTGTCACAACCAGACGAGTTTGGCGGTAGAAAAAGCAGGACATATTACCAGTTAGGGGAGATCGACGACGGACGATGGTTGCACTGTAAGAGGACGGAAGATGCGACACAAGATGACAGTGTGACTAATACACGGTGCGTGTTGCTGTAGAATGAAAAGAATCAATATTTAAGCGTTACGGTTGAAGTAATTTGTTAGTGTAAAGGAGACTTTAAAAGAGACCCTGTGAAGAAAGATGAAAATGGACACAAGAGCAGGGAGTATTGCAGGAGACACTGATAGGGGGTAAACAAATCACTGCGAGAGACAGACTCGTCGAAACAAATATGGAAACAGAAACAAGAGGGTCGGCCAAAGTGTGATGAAACTGGAGATGATGATAAGGATAGACTTGGAGAGAGACAGATCTAGAAGGAGACCCATGGACGAGGGCAAGTGGATGAGATGGAAAGAAAAAGAGAAGGAGAGGCACTGTTCGCTATCGAAAGTGAGAAAACCCTTGTTATCATAAGAAATGCTGGCAATGCACCACAACCTAAACTGCTAAATTCCATTACGATAGTGGACCACAAATAACCAAAAAACTTGCATCGTTTGTAAAACGTAACGTACACAAACCGACGCCGTTGTCGACTTTGCAAACAGCACAATCGCGCGCGAACATTCGCGCGTTTTTCTCACTCCATAAACCCTCCCGAATCTCGTTTCCGGGCTAGGGCAATTTGGTGGGGAATGGAGGAAATGTAGATTTACAAGTCCAGCTTGCTTGATAGGGAATCGTCATAGGGTATCGGGTTAAACACCTACTCCGGATGCCGCCTCTTTAAATCAACCGATAACCAGCTAATGCAACGGAAACTCTAATGAAATAGCCCCATGAAGATGGAGTAACTTGACTTTATCACGTGAAAATACTTAGGAATGTCGCAAATAAAACGCAACTACAGACTGATATCGGTAATGGGAACGGTGATATGGAAATGTGAAGGAAACTCGTGCACACACTAAGTGCTGTTTCGATAAGTAACGGGTCTGGCCAAACATATCGTAGATTATACAATATAAACAAGCCTCCTGAATTTGAATGTCGCACCTCATTAATGCAGGTGGATAATCCAGAATTCCGGACATCTAATCTCCCTAACATCATTTCACGCGAACGGATTTTTATGTGCATGATTCGTTAATCCACAAAAAACGTTAATCTGGACACACACACCGAATAATAGTAAACGGCTTAACAAAGTTTTACTCGGTTCCATCTATTGAGAGCTTCTCAGATTTACGGACTACACAGTGATTCTAATGTTTACATGGTATAGGCTTGCAGGAATTCAAGTGCCATTTGTTCAGCACAAATGTTTTCTTAGTAACATGTTGACTATTCAATTGTGCGCCTCTTTGGATTACAATGTCGCGCTGTTTGTTCACGAGATCGGGTTAATCTTTGTGTCTAAAAGTGGATCTGCAAATACTGTGTTCAATGGGGAAATCAAAAAGCCATTACTCAAGGCAATTGACACCCGTGAGAAACACGACATGTGTGTGACAAATACAAAGATGCTATATTATCTGCTGTGAACATCGATTACTACTTTATAATGTTTATGCGTAGGTCAGTTATAATTTTTTTAATGAACTGTTGCTACATAAAGCCTATAATTTTGTCTCATCTTTATTGGTGTGGTATCTATGTTATCTTTGTTCTGTCTTTTCAACGTTGCCTGCGTGTCCACGTGTGCTTTAACATTTCAACTGACGCTGTCTCTTGTGCGCAAGCGTATCACAGCCGAATGTCTTTGCGAAACTCTGTTATATTTAACGAGTGTTTGTATATACCCGTGTACGTTGCATTGCAGCAATATCTGAACAAGTACGGCTACATCAACTGCACGTACGCCAGACGCCTCCAGCGAGACGTCGACTTCGCCATGTTTGAGGAGATGGACGAAGTGGACAAGGTCCGAGCGTCGCACAAGAAGGCGTGCAAGACCGTCGACGTGTTGGCGGCGCTCAAGAAGCTTCAACTGAAGCTCGGCCTGCCTCCGTCTGGCGTGCTGGACGGCAAGACGAAACAGGTGCTGAGCAGTGGACGTTGCGGCAACAAGGACAACGACCACCCACTGCTGGTCGTGTCCAAGGACAACGCGACTCACAGCGAGGAGGATGACGAGCCCCGCTCACACCATCGGGACAAACGCAGCCTGCTGGACACCATCATCGGCGGTCGGAACAAACACATGCTGTCGCCGTCGGTGAGACGTCGCAAGCGTATGCTCGCGGAGATCATGGAGCGGATCGCCAACGAGAACGACACCGAAAAGTATCGCGTTCATCCGCGCCGGAAGCGGTCGACTCCCATGGATCCTTACCGCCCGGGCGACCAGGCGTATCTGACCAAGTTCAAGCAGGGAGACGAGCCCATCACGTGGCGCCTCCTGGAGGCGGGCTACAGCAAACGGTTTCCGATCACCGAGCAGCAGAGCATGCTGGAGCTCGCCTTCCGGATGTGGTCGGAAGTAGTGCCCCTACGCTTCCGGCGGCAGGATGGTGGCGACATCGATGACGTAGATGTTCAGATCGCCTTCGGAAAAGGTAAGATGTGTTTTGTGTTATCTTCGCTGTTTATATTCGCTAGAAAAGTCAATGCGGTTGTTTTATACTGTACCATATACTGGTAATATTTATTCCGCTAATGCGGTCACCTTTTTAATCGGACCACCTTTGCCTCGTAACTAATGTGACCGTAATAGCGAGGTTGTGGTGTACCTAACGTTTCCGAGCATGTTTATTATTGGGTGTACCTTTGTATTTGTTATTATTATAAACGTAACTGCATTATTACGAAGACTTATACTATAGTATCGTATTGAATTTATTTTCATTGCTAATATAGGATTAATGGGCGAAATGTAGTGACGCCTTCTGATAGTAAAAACACACGGGTATGTGTCATTAGAACGCCTTTTTTCGGCGATATCTTTCGACCGACCGGGCGATAGTAAGCACACACTGAAAAGGAAAACTCTGCTGTCCCCGTGCCCTACTTAACCAGCACTCCCATTGCGTCCCGGGAACTCGACGCTCTGCTCTCCGTCTCGCTCCCCCTCTCCCGGTTCGACGTAAGGACCACGGCGTGACTGCCCCGGGCTTGTTGTCTGATGTTACGCCAAGTCACCCGTAGACCTCGGTGGCAGCGGGCGTGAAACTACACGCGGTGATTGGCCGAGGTGCCGCCATCGTCAGAATTGGTGCCATTAAGCGTGTGGCTGTTACCGTGGGTTCCGTGAATGAGTCTGGCCCGAGCGGTACGTGTGGTTTGGCAAGCGGTCGACGAGAGGAGACCATCGCGTCGAATAACCTGCCCCGGGCGGGGTAGCTGCTAACTGGGACAGCGGCCCGGTGGGTCGGACGGCGCACGCGGCGAGGTCTTAAAGTGCGGTCTTTATGGAGGTCTTTATTAGTTGTTGTCAATATTATTCCACTTACGACGAGCGTAGCGCGCATCCTGTTCCGAAACTGCGACTATCTGGTCAAGAAGGGACACAAACTAGTGTCTAGAAGGACACAAACTAGTATCATTGTTAGGAGAAAAATATATCTGACCTTGGGTTTTATTTGAAATGTTGACGTTTCATCCCCCAAGTACATAAAAAGTATATTCCTACTACATAGAGTGAGTTTCCCAAGTATACATTTTTGTGGTTTTCTCTATGTCAATTCAGGCTCTGACGTCTTGCTCTTAGTTGTCCGATGCGGGTGTGTATTTGGCAACAGTTTCTAGAGCTGGTGTAAATTCTTCTCCACAATAACTATCTCCATATGGTTTAGTCTAGAGGTAGATGCGGAATTCATCGGTGGCTTCTTGTATTTTGACGCAAATATCTCAGTCTGCTTCTTCTTCACATTTATATGGTTACCTCTGTGTAGAGGAACATTCCACAGCCATTCAGTGTAGGCTATCATTATGACCATTTGTCCATTTCTAAGCTGACTCAAGACACATTTGCATTAAGAGAAGGCGAGGTAAATGTGTGTCAAATCGATAAATATAGTGACTCAAATGGTGACTATTAATAACTAAACTCACTACTAATAAGACCACCTGCTTTGCTCGCTATCGAAACCATCTTATTGGGAGCGACTGCGCATGCGTCGGCTGCACAATCAACAAACTGTGTCAGTAGGTGAGTGGGCTTGACGCGTGTAGTCTCGACGTCTGAGTCGACCGCCTTTCTCCTGTCTCAATCACTCCCAGTGGTGCTTTCATGTGGCCCGATCTATGCCGACGCGCAGGGCAAGATAGCAACAGCGGGCTCTGCCGAGCGGGACAAGAGCTGACGGATTTAGCGCAGGCCCAGTTGATGTGTCTGTTAATGTCGTCTGTCATTGTCTCGGGTCGTATCTCGTAGTTCTGACTTCTGCCGTCTCGTTATCGCATTGTTCTCACGCCGTTCTGATTCAGCAAAAAACATACACGACAAGAACACGATTCCAGTGGAAAGTCCCACGACGTATCGCAGACAATAACGACCGCATCCAAAGTGCCGTCGATGCAACAACCCGAGGTCTTATTAATTGTCTGTTTTGATGATTCGGTGTAGTGGTTACGTTTTTACACAGTGACTATTTATTATAATAAAAATGGTCGAAATGACGTCATAAATAGTATTATATCCACGGTTTCCACAGTTGTGAAGTTTCGCGGGATATTTGTAAAGGTTTCCCGGATGTCACAATACGATTTTGCCAACAGGCGCCATCCCGCATCGCTTCAGCCAATCATTGCGCAATCGTTACGACGAATGAAGCCCCGTCAGCAAAGTAAGCTACGGCCTCCGTATTAAGTGAATAACCCCAACGGAGACGCTCAAACGTTTGTTTCTGATGCAAGCCGTTACACGGCGCCGCTTTTTCGATAACAGCACCCTTTCCGTGTCGGGGTCATACTAGAAAGGGCCGCCAGCCGACCCCCATCCAATCCAATACCTTTCGATTTCGTCACACGGTTCCGCAAAAAACGTCGCCGCTACACAGTATAGTTGCAAACGCGGTCAAACGGCGATGGCATTTTCGTTGGAAAACGAACAAAGCTAAGGAGACTTATTGACTGCGAAGTTGTCGGTACCCGGTAGATTTGGCGGAGTTAGAGATGACGACCCCGGAAGTTCTGAGTTGCTATTTACATCATGTGTACTTGGTTACTTACCCGATATTCCATTTAGCGAGGCGGTGGCACGGTTAATTTTTTCTAGAGGGTACGTCCAGAGTTTGTCGAATTAAACTGTCAGGTCGGCTATATTAGGGAAATAGCTATCCCCGAACGCTGGGAATTAGGGCTATGGTTTGAGAAAGTTTGTTTTTGCTTTCACTGTTTTATGTAGCATGCTCTGAAAAGTAAATACAATTTCTGGTAAAGTTGTGAAGCTAAGTACTAAACTACGAACAAGTATAGTGGCTTAAGATACCACGAATGTCGCATAAGTGACGGACAATAATACACACACGCACGCACGCACGCACGCACGCACGCACGCACGCACGCACGCACGCATGCTCAATTTCTGAGAGGTACGTCGTAAGCATGAAACTACGAACATAGTACAATCAGCGGGTTAGTCAGACTGGTATATTATAGAACATCCCCATTTGATTGCTTTTTGAAGCGAAGGACCAATCGTTTCCAACGCCTGTTTCTTATCTTGCCCCTCTTCCCGCGTTCTCCTATCCTCCCTTTCTTCCTTCGCCCTTCCCTTCCTCCGTCCGCCTGTCCATCCTTCCCCCACTCCGTTCTTCGTTCCCCTCTCCCTGCCTGCCTCTCTCCATCCACCTCCTGGCCTTCCATTGGGCGTCGTGTCGTACAGCGAGGTTAGTCCAATTAGCCGGACCTAATTGACAATGTGTGACTAACGCTAGGCCCGAGCGAGTGAGTGTGCGCCGGGTCTCGGGGTGGCGTCAATGGGCCTACATGAGGGCGGCGTGGCCCGTGAAGCCGTCTGCCAACACGACGGTTACACCTGCTGGCTTTGGGGAGGCCGAGCTGGATGTAAACGATTTGTCCGGCGCCGACCACCGGTACACGAACGAACGCCTATCGTGTTCCCAGGCACGGGCCTTGCGGGGCCCGCTTCCACGCCGCCGGGATCGCCTCCAAGGCGCGGGAGCCCCGGCGTCGCAGTTTCTTCCCGCGCCATCGGACGACTTGCTTACGTTGTATGGGATGACGTCACGTAACTTCCGTTAGTCCGCCGAGACACGTCCTTTTGTTTACAAAGAACACAGCGTCGTTCGCAGTGTGTCTTTTTTAACAAATCGACATGTTATTGTGCTCAGACCGTCTGTTGGGGCTTTAACCTGGTGGATGTGTGCGTGATTGCGTGTGTTTATGTGTGCGTGAGTGTGTGTGCGCCGCGTGCATGCGAACGGGTGCGGCAGTGAAAATGTAAATGTCGAGTATTAATTTGAACTTCAAATTAAATACTAGAAAATATAATATAGTGTAATTAACGACAAACCGTCACAAAACGTACAGCACGGAAGCTCAGTCGACCTTGAGTAGCATGCGTTTAGACAAGTGTGTATCATGGCCGCTAAACGCCGGAAACACGTGTTTAGCCTTCTACCCGTGAGTCAAGACGGTGGCACTCTTGCGGTAATTTCGCCCGTACTTTGGGACACTAGGACGGCGATAGCGTTCTCCGCCACGGACCGATGTCGTAGCGACCGGGGCACGTTCACACCGTCCTCGAGATAAGACGGTCATGGGAAACGATCGACTGCTGGCAAATCTATGCTAAATTGAGAGGCGCTCCACGCTGGCTTCTGGTGTGGTGTGGACTTGAGCAGCTAGCGCCACTATCTGTTGACATGGTTTTGTGCGGTTGCTAATAAAAACATATCCAAGAAATCAAGGAAATGTAGGTCTATTTGTACCCTTGTCATTGTGTGGCGTTGTTTGTCACCGGTTTGTGTTTAGACGTTGTTGATGTTAGTGTATTGAGTTGGAAAACTGAGCGACTGGACGATACGATAAACGCGACGTCTTTATATCTGTCGCGTAAAGATATACCTTTTTAAAGTAGCAACATAGAATGAAGTACTGTAGCATGTCGCTTTCGGAAATGAGTTTATTCAGTAGTCGCAGTTGCTCTTTTATCTTTAAATGAAATTTAATTCGGCATTGTGTGTAGGGTAAGCAATTGCCATTTAATGCCGAAGCGTGTTTAGCTGAGACCGTGCTTGGGTGTTATGTGTGGGTAAATACTCACTGGGTATGCATGGCGTTCACTGTTGTAATAATATGAACGTGTCATTGTAATGTAGGGGCGCGTCATTGTAATATACGGGTGTCTAATTGTAATTGGTACACATGTCATTATAATATTTGTGTACGCCGCTTGTGTGTGTGTGTGTGTGTGTGCGTGTGCGTGTGCGTGTGCGTGTGCGTGTGCGTGTGCGTGTGCGTGTGCGTGTGCGTGTCCGTGTGCGTGTGCGTGTGCGTGTGCGTGTGCGTGTGCGTGTGCGTGTGCGTGTGCGGTGTGCGGTGTGCGGTGTGCGGTGTGCGGTGTGCGGTGTGCGGTGTGCGGTGTGCGGTGTGCGGTGTGCGGTGTGCGGTGTGCGGTGTGCGGTGTGCGGTGTGCGGTGTGCGGTGTGCGGTGTGCGGTGTGTGTGTGTGTGTGTGTGTGTGTGTGTGTGTGTGTGTGTGTGTTTGTGGACAGACCGCCTTACAGTGGCAGTAGAGAGTTGCTCACCCCCGATAATAGTACACGAAACACGGCTGTGTTCAACGCAAGAGTACGCTAAACCCCCACCGCCGAAAAATAACCGGAAGTGGTGAGCTGATCTAACGTGCGCGCGCACGGCGGTTGCCTATCGCCCACTGCGTCCACTTGACACTCCGGGGCTATCAGCGACAGTAACCCGGCTTTGAAAGCGGCTTGGGTTTCCACCACTCCCAGAAGTGCGACGTCGCAGCTGCCGGGCGCTTACTACCAGCGGATAAATACTGCGATAAGACTCTTTGGAAACGCGAGAAACGGCCAATGTAGAATGTGTAAATCAACGAGCGGTTTGTAAATGCCGACAGATGGCGTAGGCGTGCCACTTTCAGCCCCGAGCTGATATCGGCGTTTGCGTAAGGCAGCGGAGGAGTTACGCGATAAACTGTTGGCGGTTGCATTAGAGACATAGTAGTGGTCTACCAAGCTACTCTTTCGTATTATAACAGATAATGAGGAATGTACTATCGGTGTTTGAAGTAGGAATATGCCATTAGACACAGTGATAGCCACGGAATGAATACGGTTAAGCCCTACTAATTTATTGTTGAGGAGTATAATATATAATTGTACTCAAAACACGTTCAACGAAAGCAATGATCGCTCCATTATGTTTTTCTTTTGGAAATACCAACACTTTGTGAATCAGCTACATATATTGTAGTCTACCGCGATTGACTTCTTGAAGCTTGATGTTTTATGTTGAAAGCAAAGACGTTTACCTTGCCGTAAACCTGACTGAATTTATAGGAAATATTATCACGCAGAATTAAACTAGAAGTAAACATACACGCACGCGCAACCACATGCGCACGCACACATTCGAACACATATGCGCGAGCACACTAGAACAAGCATGCACATATTCACGAATTCACACACACACACACACACACACACACACACACACACACACACACACACACACACACACACACACACACACACACACACACACACACACACACACACACATACACACACGCACACACGCACACACGCACACACGCACACACGCACACACGCACACACGCACATACGCACGCACGCACGCACGCGAGCAGACACACACACACACACACACACACACACACACACACAACACAAACATATTGACACGGACGTTCACACGTGCACACTTGTGTCCCTTGCTTATGCGTATTTTTCAGACGTCAGACATTGTTAGTTATTCATAGGTGTGCAATTTATATGTGTGTGTATATGTGTGTGCGCGTGCGTGCGTGTGCGTGCGTGTGTGTGTTTTCGTTATATAAAATACTTTTTATATGTTGATACGATGTATACAGACTGGATTCTTTACATTCGGATGCATTCAGATGTTACAAACTGTATATAATTGGCTGCTACCGTACCGATACTCACATCCTTGTCAACTGTTCTTATCTGGACCTCCCGGGCCGAAACGCAGATAATGAGCGGCTTATAACAGCGAAATCTATACAACTTTCATCACAGGCGCTGGTATATGGCCGTTGTAAAGAGCTTAGTATCTCGCAGTTTGGCAGTAATTACGAGAGATTGTAACCGACAATTAATCGGCAGCGTAGACGGAGAGAGATGCTTGCACACCACATGGACGCTGCTGTATATGCACTAACTATCATGCCTTAAAAATCACAACCGGAAATGGATTTGTTTTATTACTTATGTATTCTCACAACTCTTATCGAACTCGACACATGGCCGAAGTCCAAATTCTGATGTCTTTTCAACAGTGGTAACTCGGTTTGTATCGAAAATGGAGGTTGCTTACGACTGTGTCTTGGTGGCGATAGACACATGGCGTGTGGATCAAACAAAAAACAACAAGTGTGTGAAAAATGGCTGCGCGAAAGGAAGGCATGTCGAGTTACATGCCTTCCTTTTCCTTTCCTTTTTTCTGAGCACTCCTCCCATCACGGGGACCATTACCAAATGGTCCCCGTGATGGGAGGAACGCTCAGACTCCCACCTACTCGTTTCCGCGCGATTCGCAGGGTGTCAACGTGCCGATGTGGGGCCTGGTATTTCTGTTCTCACCCGACGCGACGCGCCTTTGTTCGGGCGAAACGTTCGCGGCCGCGCGCGTGCGAGTTCGCGGAACAGATACGCCGTTCGCGAAATCAGTTCCGACGATATGGGCCGTCCTCCTTCCCTTTGACGTCGTTATCGCACAACGCGCTCACGTTAGAAGGAGACATCCGAGAATCCTTCATCTGCCAGCGCGGTATTTCTCACTGATAGCGCACCTTGTGTCGGAGCGATTCTGTTAGTTCTCAGCGAGCCGCGCGCGCTATTCGGGAAGACCGTACAACGGAGCCACGTCAGGACCTGTTACTTGCTCGCCCTCCCATCCGGCAGCGTGTCAGCTGCGTGCGGTGTGGGTCGAGACGAGAGACGTGCCGGGCCTCGTGAGACGGCGGGCCACCGTACCGTAGGAGACCACCTGCGCGCAACGACCCGACTCACGTGCGCCATCCGACACCTCCGTCTTCTACCCGCCACGGCGTGCCACTGCAAACCCGACCCTAGCAAGTGATATGTTACTTAGCAAAAGGTCCGCCAAGCTGTCAAAGATGGACGCCGAATACGTGAAGCATTCGGACATTTTATTGAAATTCTAGCCATCAATAGTTATCGTGGTGACAAAGGCATAAGGCAGTGCCGCTTCTGAAAATGAAACAAAATGCGGGACTTGTTGGTCTAACTATAACTATAAATATAACTATAAGAGATGTCGCCCTATTAATATAATGCGCATACTGGCGCTAGCAAGTGAAACTTGTACGACGGTCCCGCGCATGATTTTGATTGTCACAATGAAACATCAACGCACTGGTTCCATCAACTGTATTACTAGCTTAGAATACATACTTGACACCGGTAATTAGACTGATTCAAATGATACACACGTGTCAATAGCATGTATTTACGTTGTGTTGGGTAGTGTGGGAATGATATGAATTAAAAACTTGCACAATAATATCAGCGTGGCTGAATTCTTCCCAGCGAAGTAGAGACCGTGCCGTAATTACTGCATTTGAGTGGGACGAGAAACGATCGTGCTCCATCAAGTGCATATTGCCACATGGATGGGAAGAGAAAAAGATAAACAAGGGGAACGGTGACAGTTAGTAAATGCGATCACTGACGGCAGGAGAAAAACAATCCGCCAATGATCGGCCTGGAAACCAGTTTCATCCGGACGTAAAAGACGACACCGACGTCATTGGTAGTTTCAGATTCAGACATGTTCTTCTTCGCTTCTTGCAGGCGTCCACCTCAACTGCAACCGTTCGTTCGACGGCAGCGGCGGCGAGATCGCGCACTCGCAGATCGGCCTGAGCATGCACTTCGACGACGACGAGAACTACAAGATCAAGGACTACGAGACGGACGGCATCTACTTCCTGCGGGTCGCCGTGCACGAGATCGGCCACGTGCTCGGCCTGCCGCACAACGACAAGCGGGAGTCCATCATGTTCCCCATCTACCAGACGTCGTTCGGCAAGGAGCTCGAGCTCGGCACCTTCGACCGACGCGCGCTTCAGAAGGTGGGTGTCGATACGACTACATCTAGATTTCACGCAAGATACGGATGTACGCTTAAATATAAACTATATTTGTTTACTATAATGCATATAAATCGCATAACATAGACGTATTGTTGTTATTGTTTGCACAAATAGCATATAGTAGTTTATAGTATGTATGAGGTGACAGCGTGTGAGAGTCCTGTGTATGTGGATATTGTCCTGGAGGAGTTATCATGAACAAATTGTACCGTGGCGCCATCTTGAGTATAAATGTTTCACCGTTACACTAACTCAATGGTGCGTTTTGAGGTGATCCTCGTTTAGCTGGTGCAATTCACAGTTGCAGTTGTCTGCCACACAGAGTATCAGCAAACCAGTACATAGAACTAAACTTCTGAACGTTCTCCTCTCGCGAGATTGTAGTAGAAATAATAAAAATTGATTTAATCTAATTAAGTATATAATTATACAATATGTAGGCCAACTATCTTCTTGTTCGATTTCTCATGGATGAGCCGGTATAATCTAGTGGCACTATGTAGGAAATGTAACACAAATAAACCATAAAGACTAACATGTATTGATTCCATATTAAATTATCAATGACATGTATACGACCCCTCATTACGGAGAGTGTATAATATGCTGTAAGGTGACAAACAACGCGAGTGTTTCTCTTTTTCGTAAACAGTCGCCTGACAATTATAATTATGCATATGGTTCATACACTTCCACGCTACGCTTCTCTAAAGTGTGTTACAAATTCACAAATTGATACTTAACTATGTGCCGGGTAGAATTAACAAGCCAGCGCTATTTTGATATCCGGTCTCGTTCCATATTATAAGGAACAATGCGTAGAGCTAAGATTTCGTCGGTTGCAGATCTACGGGGTATGCCGCGGGACATTTGACCTTGTGTTCGACTGGCTGAGGATGAAACCGGGTTCGACGAGAGAGTACCCAGAATACATTTACAATACGTACTTCTTCCGGGGCAACCATTACTGGATGTACGAGAACAGGCAGAATCGGACACGGTTCGGAGATCCGCTGATGATTTCTACCTACTGGTCGGGACTGCCAAACAAAATCGACGCGTACACGCAAATCCTGTACCGGGTTGGAATATACGAGTACGAAGTCAAAACGTACTTCTTCAAGGGTAAGTGTACGGCGGCACATGGTGTCAGAGGTGGGATAAGAACACGTGGACACACGCTATGTACGTTTGCCTTCATCGGCGCAGACAGGATTGACGTGGAGGTGTGTGTGTGTGTGTGTGTGTGTGTGTGTGTGTGTGTGTGTGCGCGCGCGCGTGTGTGTGGGCGTGTGTGCATGCGCGTATGTATATCTGTATACGTATGTGTGTGTGTGTGTGTGTGTGTGTGTGTCCGCGTGCGTGCGTGCGTGCGTACGCAAGAGTGCGTGCGTGAATATACGTGTTCATGCTTGCATGCGTCTATTGTCTATCTTAACTGCTGAACTGACAGAACATAATCTGTAACATTAATCAGAATAACACACGTTTTGGTAAGACTAAAATTACACGTTAACGCAATGTGATCTACTTAATACTATCAGCAGATTGCGGACTATTTTAAATCAGTACGACCCTGCCGAAAATAAGCTATCTCTGTTGCATTGTCTAGTAGTAACACATAATATTATGCAACCTCAACGCTGTATCTTATACAGTGTATGACAGCATACTGACGTTACTGTTTTATCTGTGCAGATGACATGTACTATTTGTACGACGACACTCATGATCGAGTAAAGGCGGGCTATCCAAGGCGGATTGCCGATGACTTCGGTCCGAGGCAAAACTGCTCCGAGTCTGTCCCGAACAGCCTGGACGCCGTCTATTATGATCGCCGTGATAAACTCATCTACTTCTTCAGGGACGAATGGGTAAGCAGTCTTTAGACAACGAGACGATGCGGAAATGCTTTCTTGCTCGAAGCCAGCAGCCGTAGATTCCAAGTCCTTTCTTCTACAATTTATGGTTTCGTTTACGTTTTAAAAGTTATGTGTCCTGACAGTTGCTGGTGTTGTGTCTTGACAGTCGCTGGTGTTTTGTCCTGACAGTTGCTGGTGTTGTGTCATGAGAGTCGCTGGTGTTGTGTCCTGACAGTCGCTGGTTTTGTGTCCTGACAGTCGCTGGTGTTGTGTCCTGACAGTCGCTGGTGTTGTGTCTTGACAGTCGCTGGTGTTTTGTCCTGACAGTCGCTGGTGTTGTGTCATGAGAGTCGCTGGTGTTGTGTCCTGACAGTCGCTGGTGTTGTGTCGTAACAGTCGCTGGTGTTGTTTCTTGACAGTCGTTGGTTTTGTGTCCTGACAGTCGCTGGTGTTGTGTCGTAACAGTCGCTGGTGTTGTTTCTTGACAGTCGCTGGTGTTGTGTCCTGACAGTCGCTGGTGTTGTGTCGTAACAGTCGCTGGTGTTGTGTCCTGACAGTTGCTGGTGTTGCGTCCTGACAGTTGCTAGTGTTGTTCCTGACAGTTGCTGGTGTTGCGTCCTGACAGTTGCTGGTGTTGCGTCCACTGGATAACAGTTTAGTTGCAAGATAGGCTTGTCTCAGTAGTAACGTCTTCAGTTTCATCTCAGTCCACTTCTGTGACGTACAGACATGCTTATATCAAACTGATGTTTAATTAGAAGGTCAAATCAAGTATTTACCATTAATTTATTACGTTACCGTTTGGTTCGTCTTCATTGAGATGTTATGTTGTTTCGTGAAAATTCTCTTGTTGCAGTAATGTGTACAGTTAAGTATTAAGATAGACAAATTGCGTTAACTAGTTATGTTAATATGTTATACTAACTAGATAAGTTAATTAAGAAAGGTAACTAGTTAAATTAATTAGCAAAGGTAACTAGTTAAGTTACAATGTTTGATGGCTTATTAATAAATAATGATCTTTTGAGCAATATGAACAAAAACAATATGTTCTCTCTGTACCGTTTTGATTGATGTAAATGATTTTTTTAATGTATTGCACTCAAACGGAAGACAAAACACGTTATATTAAGTCGAAATTGCGTCTGTACAATCTCGAAACAGACAATATTATGGTTAAATGGTTAAATATTTACTATTATTATTAAGATTAGTGTACATTTTAAAGTTATCGCTATCTCACAAATACAATGTACAACACAACTGCGACTCAGCAGCAGGCGAGCAGATGCTTGCATATTGTTGTTCGTTCACCTCACAGTGGCCGTATTGCTTTTCTACAGGTCTGGGCGTTCGATCCGGCGAACATCGGCCGAGGCGGGTGTCCCGAGAGGAGAGTAAAGTTCAAGGATCTGTTTCCCATGGCACCAGGCTCGAACGAGACAATCACGGGGAACATTGATGCGGTATTCTATTCGTACAAATATCACTCGCTCTTCATGTTTCACGGCGAAACCGTCTACGAGAACTTCATTTACGGAAGTCACGAAAACATGCTGCGAAAGACGTCGTACTGGTTCCAAAAGTGGCTCGACATCTGCGATGTCTTGTGACAATGAGCACGCCGTCACATCGCCGGATCCAGACCTCGGTTGTTGCCGTTACTCCAGCTGTCATCGTCATCAACATCATCACGTGACGACAGGGGAACCAATCACCATCTACGTCATCACACCTCGGTTTGGCGGACGCCATTTTGAATCTGTCAGCCGAGTTTGAAACGAGGCTCGCACCTGCGCAGACTAGGGCGACCCAACAACCGGATCTGGAAATGAGGCAGACGGCGTGACATGTTTGTCATGTCACAGGACTGTAGCATTGAGCGAAACCGTCCACAGCTTAACTAATTTATTTTTATTTTTTTGCACCCAAAACGACGCCGAAAGAAGAAGCGATTGAGATCGAAGTAGCGACGACGACGAAGGCGAAATGCCCGGATGTTGCACCAAGTAGATGGGAGAAACAAGAGGACGCAAGCCTTGTCAGATACTGTTATAAGTGTAGTCAATGTCTGCCTGCCCTCCCAGGCGATGGTAGACTGGCGACACTAGTGGCATGAGACTGAAAGTAGCGTTCACGAGTATTGTTGTGCGCAGCCACGCGTGACGCCGTGGTTAGCCACGCGTGACGACATGGTCGGTCGCGCTTGACGACTTGCGCGAGAGACTTAAAATAAAGCTCGACCTTCGGTTGCCGCGTGTGCGCGTTTGGATCAAGGTTATAGTTAAGTAGCATTGTTAATGTACTAGAGGGTTTGACGGAGCACGTAGCGCCTACTTCGTCGCCAACATATCTGAGGTAGCACGTACACTCGTTTGTTTTTAATATTGTTCGTGTTGTACCGCTTTTCCAGTATTGTTCGTTACCACCGAGTGTGTGCGTAGTCGCTGTTTAATTATGCCTGCGTGTAGAGTTATCTCAACGAAACCATCTGACCGTGGCTAAGAACAATCCCGACAGCCAACGCGGCGAATTAACGGCTCCAATCACGGAGCGATCGAGCGTAAAATCTCAGATACAATTTCGATCGGCATCCTTAATGCCAGTAAGAGAAAATATGTAAATCTCGTCTTTCCGATGCGACAGTTACAACAGAAAACAATTGCGTGCTCTTAAACACATTTCGTGGAAAACACTGCACATGTCTGTCGGGAATTGTGATACGTAACAGCCACGGGATCACGATTTTTTGTATTATTGGTGTTTGTTTTGACACGAACGCTTCGAATATGTCACGTGACATGTGTAAGAGTACGGCGTTCACGTGATATCTAAGCGCCGATAACGGGATGTTGAGGGTGGGCTTCACTGTGGTGGGCTATTTCGATGAAAAGTATTACGTATTTTGGACATTCCAGTCGAGCCGCGTGTCTGTGTTAGACGTGAGACTGACGTCACTGCGTGCAAGGCCTCGCAGTGTGTGTGTGTGTGTGTGTGTGTGTGTGTGCGTGTGTGCGTGTGTGCGTGTGTGCGTGTGTGCGTGTGTGCGTGTGTGCGTGCGTGTGTCGATGCAAGGCGTGTGTGTATGTTTCCATGCGTGTGAGTGTGTGCGCACGAATGTGTTATTAATATATCTGGCGTTTTATGTGTACAAAATGTTCGCTGAGTTCTGAACTTGGAACGCCGGGGCTTTGAAAGTATTGTATTCACGTATAGTATTTAGAGGTAGGGCCTAAAACCCAAGACGTATATATACCACTATTAATGTTAACTTGAATAAGCTGTGTTATTGGGGTTGCTTTGAAATGTTGGTATAGGGGCAGAACTGGTTGTTTTCATTGTTATTGTTCGGTTATGTTTGTCTATGACCATTTCTGCCACGTTACATTATGTTACGTACACACGTTACACAGCTTCTAATACTGATTTATTATACAAACTCCAAATATCGGAAAAACTGGATTTCAATTTTTTTTCTAAAATGATTTGTAGTGGCAAAAAGTACGCAGCTATTTTCATCTAACGTATACCTGTTTTCAACGAGATGCAACATAAATTTGATCATTCTAAAATGTTTATGTTTACTTAGACTTTTCTAGATTACGATTCATACCTTGATGGTAACTACGATGTCTTTCGCGTAACTAACGTCAACGACGAAGCGGTACACCTAATGATTAGTGTTGTGCGATTTTGGGCTTCTGGATAGTGGAAAAGTAATGTCACACGAACGGTTTGTTGAGCGCGAACGTTCGCAATGGAATTAATTACCGGGCGGTTTTTATCAGGGGTGAACCCTAGTTGAGTTGAGTTTTGCCCGGAGAAACAAAGTGAACGTTCGGCCCGAACATCTGGCGTTAGACCGATCCCACGCCAACACCGAGTGAGAGAGACTGTTGCTACAATCCCTTGAGAGCGCGCTCCGAGAGGACTTGCCGTTTGCTATGTGCACATATCTGAGGGCTAGCCTCGATACCGTGTAGACTTGTTTACAGTGAATGTCTGTTGTACATAATCGGATCGATCGAGACGATCGTCAGCGTGGTTACCGTTATTATCACTACGACTACAACTGCTAGATTATGTACGGCATCGTTAACTTATATACTCGTCACGCTGTTCCTGAGAGCGTACCGTTTGTTGTAGCTGTGTATATACTAAGTGTACGTCGTAGCCACGACTGTGGGCGAACACCCACGGGTGACATCGCAGGAGAGCGCTTGATCTTGGGCCCTCGCCCCGTGCGAATTGACCGTTGTTGCTCCTATCTACGGCGCTCGTGGCAAGACCATTGTGGTTGCACTTTCGCTAATTGTATATTGTTTAAAATAAATTATTTTCGAGATTAACCGCACTCTTATCTGCACGTCATTGGTTATAATGGTGACATTAGCCCACTGTACATATGCACCTCACGAATCCATACTCAGCTTTCGTTAACTATGTCTGTCAAAATTAGTTTTGTTGTTGTAGAGAATCTCAGAGAACCACCATCATTAGTTGGTTAAATATTGTTATTACATTCGTGCATATTTATCGGTATCTTTAGCTGCTTCTGCTGCGAATAATATTGCTAGGATGTAGTATTTGTAACGCCAAGAAGCTGACAATTTGCTGTGACCCTGATGGCATCTAGCTAAACAACCTGCACGCTGCTAAATCACCAGGTTTCCGACATGAATATTGACGGAATATACCCTGGTAACCCAGAACCTATTTGCACGCATTACCTATTAACATATTGCACCCGCATGTATATACTGATCGCTTAACACTATTTAACCATGGACTATATTTATAGCTAGTACGATTGAAGGTTAAGACGAAAGAACACCCCCGGTGTTTAGCTGTCGTACTAAAGGTGTATCATAATTATCTATTGATCTATAACTTATTATTGTTAGCGTTTCTAATACGTATTATCAATATTATATTATGTGAAGACAAAAGGCGTAACAATCGCCTCGCTTTTATCATTGCATGTAACCGAATGTATCACTACTGGCCGTGTTTGTTCCGAGCTTTGTGGTCTATCCTGTGACAGTTTTGTATGGTCGCATGACGGCCAAGTGCGTCGGACAGATGACACATTTACGTCATATGTGTTACGTTTGGTTGTTGTTTTTGTTGTCGACGTTCTGTCTTGACGGACTGCGCCGGTGCCTCGCCCGGATACAGCAACACGTCACTGACAATTGGCACGCATGGGCATTGCATGACTTCCGCCGATATGTCGTCGCACGTGTATCCGCCATGCTTGTTGTTATTTGCCCGTAGTGTGATCCGTCTTTGCGTACCCGATATCCAGTTCAGAAGGATACTTTCTTATGTTTTCAAATTCCATATACTATTGGGTAAATAAATCTGATTGTCATTTGTCAAAAATGTGCAGGCGAGAATTGACTTAGCCAGTTCAGTTGAAGCAATCAACTGAACTCGCCTTTGGAATTAACCACCCATCCTTATGCTGTATGTACGGGTCGCAAAGTCGTTTAGTGCGTCTGCTCAGTCGGTGAGCTCCGCGGAGCATCGGTAATCGTATGAGATGTGTTGATTGCATTGTTGAGGAAAATAAAAGCCTACGAGCTGCCGAGACGAAGCAGATCGCTATACAACGTGCATGCCTTTGTCCTGCATGTCTTGTGACTGAAACCAGTGCCGTAGTTTCACTCGATACAGACATTAAGAACCTTATTTTAATATTTTAAAGAACTATAATTTGTGCTTCACTATTGTACCCAAAGTTTAATAGGTTATACCAAGTACTTTTCTAGTTCAGCTAAACTCTGTTTTTGCTTAAATAATCAAAATATAAAAGGTGGTCTTTATCCAGTTTAACTGCGGCACATCGTTTTGAACGTGTTCCTATCACCCCAACCGGAAGTCGAACACCTTTCGTATACCGTTC
>OZ024864.1:36758479-36763479 GCA_964017155.1 Oasisia sp. SBJ-2009 | reverse complement strand
TCTGCAGTATTGTTGGTGCATGCGTTAGGTTTGCAGAGAAGTAACTCATATAATTATCGAGACTAATACGTGATGAAATATCAGCTTATGTAACCTGGGTATGTGCCGTCGGAAGTATTCTTAGTTCATAACAAGACTAGAACACGAAGTGACGTCAGCGAATGACCATTGTATATGACATATAATTAAATCTGGCATAGCTGAACACATGAATGCAACAAGCTATTTGTCGGTTGAGAAGATGCCAACAGCTTGAATGTGTTTAAGGAAGGATGTCTGTTCCTCGATATCATAGATATAATAAGTGTACACTGAAAATGTACACTACTCTGACATTGCGTTTGATGACCCCAAAGAACCATTCATTATTCGAAATTTTCGCTCCAGGAAAGTAAACAAAACTGTAAAACTAAGACAACTCTGTTTGCAATAGTATTGAAACAGTTGGCTGGCATTCGTTAGGCCTATAAATAATACCATAACGGAATCGAGTCTTTTTTAAACACCAAAGCACGCTGATATTCAGCAATTTTCAGACACGCCATATTTAAAAACAATATTGGCAAATATCTTAGACGGTCGTGCTAGGTGCGAATACAACATATGTCGGATGTTCGATCAGCCAGAGGCTTTCTCGTCCGTCTGGGTCTCGTGCTCTGAGTGGCAATATTGTTAACTCTTGTTAAACAGACACTGTAACCAGCCGTTATCTGGGGTGGCAATTCGACCCCGGGTGAGTGGGGCACTGTGTCGGTGTGGGTGGGGAGGACAACCGCGGAGGGAGACCGAGTCCCGGGGAACACAACACAACACGACACGACACAACACAACACAACACAACACAACACAACACAACACAACACAACACAACACAACACAACACAACACAACACAACACAACACAACACAACACAACACAACACAACACAACACAACACAACACAACACAACACAACACAACACAACACAACACAACACAACACAACACAACACAACACAACACAACACAACACAACACAACACAACACAACACAACACAACACAACACAACACAACACAACACAACACAACACAACACAACACAACACAACACAACACAACACAACACAACACAACACAACACAACACAACACAACACAACACAACACAACACAACACAACACAACACAACACAACACAACACAACACAACACAACACAACACAACACAACACAACACAACACAACACAACACAACACAACACAACACAACACAACACAACACAACACAACACAACACAACACAACACAACACAACACAACACAACACAACACAACACAACACAACACAACACAACACAACACAACACAACACAACACAACACAACACAACACAACACAACACAACACAACACAACACAACACAACACAACACAACACAACACAACACAACACAACACAACACAACACAACACAACACAACACAACACAACACAACATGGCACAGGTCCGAGAACACAACACAGCACAACATGGCACAGAGTCACAGGTCCGAGAATATAGCACAACATGGCACAGAGTCACAGGTCCGAGAACACCACACAACATGGCACAGAGTCACAGGTCCGAGAACACAACACAACATGGCACAGAGTCACAGGTCCGAGAACACAGCACAACATGGCGCAGAGTCACAGGTCCGAGAACACAACACAACATGGCACAGAGTCACAGGTCCGAGAACACAGCACAACATGGCGCAGAGTCACAGGTCCGAGAACACAACACAACATGGCACAGAGTCACAGGTCCGAGAACACAGCACAACATGGCGCAGAGTCACAGGTCCGAGAATACAGCACAACATGGCACAGAGTCACAGGTCCGAGAATACAGCACAACATGGCACAGAGTCACAGGTCCGAGAATACAGCACAACATGGCACAGAGTCACAGGTCCGAGAACACCACACAACATGGCACAGAGTCACAGGTCCGATGATACAGCACAACATGGCACAGAGTCACAGGTCCGAGAACACAACACAACATGGCACAGAGTCACAGGTCCGAGAACACAGCACAACATGGCGCAGAGTCACAGGTCCGAGAACACAACACAACATGGCACAGAGTCACAGGTCCGAGAACACAGCACAACATGGCGCAGAGTCACAGGTCCGAGAACACAACACAACATGGCACAGAGTCACAGGTCCGAGAACACAGCACAACATGGCGCAGAGTCACAGGTCCGAGAATACAACACAACATGGCACAGAGTCACAGGTTCTAGAACAAAACACGGCACAGAATAATAGGTCCGAGACCCCCACATGGCACAGAGTCACAGGTCCGATGATACAGCACAACATGGCACAGAGTCACAGGTCCGAGAACACAACACAACATGGCACAGAGTCACAGGTCCGAGAACACAACACAACATGGCACAGAGTCACAGGTCCGAGAATACAGCACAACATGGCACAGAGTCACAGGTTCTAGAACAAAACACGGCACAGAATAATAGGTCCGAGACCCCCACATGGCCCAGAGTCAGAGGTCCGAGAAGACAACACCACACAGGGCCACCTGGGAACAATCTGAATCAGCGTCTGCCGTGTTATCGTTGACATCCTGATAATATTTTAAATAAAAATAACGTGTACATTTATCTCTTTTAAAAACGCAAACATTCACGGCATCTATCGGTTTTTTGAAATTACATAGACATGTGCCTTTAAATGGAAAAAATTACTCCTATGGGTAATTTCAGTGCCAATACCTCCCACCACTGAACTACGTGGAGCAGTTTCTACCCCATATAGTCCATACTATATTTTTTATTACAACAATAATTGTATTATCTATTTCATTAAAAAATATTATTATTATTACAATGCTAATTATTATTTAAACTAACAGGCAGAGTAACGTTGGTCTTGTCCCTACAGCTAGACAGATTTTATCCGAGGCAGAGTGTCGATAGAGTCTCTGATGTCTACAATTCGTCCACGTACCCCTTCCCTGCATCGGGTGCCAAGGTACGACAATCCCTCTATCGTTACGTGTTGTTCGGTCGAATTACCTACTAAGACTTGTCTGAAACCGGTCGTCTTTTATGAGTACCAATAGTGCCTCGTCACGACCGTGGACTGGGCAGATCGCAAGTTGGCTCAATAATAAGATTAATTAGTCAAGTTGTGAAACGTGTGCGCCAACACGCGTGTATTATAAATTATACGAGTGCCCACGAAATGAGGTGGTAAAATGACCTCGTTTAGGGACTCACGTTTCACAACGGTAGGTGGTAAGACTCTACTTGTTGTCTGGACGCGGAACGAAGTTGTCTGGGCCAAAAGTGACCACTGAACAGCTAATGTTTGCTGTCACTGACTGCCATTTGTCGGAGGTCTACTTGATTTATTTTACTTCTCTAGACGTGTGTAATTGTTCTAGTCACTTAACGTGTAGGACTGTAGGCTTTTACCGCAGCACTGTTGTGATAAGTATAACTTGGCATCACCTTTGCTCTACTTTGTGTTTTGACACAATACCGTTCTTACTGTGTTTGGCTGCATGATGCGCAACACTATAATGTCTAAGCACATAACGTTAACATTAGTGTTGGCTTACTTAGACTTAAATTGTGTTCCTTTCAGGACATCGGGCGACGAGCTTTCGCAATCTTTTCAAATACCGGGATTCCTCTTATTCTATTGCCACCTACAGGCAACAATATCGCAATATGTGCTGTTCGATGTTGTGGCACACGTATAATATGTCCAGTCAGTTTGCTTCGTCGACCCTTGACTAACCATGCCTGCTCTCCTCATCACTTCGTCATTGGTGATGTCGTCTCTCCGTGAGATGCATAATACGATGCGGAGACATCGCGGGCGGAACACGTAAGGACAGGTGGACAATGACAAGATTACTGGCCTACAGGAAACAATAAACAAAACGAATAATTATTTTGGCTCATTAAAACTGTTGGATGTTGCAAATTAAGAATACAGAGTATTGCATTTCCGAGCTGATTGGAGGTTACCAACGAGAAGACGTTTGATTCGAGGAATCTGACAGCGAAAGGTTTAACAAAATACTACAGCGCATTATACCTTATGAAGACCACCAGTCCACCCTAATACTGCACTTCTTTTACCATTGGAAAACGGAATACAAACCATAAGTACAACATATGCATACGTATAATGTATTTATGTATACATATGCTGTGCTGTGCTGTGCTGTGCTGTGCTGTGCTGTGCTGTGCTGTGCTGTGCTGTGCTGTGCTGTGCTGTGCTGTGCTGTGCTGTGCTGTGCTGTGCTGTGCTGTGCTGTGCTGTGCTGTGCTGTGCTGTGCTGTGCTGTGCTGTGCTGTGCTGTGCTGTGCTGTGCTGTGCTGTGCTGTGCTGTGCTGTGCTGTGCTGTGCTGTGCTGTGCTGTGCTGTGCTGTGCTGTGCTGTGCTGTGCTGTGCTGTGCTGTGCTGTGCTGTGCTGTGCTGTGCTGTACTATACTGTAATGTAATATAATGTAATGTAATGTAATGTAATGTAATATACTTATTATACGTGGTCAGCCTGGCCTCTACAGCAGTGTGTGTGTGTGTGAGTCTCCGAGCTGCGTCGACGTGAACCGACTGGACCAGGTCAAACTCGACCAGGGATCGCTCCGACACGCCAGGTGTTGCACAACCTGGGTGGTTACGAGGGAACAAGGTTGAGTGGGCAGTGGTCCAGGGATCGAGCGTCGATGATCCTGATAACGTGGGGAAACGGGAGACCGCTCGGACACTGACTACACGTGTAGTAGCCACTAGCCACTAGCCACCTTGCCGGGGATCACGCGGTACACTCGCCTCGCTTGATACGCTCGTCACGTTCGTATCAAACCAGTTGCACCCGTACGCACGCACGCACGCACGCACGCACGCACGCACGCACACACACACACACACACGCATGTATGGATGAATGCATACATGCATGTATACATGTGTGTATGATGTATATAAA
>OZ024864.1:36690979-36753479 GCA_964017155.1 Oasisia sp. SBJ-2009 | reverse complement strand
ATTAGTAGACATATATTATAAGAGGACTAACATATCATTTAAAATTATAATTACAATTGAATGCGTCCAATTTTGTTAAAAAAATATATTTATACAATTATTAAGTTAAGGTAAAATTTCAGGAGAAGAGAAGATTGTTGTTCAGCACCACTGATCCGCTATATTATATATAGTACGCACAAATATACAGCCAAGCTAAGTTTACTTCTTTTGATCATTCTTGAGGCTAATGTCTATGATGAGGGGGTTTTGTCCGAGGGGGTTTTGTCCGGAAGGAGCTTATGTCTTGATGAGTTATGTATGGAGGGGGTTTTGTCCGAGGGGGTTTTGTCCGAGGGGGTTTTGTCCGGAGGGGGTTTTGTCCTACCTTCATTATTTTCAGTTGTTGTGCTAATGTGAAGCTACATTTGACCAGTTAATTGCCTTATTACTAATTTTTAAATATAAATGTTATCGTTTCTTTAATTAATTGCTTTTTCGGAATGCAGCTTTGATCGTCTTGGTATATTTACTAAGGTTGTCCTATATGTCATCATAACATTAGCCGTCATGAACAATAACATCCTAGGATGCCTTTTTGCTATGAAATTAAATTAGAATGCCAATAACATATAAAGTGCACTCCTCAAGGTCACACAGAGTGATGTGGAAATACTTCGACTTATCCGGAGTTTTACTTATCGTGATCTATGTTTTGAGTGCATTAGATTATAATATCTAGTCATTATTAAAGCTATGGATAAAATAATTTGACACCGGTGTATTTTAAAGCACACACGAAAACGACGTACTCAATATACCATTTATACACACAGACAGTTACAATTACAGACACTAACGACGTTTACAAAATATAGGTTATTGTATTAACTTGCTTCTTTACAAAACCAAAGATCAGGCTTGTGCTATATTTTCGTGGTGCGCGGACAAAACGCCCTCCGGACAAAACCCCCTCGGGCAAAACCCCCTCGGACAAAACCCCATCCATACATAACTCCTTCTAGACATAGGCCATTTCCGGACAAAACCCCCTTGGACAAAACCCCCTCCATACATAATTCCTTCTAGACAATCCATTTCCGGACAAAACCCCCTCATCAATGATACTAGACAGTGGGTAACTTGCTTGAATAGCACGTTTATTATGCTAGTAATTATAAAATATTTGCTATGTATTTACATTTTTTACATGCCAAATTATATATATTATATATATATATATATATATATATAATAAAGCTTTATTGCCATATTCAACGTGCATTACATGATGAATTATGAATTGGAATGTAGTCTGGCGTTGACTCATATAGTGCCTATATATATATATATATATATATATATATATATATATATATATATATATATATATATATATATATATATATATACAATAAAATGAAATGAAATATGGCAAATAAATATAAGCTATAGATATAAGATATACATATTGTACATAATTTGTTCTTTAAAATGAACAAATATAATAAATAAAGACAAAATTAAAATAATAGATTATCTATTTAACAATAATTGTGGTGTAAACGAGTTAATAAATAAATAAATATATATAAAATGTCCTTTAAAATTGTTTAAAACATATATATATATTATCTTCTAAAATATAATTTAAATTAGTAGACATACATTATAAGAGGACTAAAATATCATTTAAAATTATAATTACAATTGAATGCGTCCAATTTTGTTTAAAATTAGTATCTATGATGAGGGGGTTTTGTCCGAGGGGGTTTTGTCCGGTAGGAGCTTATGTCTTGATGGAGTTATGTATGGAGGGGGTTTTGTCCGAGGGGGTTTTGTCCGAGGGTTTTTTGTCCGAGGGGGTTTTGTCCGGAGGGGGTTTCGTCCTACCTTCATTTTCGTCGGCCAGCCGCCGAGTTACCCAAATAAAAAACATGAAATCGAATCAACGTAAAGGAATATTTGATAGTTAATGTGTACTATGCACAAAACACGAATACTGCCTAGACCTAGAAAAAGATCGACATACATGTATGCGCATCCGACTTACAGTGAATTTATAACGTATTGCATGAGGCCAATTTTGTAAGTTGGTCGAACTCGTCCTAAGTCCTCGAGTAAGCTAGTGACATTCAGCAGTTTGTAACTAGTACAAAGACAAATGCGTGGGCCATGGTCACCAACGACACATAAAGATTAACACAGTGACAATCGTTGTCTAAACGACTGGGCTGTTACAGTCTACGAGTAAACGAAGTTTTGACAAAGTGCAAACTTCTTACAAAGCCATGTGAGAAATGGTTAACACCGATCCACACACAATGTAAATCACTTCACACGTGTGTCCTTTCTAGAACTATCGGTAAACATATTATTTTCAGTGGCTGTGCTAAGATGAAGCTGCATTTAATAAGTTAATTGTCGTTTTTATTATGTATAGCATAGCTAATACTTTTTCAAATAAAAATTGTCTCGTTTTTAGTTAACTGGTTTTCCGGAATGCATTATTATTATTATAAGCACGTCCGCGTTGCAGAGGCGATGTAATTCATGTCTATTTCGCTTGTGACATTTCACAGATGCCGATTCGAGGCACATTTTTATAAACTAGGTTTAATTAACATATAAATAAATCAAATAAATCAAAAACATATAATAAAATAGTATGATAAAAATGTCCCTATGATAAAAAACATAAAAATAACTTAAAATAATAATGAGAAATTGTACTAAAATGTAATAGATATATATATTACTGAATGTTATGGTACATTTGATAAGGCTGCCCTACATTTTAATCCCATCGTACGTATCAAATGCAATTAGATGTCAATGACGTAGACAAGTCTCTGCCATGTTACCGGAAATCAATCACATTGAACTCGGACTAACCTGTCTTGGCTTGTTTTAATTGTGGCCACCGAAGACCTTTTCCACGACACTGCGATTAGGCCTCGTCTGTCTGCGTTGTAATGTTACTGTAATATTACTGTAATGTTACTGTACTGTTCCTGGTGTAAAGTAAACATGAAGTTGTTTAATAATAAAAGTGATTCACTGGAGAAAACAATTAAACTGTAAACATTGCTGCGGGCTTATTAAACGCAGTTCGACAGGCAGTAAAGGTCTACATTCAACATAACCAATGTAGTATTTAGAACATTGTTTTATTAAGCGAAGAACAAATAAGATCTGTTTAACAGTGTCAAAGTTCAGAGGCTCAAACCGAGGATTTCGACCGCATTCTCAGACGCGACGACAAACAGTAAGAACGTCTTACTGAGGAGTGATTTATGGTACAGGAAACAGGTGAAGACAGGGAACCAGGTGCAGTGACAACTGCACGGCAAGTAGGGAGGTGTTGGAGGGAACCATATGGGATGGCGCAACAGCAAAAGGTGTGGTCTTACCTACAACGTGGAGAAGTCGAATTTTATTTTGGAATAATATCAACGAACAATTGCAAAATGTCATGATGCAATAATACGAGTAAACAGTGCTGGTTACCATAATGTGTGCTGCCGTCTACCTCTAATAACGATGTAACATGTTGGTCGTACGGCAATGTGGAAGTTGCACCCTAGACATTTGGAATTTAAGCCAAGGGCCGACAACCTTTTGAATGGTGAGCCAAATATATTACTCGGTCTGTGTCAGCGGGCCACACGTTTATCGAATATACTTTATTACGATCGACAACCAAATTATCGTCGGAACTGGTCATCGTATTATATTTGGGATATCACTAAAGGGAAACTTGTTCCCATGCATTGAAGTTTTAGTTACAAATTGGTCTTGTTTATGGTTTATTATCATCACCTAATTGTGAACAATACCGACTAAACTCCGCTGTTAGGCACTCACTATTCGTTATTAGTAACACATTCACACACCTGATATCATAACAACTAGTACAACTGTTACATATAGGAAAACATAATAATTATTGTTTACGTAGTAACAATGTAGGTCACGATTTAATGTTTTTTTTAATTATGCTTAGGTAATCTCGACGATAAATAAAAATTTATTTCGAGCCTGTGTTTAAAAGGTGAAGTGGGGAAGTAATAAAAGTTTCTTTCCTGAAAATAATGTGTATTTTTACAATACAGTCTAACAGATTTAGGACATGCGATACTTTGATACGTACATAAGCTGTGAACGATGGAATTAGCGGAATCATTTGGCGATGGTGAATCTTTGTCCGCACATCGTACTTTCTTTGTTTCGTCAGAAGATGCAGAAAAGATTGCATTAAATGACGTCAACTATCACAGCGCCAATTCTCTGTTTCCACTAAGAGGGTTAGATCCGAGAACGCAGACGATTACCGAAACACTGGAATCAGTTATAGACAGTTACAATTACCGAAAACGATCCCGTTGGACCAGGCAATGAATGCTAAGAGTAGCCGACTCTCAATCGAGAGACCACCGGATTTAAAACGTTTTGCTGCCATATTCAAGCTTGCGCAATTGTGTCCCCGTTTTGTTGCTTCACTCAGCTGTGTAGTAAGCAAGTATACGACTATAAACATTGCGGGATATGTTGGCGTATTAAGTGAAGCATCGTTGAATTCTTCCCAGAAAAGTCTGACGATGCACGAACGAAGACGTCTGCCGGAGATGAAGTGTAGACACAATATTATATATATATATATATATATATATATATATTTATATATATCAGAATATACATTGAGCTTTATTCCTCTCATATCTGGGTAGTTCACATTTCCAAGGAAATGCATAACTCAGTTGCGAGAGAAATATGTTTGAGCTTTTTGCATAACGTGATCAGTTTATAGTCGCTTTTATTCACATCTAACTAAAATATATTAATGTAAAGATTTTATTATGTACAATATCGCAGACATAAAACCACACAATGTGATGTTTAAGACAATTCACATACATGTTATAATACAATAAAATATGACATTTCCGTAGTACAGACAAATTAGTCAATGTAATGTCACAATGAAAATTCGTTCCGCAGGTATGGCCCGCGCATTAACACGACGACGTGTTAACAAATATAATTATAATAAATTGTACCGGCTCTCTTGTTAATACATAGGAACTGTAAACAATTAATTTGAAGCGTTTGCAAATATTTAACAACTACAATACTTACAGTTACATTGCCATTGTGTAATATCTTAAGTCTCAGACAATTATGTAATGTTAAAAAGTTAAAACTATTGTAACAAATATGCCAACTTTGTCAAATAAATGTACACTGTCGTTTCTTGTTTTGTCAATGCAGTTAAAATAGTATTATATCAAACAATGTGTGCATGTTGTCGCTTTCATTCATTGTATTACTATGTGTTACGTCATAGATTAGTTACATAAAGGATATACATTTCGCTTATGGGAGTTCGTACAATAGTTTTCTACACACAGTGTATATAACGCACGGGTGTATACTGGAATGGGTCAGACGGAAACTGTAATCAATCTAACATTTAAAAAGTGGTGGCTAAATACATGTTTATAGTTAATTTTACGTTGGTACATATGTTTATCAGTAAACTTACGTTGGATAATAATTATTGAAGAATATATAGATGCGAAACACAATTGCAAAGCTAGATTTAAACGCCCATTGGCTAGTTAATTAATGACACAATCTTCAGTTGCTAGGCATCAGGACGGACATGGCGACGTCTGGAACATCCGGGCATCAGTGGCCTGTACTAGAGGCGAGAAGGACTGCGTCCTTGACATCTTCTGGTGTTGGGTTCTTGGCGACAGACGCGACTCTCAGACTTCGCTCTTTCAAAGCCGTCTCCGTGGTTGGCCCAATGGCGACAAACTGGAACGAGATAACGTTGAGTCAGTGAAGTACTTCAACAGCAACTGCCAGCGATGGAATGCTGTATAGCTCAGCTACAGAAAAGACACTTTAGCAGAGGACAGTGGTCTACGGCACCCAGTCCCACCTGTGTGGAATATAAAGGAAACCGTTTATTCAGTTAGGCACAACATCGTTTATGGCATAATACATACTAGACTACTTGGAAGTGGTGCCATCTATGATGCCACCGACGAAACAATCTGCATTGGCAACTAAAACCCCTTTTCGAAAACTGCCTCTCACCCGGTCCTAACTTGCATACCTCAGTAGAAACAAAATAAGGCTAGTGGTTCTTTTAACTTGTATGCAAGTTTGCCTACTAGAATGGCTCTTTTGTTCTTGTTTACTTGCGAGCAATAATCGAATAGAAGACCGGAAACGCTTTGTAACATTACCTTGCTAAAACAAAATGACTGATCACTTGAAACCAAATAAGTTGTCTTTGACTTTGGTGTTCATACGGACCAGTAATCGGCTATCTGGGACAAAGAAGGCTGGGCAACTATACCCTAAGGTCCCGGCCTCTCCCATTCTTCACACGGTATAAATAAGCCAAAGTACTCTGGCAACGTTAATTTACACACTTCTCCGGGAACGGTAGGCCCTACATATTCGGCGACCCATATCACCTTACATGTTTTTCGATCGACACACAAACATCACTAGTCTGTTGCACGATATTTGTCACTTGGTGGTTGGAAAATGCGTCGACCCACCGTCGCAATTTCGTGATTCAAGAAAGACAAATATGGTACACACATCTTTAGTGTATTGCAGTAAAACGCACCACTCTGCCGATCGGCCTTCACAGCACGAAGAACAAAGAACTCGTTTGTCTTGCTCGCGACCGCCATCGAAACGACGACTTCAACGTTACTTAGAGTGATTAGCATATCAAAGTAGATCTTATCGCAGCGTTCTTTAGCCGAGATTATTTGGTCGGTTGCGACTGCAATTCTAATTAAAGAGTGTAATGTTTTTTTGATAAAAGGAACTTCAATTTAAGTCAGCGTTGAGTAAACAGTCCCGTCTATTTTAATTGTGTCTATTTAAAACCATCTGTAAATGTGTTCAATTATAATATAGAAAACGTAGTATCTTACTGTTAAATTAATTAAAGTCACTGTCCTAAAAGTACGCGACCATTGTACAATGAATAAGTCAGAAGATGACCTGCATGACGGGCAGATGTCAGAGGTAGGAATTGGAACTTGGAGTAGAATTTAACGAGACACCACAAGGGCACTTGAACGCGCCTGCAGTGTTTATCTTTGGATAAAGTTCAACTGTACAAGAACGAATCCTTTGATGTTTCTTTTATTAGAAACATTTAACGAATTTTTGAAATAGTGGCCCAAACCTCGGTCGTTAGTTGTTCGAGTACATCGCGAATAAAACATGTAACACAGACAGTCAGTTTAATAAGACGGTTTACAGTTGTGGAAATATTTGAAAGAATTATCTTTAGTCGTTAGGTCTTGTAATTTTTGGACCTATAGATATCCTTATTTCATAGTATACTGTATTTATTGTGAAGATGTTATGCCACCTCATGTGAACAATGATTTTATATTTTGTCCGCCAATATGATCAAAGCGATGAGGTAACTTCTTCCGCTCCAACATCTTTGGAATCAGAAGCACTACAAGACAGACGAGTTTGATAATCATCGTTATCACGGCAGTATCAAAACTGTCAACCAACGGACGAATTTATCCATGAACTAAAGTTGGTGTACAACGTTAAAAAGCTACGTTTTGTAACAGCGGCATGTTATATTACGTCCAACCAACAAAAGAGAACCTTCCAGAGTCCTTGTTACTGACGGCGAACTGGTCAACACTCCTGCGTGGAGTCAAACGTCAGAGTCCGTTCATCAGAGTAAGCGCCAGTTCCAATGTCAGTAGTGAGTCTTGGAAGAAGGTGTAACTCATATATAGATGATCGAAACTGGACACTATATTTGCATAAATGTTATAACATGTCGCAGTCGGTATTTAATAATATAAACTAAAACAAGATGACCAAATCATATCGCATCGGGTTGGGTCATATTAAATCGTGGTGGAACGTTGAAAACAGTCTAAAGAGTGGACCACCACAGAAGGACGGGAATATATTCAATATCCTATTGCATTAAAATATTGCAATTAAGTCATAAAATAATGTAAGTTGCTTGCACAATGTGTATGTCTATTTAATAACGGGACATGTGTTTAAAAACTACAAAATATATTATCTTGGACTGTATGAATATTTTTATAACACTACATAATGTTATACAAATAAAACATAGAAATACCCCCCAAAACTTTATAAAGCTAGAGTATTTTTGTATTCAACAAAGATGAGGTATTGCAATATTAAAATGGAGTACAATCAGACTATTATGTCATCTCTGTTGTGGACTGCTGTACCAATACCAATACCAATACCAATACCAATACCACTACCACTACCACTACCCCTACCCCTACCCCTACCCCTACCCCTACCACTACCACTACCACTACCACTACCACTACCAATACCACTACCACTACCACTACCACTACCACTACCACTACCACTACCAATACCACTACCACTACCACTACCACTACCACTACCACTACCACTACCACTACCACTACCAATACCAATACCACTACCACTACCACTACCACTACCACTACCACTACCACTACCACTACCACTACCACTACCACTACCACTACCACTACCACTACCAATACCAATACCACTACCACTACCACTACCACTACCACTACCACTACCACTACCAATACCAATACCAATACCACTACCACTACCACTACCACTACCACTACCACTACCACTACCACTACCAATACCAATACCAATACCAATACCAATACCAATACCAATACCAATACCAATACCAATACCAATACCAATACCAATATCCAGCTTGGTTTAAAACTTCAACTGCTCCGCGCGACCTGCACCGCGCCTGTTTGTACAGCATTACTGACACCTACCTGGCTATTTCACAGACGTACATCCGGATATTACAGAGATGGGATTTCCCTAGCAAAGTGACTTCCTTGTGAGGCACTGACATGCCTGACTGCCTCCGAGAGAAATTGAGTTGGTGATCGAATGAACAGGTCTGGCACACACGCTGTGCGGGGTGCTTTGATGAAGCAAGACAACAGGATGTTGCTCTATGTAAGACACGTAACTCTATCTTCAACTGTGTCTCTCTGACACTGAATTATCCAAGGAGTATGCATGTCTTTTGCGTGGCTATACCTCGCCTGTTTTCAGCTGTGTCTTCTAAGGTTAGCGGGAGAGTCTGAATTTTTATTTATGTATAAAAACAGTGAGTACGTTATCTGTTAAAACACAACTTGACAAGTTTGCCATGTAGATTAACAAATTATTAATTATTTATTTATAACTAGCATTTTATTGTATACTTATTTATCCAGTTAGTGTACTATTCTCTACCATTCTAAGAGCCGTTAATTGTAATTGTGTTGATTATATATTATATTCAACACAATAATAATAATTTACAGGCCTGTTCAGGCTTTTGCAAATGTCTATTTGTGACAAACCAACTTGTACCCACTCAAATTGGTCTAAACTAAACAGAACAGAAAAAAATGCAAATATTGGACACTATTAATTAACACATAATTACTGACTTGAACAACACAACATTAGTTGGCAACTAAAATTATGAAATGTGTAGGAAATAGACAGGTACATTTTGAAAATATAGGAAACATAGGAATTGCAATTACCGGTATGTTACTGTAACAAATAGGAAACATGCATGGTACACTGCAGACAGAACTGGTTTTCATGTAGTTACACTGGTTTTCATGTAATTACCCCCTGCAAAGATTGGGTGTTGACATGGTCCCTGTGAAAATCATGACTGCAGGTTGTTAAGATTGTTCAACATGATACTCTCAAAATGATACCACCTGCAGGCTGGGTCGACTACTCAAAGTACCAAACAAACCCACAATGCGTGCGTCATACTCCCACTTTCCCGGGCCAGGGATAAAGACTAGGGGAGTCTGGCAGAGGTTAGGGACACCTGGCTGAATTGGGGTCCACAGGTCTTGATTAGTAGAAATTAAATTGTTTGTTTATTAAAGCCGCCTCCTCAATTTGAAATTTGTGTTCACCCTGTTTCAAGTTAATTTTGCTCAATTTCAAACTCACACCATAACCACTATGACATGAACTTGTTTGTGCAACTTTCATGTTTAGTGTTGGTATACAAACTGTACATATATTTAACGTTAGTACCAACATAATTTAAAGTGATTCTCCAAATAGAAATCTGTACTCTTAGTCAGGCAAACTATAAACTTATTAAGCATTGGTACTAATATAAATTAAAGTGATTCTCCGAATAGAAATCTGCATGTCAATGGGTGATAGAATCATGTACACATTTCTCTTTATAACACAATTCTAAATAAAAACAAAGTAACTGACAGCGTTCCTTTAACTAACCATCACAGATTTCCCTTCCCATCTCTCATCCCAGTAAACCTGCACAGGAAGCTCTCTCCTTTCCCACAACCCTGGATGGGTGCCTTGGGAAGGGACCAGCTGAGTGTGTGCCAGCCCTCTCAGACGAGGGTCAGCGTCATAATGAGGCTGGCGATCAGGCTCCATTAACATCTTAACCAGCTCAGGTGTAAAAACTTCCCCGCCGCCGTTTCATTGCAGTTATCAGAACCATTGGAGGGAAACATCAAACGACAACAGCCTGATACGCCAGGGTTGGTGGGAGGGGGGGGGGGAGGGGAGATTGCTGGCTGTTTGGGCAGCAGTGATAAGTGCCCTGGTGAATAAGCCGTGCTGATAATAACTAATATCTGTTATCATAACATTGATGTTGATGATGATAATGGTGGTTTGCTGACAGCAATCTTGTTACTGATTATGGCACCACAGAAGCGTGATGATAACAGTCATTGGTGATAAGTGTGGTGTAGAATTGTGCAAACAGTGTTACATGTAATACTGATCTGTATGGAGGTGAACAATTATGATAACTAATAATGAAAATTAATCATGGTAATGGGATGTGGTAATATATAAGTGGGGTGATTAGTATTTTAAAAATAAGTGATAAAATAATGTGAAGGAAATATATCAAAACTATGTTAATGTGTGTGTGTGCGTGCGTGCGTGCGTGCGTGCGTGCGTATAAAGTAAAAATATGTACTTGAAGTAAACACAAAAGTACTTTTCTCCTTAAACTAGTTCTCAATGGGTTATGCAGCCAACTGTTGTGAATAAAACAAAATATTCACAAATATAATTTATAGTGTACACCAAACATATATAAATTGTTTGCTGTTTTTTTCTATGCATAAAAATATATATCATATTCCTAAGTTGAAATAGTAGTAATTCACTTTGTCATAGGGGTATTATATCTTTCTTAAATTGTTCTTATCATCATGGGTATATATGGAAGTGTGATGAATTTTTTCTTGGGTTACTTGAAGGAGGCATTCGGTCTAGATGAATGGTTACAATAATGTGTCTTTTAAAATAGGTCTTCATTTGTACTAATTACTAATTTTAACATTTATAAAATACGTTAGTTAAAATTAAACAATTACACACACTGATCTATATTAAAAATAGATAGAGATTATAACGATGTGGTTCACGGTGGGCGATAACGGGGAGCCTTCGATATTTAAAACATGTGCAGTTCACATGAACATCTAAAACTAATAAACTGTCACAAATATGCAAGACAAAAGAAGACAAGTAAGGCAGCTATTTTTCATGTCTACTCAATGCAATGCTTTAACTAACCTGGCCAAAGCCATTCATTGGCATTGTTGTCTTACCAGCCCAGTCACCAAGTGGCACATAGTTCAGGCCCAGCAGATTGCAATTAACTTATTGGCTTCATCAGGTGACAAAGCAAATCGTTTGTTCAACTGATGCAGAAATCTAGCCAGTCCAGGACACTTAACATGTCTCTTTGTTGTACATTCTGGCTGATATTTGTAAATAAATCTATGCTAACTGCAAGCATTGCCTTGCTTCCAACGCAGATCATTCGTGCAACTTCTAGGACAGTTGCCAATTTAACAAAGAAATTATGAGTACTTCACTACATTCACAAAAAGTACACATATTTGTACTTCGTTATAAGTAAAAGTACTTCCAAAAAATGTATTTCGTTACTCAAGAAAAGTAAACTTTTCTACGTAAGTAAAGTAACGAAGTAAAAGTACTTCGTTACATTACGGCTCTGGTGTGTGTGTGTGTGTGTGTGTGTGTGTGTGTGTGTGTGTGTGTGTGTGTGTGTGCTGGCTGTTTGGGCAGCAGTGATAAGTGCCCTGGTGAATAAGCCGTGCTGATAATAACTAATATCTGTTATCATAACATTGATGTTGATGATGATAATGGTGGTTTGCTGACAGCAATCTTGTTACTGATTATGGCACCACAGAAGCGTGATGATAACAGTCATTGGTGATAAGTGTGGTGTAGAATTGTGCAAACAGTGTTACATGTAATACTGATCTGTATGGAGGTGAACAATTATGATAACTAATAATGAAAATTAATCATGGTAATGGGATGTGGTAATATATAAGTGGGGTGATTAGTATTTTAAAAATAAGTGATAAAATAATGTGAAGGAAATATATCAAAACTATGTTAATGTGTGTGTGTGCGTGCGTGCGTGCGTGCGTGCGTGCGTATAAAGTAAAAATATGTACTTGAAGTAAACACAAAAGTACTTTTCTCCTTAAACTAGTTCTCAATGGGTTATGCAGCCAACTGTTGTGAATAAAACAAAATATTCACAAATATAATTTATAGTGTACACCAAACATATATAAATTGTTTGCTGTTTTTTTCTATGCATAAAAATATATATCATATTCCTAAGTTGAAATAGTAGTAATTCACTTTGTCATAGGGGTATTATATCTTTCTTAAATTGTTCTTATCATCATGGGTATATATGGAAGTGTGATGAATTTTTTCTTGGGTTACTTGAAGGAGGCATTCGGTCTAGATGAATGGTTACAATAATGTGTCTTTTAAAATAGGTCTTCATTTGTACTAATTACTAATTTTAACATTTATAAAATACGTTAGTTAAAATTAAACAATTACACACACTGATCTATATTAAAAATAGATAGAGATTATAACGATGTGGTTCACGGTGGGCGATAACGGGGAGCCTTCGATATTTAAAACATGTGCAGTTCACATGAACATCTAAAACTAATAAACTGTCACAAATATGCAAGACAAAAGAAGACAAGTAAGGCAGCTATTTTTCATGTCTACTCAATGCAATGCTTTAACTAACCTGGCCAAAGCCATTCATTGGCATTGTTGTCTTACCAGCCCAGTCACCAAGTGGCACATAGTTCAGGCCCAGCAGATTGCAATTAACTTATTGGCTTCATCAGGTGACAAAGCAAATCGTTTGTTCAACTGATGCAGAAATCTAGCCAGTCCAGGACACTTAACATGTCTCTTTGTTGTACATTCTGGCTGATATTTGTAAATAAATCTATGCTAACTGCAAGCATTGCCTTGCTTCCAACGCAGATCATTCGTGCAACTTCTAGGACAGTTGCCAATTTAACAAAGAAATTATGAGTACTTCACTACATTCACAAAAAGTACACATATTTGTACTTCGTTATAAGTAAAAGTACTTCCAAAAAATGTATTTCGTTACTCAAGAAAAGTAAACTTTTCTACGTAAGTAAAGTAACGAAGTAAAAGTACTTCGTTACATTACGGCTCTGGTGTGTGTGTGTGTGTGTGTGTGTGTGTGTGTGTGTGTGTGTGTGTGTGTGTGTGTGTGCTGGCTGTTTGGGCAGCAGTGATAAGTGCCCTGGTGAATAAGCCGTGCTGATAATAACTAATATCTGTTATCATAACATTGATGTTGATGATGATAATGGTGGTTTGCTGACAGCAATCTTGTTACTGATTATGGCACCACAGAAGCGTGATGATAACAGTCATTGGTGATAAGTGTGGTGTAGAATTGTGCAAACAGTGTTACATGTAATACTGATCTGTATGGAGGTGAACAATTATGATAACTAATAATGAAAATTAATCATGGTAATGGGATGTGGTAATATATAAGTGGGGTGATTAGTATTTTAAAAATAAGTGATAAAATAATGTGAAGGAAATATATCAAAACTATGTTAATGTGTGTGTGTGCGTGCGTGCGTGCGTGCGTGCGTGCGTATAAAGTAAAAATATGTACTTGAAGTAAACACAAAAGTACTTTTCTCCTTAAACTAGTTCTCAATGGGTTATGCAGCCAACTGTTGTGAATAAAACAAAATATTCACAAATATAATTTATAGTGTACACCAAACATATATAAATTGTTTGCTGTTTTTTTCTATGCATAAAAATATATATCATATTCCTAAGTTGAAATAGTAGTAATTCACTTTGTCATAGGGGTATTATATCTTTCTTAAATTGTTCTTATCATCATGGGTATATATGGAAGTGTGATGAATTTTTTCTTGGGTTACTTGAAGGAGGCATTCGGTCTAGATGAATGGTTACAATAATGTGTCTTTTAAAATAGGTCTTCATTTGTACTAATTACTAATTTTAACATTTATAAAATACGTTAGTTAAAATTAAACAATTACACACACTGATCTATATTAAAAATAGATAGAGATTATAACGATGTGGTTCACGGTGGGCGATAACGGGGAGCCTTCGATATTTAAAACATGTGCAGTTCACATGAACATCTAAAACTAATAAACTGTCACAAATATGCAAGACAAAAGAAGACAAGTAAGGCAGCTATTTTTCATGTCTACTCAATGCAATGCTTTAACTAACCTGGCCAAAGCCATTCATTGGCATTGTTGTCTTACCAGCCCAGTCACCAAGTGGCACATAGTTCAGGCCCAGCAGATTGCAATTAACTTATTGGCTTCATCAGGTGACAAAGCAAATCGTTTGTTCAACTGATGCAGAAATCTAGCCAGTCCAGGACACTTAACATGTCTCTTTGTTGTACATTCTGGCTGATATTTGTAAATAAATCTATGCTAACTGCAAGCATTGCCTTGCTTCCAACGCAGATCATTCGTGCAACTTCTAGGACAGTTGCCAATTTAACAAAGAAATTATGAGTACTTCACTACATTCACAAAAAGTACACATATTTGTACTTCGTTATAAGTAAAAGTACTTCCAAAAAATGTATTTCGTTACTCAAGAAAAGTAAACTTTTCTACGTAAGTAAAGTAACGAAGTAAAAGTACTTCGTTACATTACGGCTCTGGTGTGTGTGTGTGTGTGTGTGTGTGTGTGTGTGTGTGTGTGTGTGTGTGTGTGTGTGCTGGCTGTTTGGGCAGCAGTGATAAGTGCCCTGGTGAATAAGCCGTGCTGATAATAACTAATATCTGTTATCATAACATTGATGTTGATGATGATAATGGTGGTTTGCTGACAGCAATCTTGTTACTGATTATGGCACCACAGAAGCGTGATGATAACAGTCATTGGTGATAAGTGTGGTGTAGAATTGTGCAAACAGTGTTACATGTAATACTGATCTGTATGGAGGTGAACAATTATGATAACTAATAATGAAAATTAATCATGGTAATGGGATGTGGTAATATATAAGTGGGGTGATTAGTATTTTAAAAATAAGTGATAAAATAATGTGAAGGAAATATATCAAAACTATGTTAATGTGTGTGTGTGTGTGTGCGTGCGTGCGTGCGTGCGTGCGTGCGTGCGTATAAAGTAAAAATATGTACTTGAAGTAAACACAAAAGTACTTTTCTCCTTAAACTAGTTCTCAATGGGTTATGCAGCCAACTGTTGTGAATAAAACAAAATATTCACAAATATAATTTATAGTGTACACCAAACATATATAAATTGTTTGCTGTTTTTTTCTATGCATAAAAATATATATCATATTCCTAAGTTGAAATAGTAGTAATTCACTTTGTCATAGGGGTATTATATCTTTCTTAAATTGTTCTTATCATCATGGGTATATATGGAAGTGTGATGAATTTTTTCTTGGGTTACTTGAAGGAGGCATTCGGTCTAGATGAATGGTTACAATAATGTGTCTTTTAAAATAGGTCTTCATTTGTACTAATTACTAATTTTAACATTTATAAAATACGTTAGTTAAAATTAAACAATTACACACACTGATCTATATTAAAAATAGATAGAGATTATAACGATGTGGTTCACGGTGGGCGATAACGGGGAGCCTTCGATATTTAAAACATGTGCAGTTCACATGAACATCTAAAACTAATAAACTGTCACAAATATGCAAGACAAAAGAAGACAAGTAAGGCAGCTATTTTTCATGTCTACTCAATGCAATGCTTTAACTAACCTGGCCAAAGCCATTCATTGGCATTGTTGTCTTACCAGCCCAGTAACCAAGTGGCACATAGTTCAGGCCCAGCAGCATCAGACCCCAGATTGCAATTAACTTATTGGCTTCATCAGGTGACAAAGCAAATCGTTTGTTCAACTGATGCAGAAATCTAGCCAGTCCAGGACACTTAACATGTCTCTTTGTTGTACATTCTGGCTGATATTTGTAAATAAATCTATGCTAACTGCAAGCATTGCCTTGCTTCCAACGCAGATCATTCGTGCAACTTCTAGGACAGTTGCCAATTTAACAAAGAAATTATGAGTACTTCACTACATTCACAAAAAGTACACATATTTGTACTTCGTTATAAGTAAAAGTACTTCCAAAAAATGTATTTCGTTACTCAAGAAAAGTAAACTTTTCTACGTAAGTAAAGTAACGAAGTAAAAGTACTTCGTTACATTACGGCTCTGGTGTGTGTGTGTGTGTGTGTGTGTGTGTGTGTGTGTGTGTGTGTGTGTGTGTGTGTGTGCTGGCTGTTTGGGCAGCAGTGATAAGTGCCCTGGTGAATAAGCCGTGCTGATAATAACTAATATCTGTTATCATAACATTGATGTTGATGATGATAATGGTGGTTTGCTGACAGCAATCTTGTTACTGATTATGGCACCACAGAAGCGTGATGATAACAGTCATTGGTGATAAGTGTGGTGTAGAATTGTGCAAACAGTGTTACATGTAATACTGATCTGTATGGAGGTGAACAATTATGATAACTAATAATGAAAATTAATCATGGTAATGGGATGTGGTAATATATAAGTGGGGTGATTAGTATTTTAAAAATAAGTGATAAAATAATGTGAAGGAAATATATCAAAACTATGTTAATGTGTGTGTGTGCGTGCGTGCGTGCGTGCGTGCGTGCGTATAAAGTAAAAATATGTACTTGAAGTAAACACAAAAGTACTTTTCTCCTTAAACTAGTTCTCAATGGGTTATGCAGCCAACTGTTGTGAATAAAACAAAATATTCACAAATATAATTTATAGTGTACACCAAACATATATAAATTGTTTGCTGTTTTTTTCTATGCATAAAAATATATATCATATTCCTAAGTTGAAATAGTAGTAATTCACTTTGTCATAGGGGTATTATATCTTTCTTAAATTGTTCTTATCATCATGGGTATATATGGAAGTGTGATGAATTTTTTCTTGGGTTACTTGAAGGAGGCATTCGGTCTAGATGAATGGTTACAATAATGTGTCTTTTAAAATAGGTCTTCATTTGTACTAATTACTAATTTTAACATTTATAAAATACGTTAGTTAAAATTAAACAATTACACACACTGATCTATATTAAAAATAGATAGAGATTATAACGATGTGGTTCACGGTGGGCGATAACGGGGAGCCTTCGATATTTAAAACATGTGCAGTTCACATGAACATCTAAAACTAATAAACTGTCACAAATATGCAAGACAAAAGAAGACAAGTAAGGCAGCTATTTTTCATGTCTACTCAATGCAATGCTTTAACTAACCTGGCCAAAGCCATTCATTGGCATTGTTGTCTTACCAGCCCAGTCACCAAGTGGCACATAGTTCAGGCCCAGCAGATTGCAATTAACTTATTGGCTTCATCAGGTGACAAAGCAAATCGTTTGTTCAACTGATGCAGAAATCTAGCCAGTCCAGGACACTTAACATGTCTCTTTGTTGTACATTCTGGCTGATATTTGTAAATAAATCTATGCTAACTGCAAGCATTGCCTTGCTTCCAACGCAGATCATTCGTGCAACTTCTAGGACAGTTGCCAATTTAACAAAGAAATTATGAGTACTTCACTACATTCACAAAAAGTACACATATTTGTACTTCGTTATAAGTAAAAGTACTTCCAAAAAATGTATTTCGTTACTCAAGAAAAGTAAACTTTTCTACGTAAGTAAAGTAACGAAGTAAAAGTACTTCGTTACATTACGGCTCTGGTGTGTGTGTGTGTGTGTGTGTGTGTGTGTGTGTGTGTGTGTGTGTGTGTGTGTGTGCTGGCTGTTTGGGCAGCAGTGATAAGTGCCCTGGTGAATAAGCCGTGCTGATAATAACTAATATCTGTTATCATAACATTGATGTTGATGATGATAATGGTGGTTTGCTGACAGCAATCTTGTTACTGATTATGGCACCACAGAAGCGTGATGATAACAGTCATTGGTGATAAGTGTGGTGTAGAATTGTGCAAACAGTGTTACATGTAATACTGATCTGTATGGAGGTGAACAATTATGATAACTAATAATGAAAATTAATCATGGTAATGGGATGTGGTAATATATAAGTGGGGTGATTAGTATTTTAAAAATAAGTGATAAAATAATGTGAAGGAAATATATCAAAACTATGTTAATGTGTGTGTGTGTGTGTGCGTGCGTGCGTGCGTGCGTGCGTGCGTGCGTATAAAGTAAAAATATGTACTTGAAGTAAACACAAAAGTACTTTTCTCCTTAAACTAGTTCTCAATGGGTTATGCAGCCAACTGTTGTGAATAAAACAAAATATTCACAAATATAATTTATAGTGTACACCAAACATATATAAATTGTTTGCTGTTTTTTTCTATGCATAAAAATATATATCATATTCCTAAGTTGAAATAGTAGTAATTCACTTTGTCATAGGGGTATTATATCTTTCTTAAATTGTTCTTATCATCATGGGTATATATGGAAGTGTGATGAATTTTTTCTTGGGTTACTTGAAGGAGGCATTCGGTCTAGATGAATGGTTACAATAATGTGTCTTTTAAAATAGGTCTTCATTTGTACTAATTACTAATTTTAACATTTATAAAATACGTTAGTTAAAATTAAACAATTACACACACTGATCTATATTAAAAATAGATAGAGATTATAACGATGTGGTTCACGGTGGGCGATAACGGGGAGCCTTCGATATTTAAAACATGTGCAGTTCACATGAACATCTAAAACTAATAAACTGTCACAAATATGCAAGACAAAAGAAGACAAGTAAGGCAGCTATTTTTCATGTCTACTCAATGCAATGCTTTAACTAACCTGGCCAAAGCCATTCATTGGCATTGTTGTCTTACCAGCCCAGTAACCAAGTGGCACATAGTTCAGGCCCAGCAGCATCAGACCCCAGATTGCAATTAACTTATTGGCTTCATCAGGTGACAAAGCAAATCGTTTGTTCAACTGATGCAGAAATCTAGCCAGTCCAGGACACTTAACATGTCTCTTTGTTGTACATTCTGGCTGATATTTGTAAATAAATCTATGCTAACTGCAAGCATTGCCTTGCTTCCAACGCAGATCATTCGTGCAACTTCTAGGACAGTTGCCAATTTAACAAAGAAATTATGAGTACTTCACTACATTCACAAAAAGTACACATATTTGTACTTCGTTATAAGTAAAAGTACTTCCAAAAAATGTATTTCGTTACTCAAGAAAAGTAAACTTTTCTACGTAAGTAAAGTAACGAAGTAAAAGTACTTCGTTACATTACGGCTCTGGTGTGTGTGTGTGTGTGTGTGTGTGTATTTGTTTGTGTTTGTTTGTATATTTATTTGTATGTTTATTTGTGTATGTGCATGCATATTTGCTGGGACGACAATGATAATATGTGACAACACATAACCATAAGCTATTACCACAACAATTAATGTACTAAACACACAAACATGCATGCACGCACACATGCACAAATGCACGCACACATGCACAAATGCACGCACACATGCACAAATGCACGCACACATGCACAAATGCACAAATGCACGCACACATGCACAAATGCACGCACACATGCACAAACATGTAAAATGCAGATGTTCGTGCCCCAACAAAAGCATGGTTAATCACAATTCTCTGCCTCAGGCAACTGAATCCGAGACACGTCACTGCTGACAGCTTGGACAGCTAACATCAAATCAAACCATAAGCTCTGATATCCACAAAAACCACCACAATGCACACACAACATCAGTGTTGACTGACAGGTCCAGTTGAGTGGAAGTGAACAGAAACTGTCAACAACAATCAGTAGTACAACATGGAATGTGATCTTGATGTCAAACATGGCTAAGAAGGTTCCGTTCAACAGACCACAAGACCAAGCCATTAACCCAGAAAACTACACACAAAGTTCACTCACAACTTGCTCCTATTTACACTCTAAGTTGAGAGTACACAGCCAAACTAAAAAAGAAACTTAGGTTTCACACCCCTTATACAAATCAGGCACCAGCAATAGCAAGCTCTATTTAGTTTCCATTTGTTGCAGACATGAAAAATTGTTTTGATTTACATGAAAATTGATTGTGTCAATATTGATTATATCAGTTACCTGCTGTGAAAATGTCATCGCTTTCCTTTGTCTTCGTTTCAAGATATTCAACATACATAATTCTCCCCGTAAAGTGTCTACATAACTTGAATCTGTCGATATGCAATGAAGGCCCTACTGTCTACATACAAGGAAGGCCCTACTGTCTATACACAAGAAGGCTCTACTGTCTACATACAAGGAAGGCTCTACTCTCTATATACAAGGCCCTACCGTCTACCCACAAACAAGGCCCTACATGGGGTCCTGTCTGTGATGTCCTGTCAATGGTGTCCTGTCTGTGGTGTCCTGTCCAATGGTGTTCTGTCTGTGGTGTTCTGTCCAATGGTGTTCTGTATGTTGTGTCCTGTCCAATGGTGTTCTGTCTGTGGTGTCCTGTCTGTGGTGTCCTGTCCAGTGGTGTTCTGCCTGTGGTGTCCTGTCCAATGGTGTTCTGTCTGTGGTGTCCTGTCCAATGGTGTTCTGTCTGTGGTGTCCTGTCCAATGGTGTTCTGTCTGTGGTGTCCTGTCCAATGGTGTTCTGTCTGTGGTGTCCTGTCCAATGGTGTTCTGTCTGTGGTGTCCTGTCCAATGGTGTTATGTCTGTGGTGTCCTGTCCAATGGTGTTCTGTCTGTGGTGTTCTGTCCAATGGTGTTCTGTCTGTTGTGTCCTGTCCAATGGTGTTCTGTCTGTTGTGTCCTCCTGTCCAATGGTGTTCTGTCTGTGGTGTCCTGTCCAATGGTGTTCTGTCTGTGGTGTCCTGTCCAGTGGTGTTCTGTCTGTGGTGTCCTGTCCAATGGTGTTCTATCTGTGGTGTCCTGTCCAATGGTGTCCTGTCCAATGGTGTTCTATCTGTGGTGTCCTGTCCAATGGTGTTCTGTCTGTGGTGTTCTGTCCAATGGTGTTCTGTCTGTGGTGTTCTGTCCAATGGTGTTCTGTCTGTTGTGTCCTGTCCAATGGTGTTCTGTCTGTTGTGTCCTGTCCAATGGTGTTCTATCTGTGGTGTCCTGTCCAATGGTGTTCTGTCTGTGGTGTCCTGTCCAATGGTGTTCTGTCTGTGGTGTCCTGTCCAATGGTGTTCTGTCTGTGGTGTCCTGTCCAATGGTGTTCTGTCTGTGGTGTCCTGTCCAATGGTGTTCTATCTGTGGTGTCCTGTCCAATGGTGTTCTATCTGTGGTGTCCTGTCCAATGGTGTTCTGTCTGTGGTGTTCTGTCCAATGGTGTTCTGTCTGTGGTGTTCTGTCCAATGGTGTTCTGTCTGTTGTGTCCTGTCCAATGGTGTTCTGTCTGTTGTGTCCTGTCCAATGGTGTTCTATATGTGGTGTTCTATCCAATGGTGTTCTATCTGTGGTGTCCTGTCCAATGGTGTTCTGTCTGTGGTGTTCTGTCCAATGGTGTTCTGTCTGTGGTGTCCTGTCAAATGGTGTTCTGTCTGTGGTGTCCTGTCCAATGGTGTTCTGTCTGTGGTGTCCTATTCATGGTATTCTCTCTGTGCTGTCCTATTCATGGTGTTCTGTCTGTGGTGTCCTATTCATGGTGTTCTGTCTGTGGTGTCCTATTCATGGTATTCTCTCTGTGCTGTCCTATTCATGGTGTTCTGTCTGTGGTGTCCTATTCATGGTGTTCTGTCTGTGCTGTCCTATTCATGGTGTTCTGTCTGTGGTGTCCTATTCATGGTATTCTCTCTGTGCTGTCCTATTCATGGTGTTCTGTCTGTGGTGTCCTATTCATGGTGTTCTGTCTGTGCTGTCCTATTCATGGTGTTCTGTCTGTGGTGTCCTATTCATGGTATTCTCTCTGTGCTGTCCTATTCATGATGTTCTGTCTGTGGTGTCCTATTCATGGTGTTCTGTCTGTGGTGTCCTATTCATGGTATTCTCTCTGTGCTGTCATATTCATGGTGTTCTGTCTGTGGTGTCCTATTCACGGTGTTCTGTCTGTGGTGTCCTATTCATGGTGTTCTTCCGTGGTGTCCTATTCATGATGTTCTGTCTATGGATTCCTGTCTGTGGTGTCCAAATACCAGTTTAATTAGAAGGTCAATTAAGGACTGGCTACCAAAAAGGCAGATTCATAAAAGCAGTGGACTTGTCAACTACAGAAAGATAATCTGCAGCTAATAGAACACCCCGGGAGGTGTCACAACACACACTTTATTGATGTACAGCCATAATAGCACTAGGCAACCCAGGAGGCAGACCCCAGGAGGTGGTCGTAATAGAGAGTGGTTATATGGCGGACTGGACAGGATGATGAGGATAGTTGCTATAATCACAAGTTCCTGTTATGACCCATAACATTTCTGGCGAAAACAATCATTATGTTGATGACACTATTGGCAGTGATCATAAATACAGATGGTGATATGTTGTATCTGTGGGAAGCATTTTGCGTGAAAGAATCTTTGCCAGGAATAAAACTGGCTTGACATTTGTGAAAGGACGTCTCATGGGAATGGTAATCATAAAGAGCCCTTATAGTTATAGAACATGTTATCTACGAAGAACTCCTACAGAACGATTCATCAACTATGGTTCAGCTTGTAAGAATATTTAATTAATTAAGTGTTCTTTATAAATAATTTACGAAGAACCCTCACAGGACATGAAGTTAATAAAAAGCTCTTATAGGACAAGACTTAGTGTTCATAACAGGACAAGTAATCAATAAAGAACCCTTGCAGGACATGGTATCAACAGGACCTCTCAGACGATAAACACCCAGCAAAGGACACATTACTCTGACCAAGCAACTGGAGTGACCCATCACCTTGTGGGTGTGAAAGTTTATTCAGAACATTGTACTCAGAACATTGTTAACAAAAATAAAACACAATACAAACTGGTAAATGTAACTACAATATTACAATCTACAATGTTTGAAAGGAGTCAATTTGAAGCCAATGACTTCTGTGTCAATTTACCACTGACACATATTTAAATAATGGTTACAAATTCATATTGAAAAGCTAAAGTTGTCTTTTGGAACAGTTGAACTGGCCAGGAGTGGGTATGAATCTTGCTAACCCATCATTTCAACGGCTACGAATGATTTTAACAATTTTGGTTTGTGTTACTCAACTGTTGACTGCGAACTATATAGACTGGTAGCATTTCCAGGCACCTGATGCATGATGAGATGTCTAGCAAACACATTATGATACATTATCCCCTAACTCTGCCAGAGTAAGCAACCAATACAGAACCTTACGACACCATTACACACACAGATGATGGTGAAATTTAAACAAACTTTGCTGGAAGCATAAAGGTTAGCGTCTCAGACTCTTCATTTACTCATACGAAATAACCCTGTCTGGAAGACCCATAAACGTGACGGGAATCTGTCTGACCTGTCACTGGCAGACTGAACTCATAAAGATATGACATCCTCGTAATATACCGGCAGTGATTTTAAGATGGTTTTGGCACCTCCCACTTTGTTGGCACAACTCCAGGGAGTCAGGACCATTTCATGGTGATAATGAGCTCATAAAATACCCATCACTCGACAAAATCCATCATTAAATTTAAAGAGTTTTTTCAACACATAAAAACCATCACTATTCCTGGTACACTGTGGTGAAATTGTCTCCATGGCGTCCTTCTATATTTCTTAACTGAGAAAAACATGTGTATCATTAGTTCAATCCCTTATCACATTCTGTCCTATCTCCTGATGTCATTCATCTGATGAAAATCTCTAAACAACCATCTTAGTATTTTCTGAAGTACATTGCCAGTATGAAGTTAGCCCCATGGAAGAAACTTGACCGCAAAATAGGTGACTGGACATCCCAGGCCAGGAGATATATTATTTATTTACAATGGCTCCAATTTAGCATATGAAACCGTTTTACTTAATCTCATGAAGACGAGTTACACAATTATAGCAACTGACTTCGCAGGTTGCTACTGCGTCAGCCATAGAAACAACACAAAAACAAACACCCGCCCAATTGGAAGACAGACACACAACGAGTGAGAATCCCTAAATAATGACCCATTTGTAAACTTTGCATGTAACATGAGCAGCGTGTGGCTGAAAACACCCAAAATATCATATCACATTATATCACTCCTTGTGGGCGATTTCATTGGTTGACATTAAAAGGAGTTTCTCAAAGTATAAGCTTCAACTGGAAATCAGGTGTCAGACAGACACACCCTTCCCAGGCCCAAGAGACAGGGTCTGACCAGGTACGTCTACAAGGCAGCAAGACAAACACCAGACACTGTAGACATCTGCTGCCTCTCCACACCTCCTTGTATCCAACTGTTGTAAATGTCAACACATGGGCGGCTTCAACCACAGACAGTCCTCATAAGTAGGTGGCAATAAAGCTGTCACGGGAATCTGGGTACCATCCTGCAGTTATCCTCATCTTCAAACTGGTCTACTGACTTTGGCGTTATCATGCATACGTGAGCTAATTAGACGAAAATCCACTCGGCGTAAAAACCACAACTCATTTCGTTTTATTAAGTCACGCCAACAAAGTTAACAGACAGTAAAATTTTCAAAGTGGCTTTATAAGTCAGATTCACCCAGTGGAGAGCGCCTTAGACACATCAAAATGCTGATGTATGATGTAGTAAAGATGATAGACGTGTCTGGACACAGTTATCAGTGTGTAAATGGTGCATTATAGTACCACAGACACTGGTACTCATTGACTCCTTCAGGTGTCTTAAGAGACTGTTGACAACAACTTGCAATATTGGGTTACTTTAGCTAGCAAAAACAACTACATAAAACTGTAGATCTATATAATCCTAGTGAGGGAATTCTATAGTAATCTATGGAGTTCTACAGCATCGTATATGAAATATGCTGTAAGAAATTTATTCTATAGAATTATGTAGGAAAAATCATATAATTCTATAAAAGCTATGCTATACAAATACAAATTTATTATTCATTCTGAAATATTCTACAGGGAAATCTGTAGATTTTAACACAACATATTGCTTGCCATTTTACTTTTTGTATTATATATAAAATGCTATGCACACTATTCCCATATCACATTTCCGACAGCATGTCATCTAATAAAGAAATCTATAGAACTGTTACTAAAATCTATTCTTTAACATTGTTAATTGGTTTCTTAGAAACAGATGCCTCCTCAGTTAAGATTTGTGCAGACTTGTTGGCACAGAAAGAAACTGTTTAGCTTTGGGTGATGTACATAGATATGCAACTATATGACAGAATTTTAAATAAAATGATACACCAACTAAAAATAAACCCATACAAATAAAACATTACATGAAATGTAGTTAAAAATATACAAAAAAGAGAGACCATTAGGATTTTTTTAAACACAGTCATTTACTACTACATTCGTTTTTGAATACTTTAAATACGATCATTTAAACAAGGTGTTTGACCACAGAAGCATTAAAGAAAAGCACACACAAATTTTCACATCACTGAATTATAAATCATTACTGAGTTTTATGTTGTTTGCTTAGTGTGTATTTTGTCAGAAGAAGTATATTTTATCCGTAGTTTTGTGTACATCCTATACAATACCCTGCGAGGCTACCATTTTGGGAAATAAGATTTATAATGGATGCTACTGAAGGGGCACCTGATCAATAAATACAAATCATGAATATAATAAGAACATCATATTAGGGTTTAAGGCAAAATACATTATATCCAATTTTGTTGTTTCAAGAAAAAAATAGTTTGTGTGTTTCGTCTGCAATGTTTCAAGAAACCTTGAAACTTAAGTTGGCATAGATTATGAGTAAAAAATCAAAGAGATAGACATCTCTGAAATAGTTTTGATTTTGTTAAGCAAAATGTTGTATTTCTTTTTTATAAAAACATGGTATAACTATGCAGTGCGCACTGTCACTCTGCACAGAGACACATGAGGCAAGTTCATTGGCTGAACACAGTTATGTTTCATTTAAATAAAAAAACAGATGGCGCTTATTGAAATTTTACAAGAAACGTTCTTTTATGCCTGTCATTTAATGGGAATTATGACAACATTAAACAGTGCCATAGCGTTCCAATATTATGTGTTTAAGCCAAATTAATGATACATCCTAGTTTGGGTGCATTAAATATGGCTTTCATTGTGTTTTGCCTGGAAACCGTCCATATTTACAATGAACATAGCCACTCTGACAGTCAGACAATATCCTTGACATGACAAGTCACATGTATCTAACTGAACTGTTCTACTGCAAAACTATCCTTCTAACCTTTGCGAGCAAATGTGCACGTAAAACCAGAACTGCTACAGACTCAGACAGCATATGGCACAACTAAGTCAGAATTATAACTCTCATCAACACAAGTGTGTCTAGACAACATCTTAACTCAGACATGTGGGTTCTTCAGCCCAAAAACCCACACAGACCCTAGCTGCAGGACCACTGACACTATCTACAAGACCATCTACAAGGGTCTCCTGTGGCCAGCTAGACTGTTTCCCTGACAGGTTTAAATGTCGGTGTCTTCCCGTTATAGCTACTTCCCGTTATAGCTACTTCCCGTTATAGCTACTCACCGTTATAGCTACTTTTTATTCCCGTTATAGCTACTCGTTAAGTTTGACAGGCAAACTAGTCCCATTATAGCTACTTTTATATTTTTACATTTTATAATGTAACAAGATAAGGGAGCATTAACTATTTCATCTCCATCCAGCTGATGTCCATGAGGGATGGACTGCTTTTATGTAAGTGTATCCCACTGAGGAATTTCCACAAAGTCCAGTGATAATTTTTAACAAGTACTTTGTGGAGACATGGATTGGTGATGATTCAAAAATCACCATGGACACGTGGGAGGTCTACACAGAATCTGACATATGAACAAACAACCATATTGAGGGATGGAATTCCAAGTTTGCAAAAGTGGTGGGGAAACACCATCCCAACATCTTCCAGTTCATGGTTGTTAAACATGATGCCACCATGTAACAAGAATAATTGATGACATTCATTACTTTTTGATAAATGCAGTTCTGTACTTAGTACAATGTAGTTGACTTTTGAAAACAACAATTTGCACAACTGTTTTATGGTATATTTTCAAATTTCAAATAACTGACAGTAACATTTATATACCATTCTTATGACTTTTAAAATGTGTCTTCAGTAATACATTTCATGTAGAAATCTTACAGTAATCTGAAACAGTTAATGCTCCCTCTTGCTGTCCCCTCCTGAATTGTGTAATTAAATAAGTAGCTATAACGGGACTAGTTTGCCTGTCAAACTTAACGAGTAGCTATAATGGGGAAAATCTGTAGCTATAACGGGAAGTAGCTATAACGGGAAGTAGCTATAACAGACCTAGACCTTCTAGATGACCACAAGAGGCAGTCAGGCGGAATAGATGACCACTCTGGTCCTAAATGAAGACATGCTGGTAATCTGTAGCAATACACAAGGCTGGTTTTATGGATCAGAGTGTCTGGATTATACAGTCATTATGGCTAATAAAGTGATCGCCTGTGTTCTCACACTTGCCTGGGACCAGCCACCAAGGTGGTAATATTCACCTGGTTAAACTGCCAATGTTAATGTACGAAAGTTCATAGAATCGACTGTACCCTGTCCTAGTTTCTGTCATCGTTGGTTTATGTTGTGCGAAAAAGGTGACATTTTAGGGCAATTATAAAATTTGTGATTGCTGGTAGGCCTGTCTGCCTTTGTAGGTAGGCCTGTCTGCCTCTGTAGGTAGGCCTGTCTGCTGCTGTTGATAGGCCTGTCTGTCTCTGTAGGTAGGCCTGTCTGCCTCTGTTGATAGGCCTGTCTGCCTCTGTAGGTAGGCCTGTCTGCCTGTGTAGGTAGGCCTGTCTGCCTCTGTAGGTTGGCCTGTCTGCCTCTGTAGGTAGGCCTGTCTGCCTCTGTAGGTAGGCCTGTCTGTCTCTGTAGGTAGGCCTGTCTGTCTCTGTAGGTAGGCCTGTCTGTCTCTGTAGGTAGGCCTGTCTGTCTCTGTAGGTAGGCCTGTCTGCCTCTGTAGGTAGGCCTGTCTGTCTCTGTAGGTAGGCCTGTCTGCCTCTGTAGGTAGGCCTGTCTGCCTCTGTAGGTAGGCCTGTCTGCCTCTGTAGGTAGGCCTGTCTGTCTCTGTAGGTAGGCCTGTCTGCCTCTGTAGGTAGGCCTGTCTGCCTCTGTAGGTAGGCCTGTCTGTCTCTGTAGGTAGGCCTGTCTGTCTCTGTAGGTAGGCCTGTCTGCCTCTGTAGGTAGGCCTGTCTGCCTCTGTAGGTAGGCCTGTCTGTCTCTGTAGGTAGGCCTGTCTGCCTCTGTAGATAGGCCTGTCTATCTCTGTAGGTAGGCCTGTCTGACTCTGTAGGTAGGCCTGTCTGTCTCTGTAGGTAGGCCTGTCTGTCTATGTTGATAGGCCTGTCTGCCTCTGTAGGTAGGCCTGTCTGCCTCTGTAGGTAGGCCTGCCTGTCTCTGTTGCTAGGCCTGTTTGCCTCTGTAGGTAGGCCTGTCTGCCTCTGTAGGTAGGCCTGTCTGTCTCTGTAGGTAGGCCTGTCTGTCTCTGTAGGTAGGCCTGTCTGTCTCTGTAGGTAGGCCTGTCTGCCTCTGAAGGTAGGCCTGTCTGTCTCTGTAGGTAGGCCTGTCTGCCTCTGTTGATAGGCCTGTCTGTCTCTGTAGGTAGGCATGTCTGTCTCTGTAGGTAGGCCTGTCTGCCTCTGTAGGTAGGCCTGTCTGCCTCTGTAGGTAGGCCTGTCTGTCTCTGTAGGTAGGCCTGTCTGCCTCTGTAGGTAGGCCTGTCTGCCTCTGTTGATAGGCCTGTCTGCCTCTGTAGGTAGGCCTGTCTGCCTCTGTAGGTAGGCCTGTCTGCCTCTGTTGATAGGCATGTCTGCCTCTGTAGGTATGCCTGTCTGCCTCTGTAGGTAGGCCTGTCTGCCTCTGTAGGTAGGCCTGTCTGCCTCTGTAGGTAGGCATGTCTGTCTCTGTAGGTAGGCCTACCTGCCTCTGTAGGTAGGCCTGTCTGCCTCTGTAGGTAGGCTTGTCTGCCTCAGTAGGTAGGCCTGCCTGCCTCTCTAGGTAGGCCTGTCTGCCTCTGTAGGTAGGCCTGTCTGCCTATGTAGGTAGGCTTGTCTGCCTCTGTAGGTAGGCCTGTCTGCCTCTGTATGTAGGCCTGTCTGCCTCTGTATGTAGGCCTGTCTGCCTCTGTAGGTAGGCCTGTCTGCCTCTGTAGGTAGGCCTGTCTGCCTCTGTAGGTAGGCCTGTCTGCCTCTGTAGGTAGGCCTGTCTGTCTCTGTATGTAGGCCTGTATGCCTCTGTAGGTAGGCCTGTCTGTCTCTGTAGGTAGGCCTGTCTGCCTCTGTAGGTAGGCCTGTCTGCCTCTGTAGGTAGGCCTGTCTGCCTCTGTAGGTAGGCCTGTCTGCCTCTGTAGGTAGGCCTGTCTGTTTCTGTAGGTAGGCCTGTCTGTCTCTGTAGGTAGGCCTGTCTGCCTCTGTAGGTAGGCCTGTCTGCCTCTGTAGGTAGGCCTGTCTGTCTCTGTAGGTAGGCCTGTCTGCCTCTGTAGGTAGGCCTGTCTGCCTCTGTAGGTAGGCCTGTCTGTCTCTGTATGTAGGCCTGTCTGCCTCTGTAGGTAGGCCTGTCTGCCTCTGTAGGTAGGCCTGTCTGCCTCTGTAGGTAGGCCTGTCTGCCTCTGTAGGTAGGCCTGTCTGCCTCTGTAGGTAGGCCTGTCTGCCTCTGTAGGTAGGCCTGCCTGCCTCTGTAGGTAGGCCTGTCTGTCTCTGTAGGTAGACCTGTCTGCCTCTGTAGGTAGGCCTGTCTTCCTCTGTAAGTAGGCCTGTCTGCCTCTGTAGGTAGGCCTGTCTGCCTCTCTGTAGCCAATGTTAACTGTTTGAAAATATACTGAATTCAATGAAATGTTTCATGAGTGAAATATTTAAATTGCAAACAATGTTTTGGGTTTATTGAATGTTATTTGTCAGAGAGTATAATGTTCAACACATATTATGTGAAAATTATATATATATATATATATATATATGTAATAATTATATATATATATATATATATATATATATATATAATATATATATATATATATATATATATATATATATATATATATATATATATATATATATATATATAATATCCATATATACATATATCAGCATAATACCCATTTATATATATATATATATATATATATATATATATATATATATATATCTACATCCCATGGTCAGATATGCCGATTTCACTCAGTGGCAACATTCAAAATCTTGCTAAAACATTATATTCTTCATACAATATATATACTACTAAGATGCTACATGAATTTGACACTCTTTCTATCTCTCTGTTTTTGAACTTAGTTAATATTTTTAGTTTCTTGTCTTCTTAAAGTTTATGCCTGTCTAATTTTTGAAGTCAATTTGGTATATATAAAGTATATTCAATTGATTTATTTTATTAATTCAATTGATTGATTAACACATATGCACACATACACATACAACACACACACAACACACTCATGCATATTTTAATCAATAGTAATAAGGCATATAAATGTATAATAAATAAATAATATTTAACAACTTCTTTTGCACCAATATCCTCGAAGAGCAAGCTCAGTGGTGCGACAAAACCAAAGGATTAAGCAAACTCATAATCATAAAACAATGCGTGAGTTGTCAATGGATGGATGAAGAAGCTAGGAGGCTAAGGCAGCACTAAAGAGATAGGTTTTTAGACGTCGGCGGAATGAAACTATATTTCCTTCTGATTTAACACTGGCAGGAAGTAAATTCCACACCGTTGGTGTGACAACCAAGAAAGCTCGGGTCCCAGTTTTCGTTTTCAGCCGAGGAATATAAAGAGGGTCACTACTGAATGAGCGTAGCTGTCTGGAGTTTCTTTCTGGAGTTTGCAACGAATATAAATATGCTGGTTGTGTAGATGAGAGTGCTTGATAGGCTATTGCATAGTCTTGTCTCGTTTATCTTCAATAATTTGGTTATTTCGCGATCCACATATTTTGTCTAGGAAACTAAGTACCTCGCTAATCCACATGTTTCGTTTATTTGACCAAAAACCCTGGGAAACCAAACGTGTGGATAATAGTGGCTGTATATATATATATATATATATACATATATATATATAATTTAATTAGGTTGTATATATATATATATATATATATAATTTAATTAGGTTGTATATATATATATATATATATATATATATATATATATATATATATATATATATATGTATATATTGATTAAATATTCATTTTACATAATTAGTGCCTTTGTGGAAGAAACATATAAAAGCTTACAAAACCTAACCCAAAAACATAAGACCCCACCCCAACACTCAACACTGCTACCCCAACACTTAAGCCCCCTCCACCCAACACCCGAGATTTGGTATAAGTCATTTAAATAAATCAAACGGCACAACTTCGACCACGCGTAGATCTAAAATCAAACCCACTCTGTGTGAAGTCTACATAAAATGCTATGAATAACCAAGAAGACATATTTTATCGACTGATAAATGCACACTCCCTTTCCTTACAGCCATCCGAGATGTGATCGCACTTTTTTTGTGGCTGTAAACATGGATATAACCGAGCACCTTAAGTTAGTGCAGACTGCTTATATCTCTCTCGTAAAATACAAAACTTTGGCGCCCAACCTAGATACGTTTACGGCGATCTAAATTTGGCCGCAAACAATTGTCGGTTTTGTATCGATTTCAATTCTGGGTGGATTATTTGGATCCAGTTACCTCATCTACTTTTGGAATATGACTGAAGTGACGTTAATAGCCAAACTGTCTGGGACCGAGGTGCACTTAATGGCCACGTTTGTTACTCAAATAAGTCGGAACGGTCCGTTTTTAGATCTGAGAGATGTGTTACATAGGAAAAAAGGCAAATCCACGAAACATCACAAAATGCTGTTTTCAGGCACACTCAGAAATCTGTTAATCCAAAATTAAATTCTAATCACAACAAGATTATATTCTAGACAATAAAATTCTTGTACAAATGGAATCAAACTAAAACCAATAAATTAAATGGAAACAAATAAATTATTATCACTAATTTGTACTTATTAATACATCCGTAATATCATAAAAATAGTTTACAAACACAAACGACTGATTTCATTTGTATGAGTGTGTGTATGTGTGTATGTGTGTATGTGTGTGTGTGTGTGTGTGTGTGTGTGTGTGTGTGTGTGTGTGTGAGTGTGTGTGTGTGTGTGTGAGTGTGTGTTTGGTGTATGTATGTGAGGTTGTGATATGTGTGTATATGTGTGTATATGTGTGTATATATGTGTGTGTGTGTGTGTGTGTGTGTGTGTGTGTGTGTGTGTGTGTGTGTATGTGTGTGTGTGTGTGTGTGTGTCTGTGTGTGTGAGTGTGTGTAGTTCACCTTTCCTAGAAATTGTAAAAAGATCTCTTCAAGGAACCCAAGAACTAATCCAAGGAACAACCTCAGTTGAGTTGATAACCTGGATAGGCCCTTGTCTGCCGCTGATAAATAGACCCAGAAAGGACGAGACCGACAGAGACACAGCTGTAGGTGTAGATTGAAGTCAACCACTGTTTGAAACCCTGAATCTCAAATGCTGGTGTAGTTCCCTTTGAACATAAGTAAAGTAATAGGATAGATTGATTTCTCAAGGCAGATAACACCAGGCTGGCTCATGCTGGTGTGATTTGTTGAAACTGGGATAAGTACTTTACTGACTCTGTAGCTAATCTGTGGTGTGATTTATTGAAACTGGGATAAGTACTTCACTGACTCTGTAGCTAATCTGTGGTGTGATTTGTTGAAACTGGAATAAGTACTTTACTGACTCTGTAGCTAATCTGTGGTGTGATTTGTTGAGTGGTGGAACAAGTACTTTACTGACTCTGTAGCTAATCTGTGGTGAGTTTTGTTGAGTGGTGTAACAAGTACTTTACTGACTCTGTAGCTAATCTGTGGTGAGATTTGTTGATTGGTGGAACAAGTACTTTACTGACTCTGTAGCTAATCTGTGGTGAGATTTGTTGAGTGGTGGAACAAGTACTTTACTGACTCTGTAGCTAATCTGTGGTGAGATTTGTTGAGTGGTGGAACAAGTACTTTACTGACTCTGTAGCTAATCTGTGGTGAGATTTGTTGAGTGGTGGAACAAGTACTTCACTGACTCTGTAGCTAATCTGTGGTGAGATTTGTGGAGTGGTGGAACAAGTACTTTACTGACTCTGTAGCTAATCTGTGGTGAGATTTGTGGAGTGGTGGAACAAGTACTTCACTGACTCTATAGCTAATCTGCGGTGTGATTTGTTGAGTGAAAATGAAAACTTCTAAACACATCAGTGTACCTTTTTTGTAACGTGCTGCGAATCTGTAAGCATTTATTTATATTTTATGTCACCATTGTTATTACATGTGCAATTATGGCAGGATCAGGTTTTTATTTTATTTTTATTTCTTGTAAGATTATATTTAGTGTACTTTTAAAACTAATTTATTGTTATGTATATATATATATATATATATATATATATATATATATATATATATATATATATATATATATACATATATATATATATAATCCAGCAGAATAGGCTTAATGTAAGAACATGCACTGGTGACCAAGGCAATTTACTTGCTGTGTTCTGACTTATATGCAAGGATGCACGCATGCATGCCCGCACGCATGCACACACTCACACGCACGCACGCACGCACGCACGCACGCACGCACGCACGCACACACACACACACGCACACATTGTTTATTAACTAAATACACTGCAAAAATACATTGTGCTTGAGACTAACGTATCAAGCTAAATGCCAACAGGAATTTACACAAACCCTACTCTAATTATATTGATAGCCATGTATCTGGTAAACAACCTGATGTTGTTTATAATCACGTTTTGCAGAAGTAGCTTCATTTTCCATGAACGACTATCACACAAAAGAATTCCACACATATCCCTGGATGAGAGACATAAGTGACCGACCTGAACACAGATAGACTAACTTCCAATGTCTGACGATGATATGCAGTAAAAATACAAATATGTAATGCTCAGTTGTATTGATAATGAGGTAGATAATAATATGGAATTACGGAACACCATATAATCGTAATTCACATGTTTATTTTTGAATGACTTGTCGCTTTGATGTAAGCTGTTTGATGTTGGATGTTTGATGTTGGATGTTTGATGTAGGCTGTTTGATGTTGGATGTTTGCTAGGACGGGACATTTTGGACAGACACTGACACACATTCTTCAGATAAGCTCCTGATTTAGTTAGTAATGGTGGCAGTGGGATGTGGTTATCGTTAGCCTGTGAAACACAACGAATTGTATAGCCGTTGATACTTGGTATAAATCAACGACAGACACAGCTGTGTAAAGGTCTGGCCAAGTTCAAGTGGTCGAGCCTCTGCCAAGTTCCCAAACCCACTTTCCCTCATGATAAGTAATATTTCACACAAGACGGCCACATAAAAATAGCACATTTATGCACAACTTCTGAGAAAATAACCAGAACCAACTCCACTTGTATACAGGACACTTCCCAGAAGCCAGTTTAGTTTACTCTCACAAACAAACATCGCACACACGTCACAAAAGTGGACAAACTAAGCCTCATGTTTCTTGCAGTGATTCCCAGGAACACAGAACACATTGTCTGTTAAACACATATTTAACCTGCATAAACGATTACAAACTTGCAGGAATAGAGCTAGAGTGTCTTGTACAGTTGAAAAGTTGGTAAAAAGGGCAAGACAAATTTAGTAATGTGGCACCCAACATGGGGGTAAAGAGGGCAGAAGAAATAAATTGGATGTTTTATGTAAATGCTAACTTTAAAAGACCACTGAAATTCTGCAATATATGAGCAAAGAATTTGTTTTATTTTAAATGACAAAAACTTGCAGTATAAATGTAAAATACGAAGAGGGGGCAAGTGCCAGTGTAGAGCTGGGTTGTTTTTAACTGGATACAAATTACAGACAGACACAGAAGCTTAAAGGACAACACAAGTTTACTGTTTCGTGGCATACACCTAATAGTCATTATAAAGTAACAATTTCCACATATACTCAATTTTTTAACGCCAGCGGTTTACCAGAAAAATATTTTTTAACACCCAGCCATCCAAATACTATGCGCTACCCCATCTTAGACGAAGAATGACGTCACGACGGTGATCGAGGCGCTCTCCACGTAGATTCCCTGCATGGGGTTTGGCTGTTGTCATGAAATGGCTGCAACTCGGCAACGCGCGTAACATGCTGATGACGGTAAATATAAAGTTGTCTATTATTGTTATCGCTGAAATCATCCCATCAACTGATGATACATGTCTACATCAAAGCATTTCTCCTAAAACTGGACCGAGCAAAGTGAACTGTACTTGGACTGGATGGATTCCAAACAGTACGCCCGCAAATCACCAATGTGAATCCATTGCTTCAATACTACAGGTTGTTTCAACTATTATTGCAACCGTATGCCGAACAGGAAGGCATAATTACTAAAGTTTACCATAGATTTAACCACAGATTTAGATATACGTCTATAAGCAGCTGCTAGATGTCACGCCAACTGAACGAACTGTCGAAGACTCGAAGTTGTTGACCCTTAACAACGTCGCAGGAAGCTGACCGAGATATAGAATGCCGCATGCTGAATGGCCAAGCCAAGTTAACCCTTCACCTATGGCGGCATCTAGACCATCGTGGATTTCGTTAGAATTTTAGACTTTAAAGTCACATTCTGAGTAAACCGCTGACGTTAAAAAATTGAGTATATGTGGAAATTGTTACTTTGTATAAACTCTATTAGGTGTATGACACGAAACCGTAGCCTTTTTTGTCCTTTAAGTATACACTGGTGTTAAACGTAATGCAGTGTAGATAAACCATTTGTTTGACAAGTAACACAACAGCACAGGACACTAGTGTTGCAATGGTAAATTTACACAGTAACGGTAAAAACACCCAAGGTCAAACAGACCTCCGGAGCGACTGTGTCATCGCGACCCGACCACATTCCCTGGTGCGGGTCGGGTCGTTCTAGATCGCTCAAGGTCAAGGTCATCCAGTCAACTCACAGAGCTTCACTCCCACAATAGCTCTCAGAAACACTCTCTGGCGTCTATGATGTCACAGTATCTGTCTATGAACATACACACTCTGGGCATAACTGTACCCATGATGCTATAGATAGTTTACATACTATGATACATAATTTGATATACATCTGTATTTAGAGAGGATTCAGTGACAATGGTAAATGTCTCAGTTGGAGTTGCCCATGCTTCCGGTACTGTTTTTATATTATTTATAGGGACAGGTGGCATTCATACATGCATCTGTAAAACATATTTTCAGAATAAATACATACTATTATATGCACATGCTATAGTTGTATAAACGCTTTCTATAATATCACTTCAGATATTACCTGGTAAAAATTGTATGGGGTCAAAAATACCTATAGTAATTATAAAATGTTTTGAAGGTAATAATTTTTTGAAGGTGCAAACACTTCCATGATAAATTCAATGTAAATATGAAAAACATTCTATAATTTGACTGTGTAAGTTAATCAGAGACACATATTTCAGAGCCAAGTCCTTGTCTCTAGGGTCTTTGGACCAGCTAGCTGACTTTCAGAAATACATAAGATGTTTCTAAAATCAAATGCAAGAACCTGAATTATAAATAGAAACCTGTTCAAAGTATTATAAAAAAGATCTTGGTTTACTGACGTCCGCTCTCTGTTTCATGGTCTGGAAACAGTCTGGGTGGTTTCTTTAGGCAGTTTGCCGAGTGGGTTGTTGTAAAAGAAGGAATATAAGAACTGCACTGAATATCAAAGAACTCTGCGGTTAAAACAACCACATCTCGATTTATACTTACATCCACAATATTTGGGGCAGGTCAAAATGTAAAAGAACTTCTCTTAATTGAACACATATTGTAAAAACAGATTTGGAATATGGCTTCATTACAGAGGACTTTTATCAGGTTTTTTGTTAAAACTGCAAAAAACAATTCAGACCCTGAATATTGCCCACACCGTTATACTGCCAGTACTGTACATAAGTACAACAATAGAAAAAAATAATAAATAAATAAAATTATTTATTCATAAATAGTCAAAAATCTATATCACAAAAAAGTATAAAACCCTTATCGTATGATATTCTAGAAATATATCAACAAATCGTTAACTCATGAACAGATGTCTACAGTCTATTTTAAGTTCAGTTTGAAAAAAGATGTGTTTTCAGAGTTTTGTAGTTGTTAATCACTGTGTTATTTCCGACTTGGTGTGAAAGAACGTTCCAGACATTTGCTGCAGCAATTCAAAATACTATGACAGTACATCTTATGTAAGAGTTGCTCCTGCTGGACCAACAGTTCCTGGTTAACACTACAGTGAGTCAAGTGTTAACATTGATCAATATTACGATGTAATAAATGTGAGAATCTGCAATGGTTCAGACTGTAATACACATTTCTTAAAAACTGAAGATAATTACATATACCTCTCTAAAACTGCATTGGTTTGTATATTGTTACTGCTTTCTTCAATATTTGAAATATACAGACCAGGCAATATTGTTTCTTGATAGCTAAATATTTATGACATAAACAACAAGAAACGTTATCTTCTATCCACTCAGAGAATTCGAAATACATTCAAATGTGAAAATATTTCATCTAATTTGTTATGCATTTTATATGGGTCTTAATAGTGTGTGTATTCACACACTCTATGTTTCCAGACACACTACAATTTACACAAAAATGTTGCTTCATTGGGTGGTCAATTCAACGACCCATAACTTTGCAACACGTTAACAAATGAAGATGGTACCAATACCCCTGTAAACATGAAGCCTTGCCCTTTAACACGATGTCCATCACTCCCCACTGTCTGTGTGCATCTCAAGGTCTGAACCACCACAATCATTGCGCAACACTGCGACAGACACAACTGTCATAGTGCGACAGACACAACTGTCATACATCAGACGGTGGTGGAACAGTTCTTATGCTGTGGACGTCTCCAGTTCTCAGACATAACCCAGGCGGGGTGCCAAACCCTGCCCTCAGCACTTTGCCACGATGCCACACACGCCGATATGGCACTGGCAAAATATAACAGAATTATGCATTTTTTCCCTGCAATTTTCTGCTCAGTTGGTGCAGATTTACCGATCGCAGATGAAACGGGAGCAAGACGCACCCAACGACACGGCCCCCGGGTTACTTTAATCTCTTCTTTTTGCCCCGTCAAAACGTGTATTTTCCATGATTCTCCCTAATGAAAACAAATAGCTGGTTCCAGGGAAGGTGAACGACTGGCTAACATCATTATCTGTCAGATTAGCTGCAAGTGTTGTGGGTAAGTGTTGATGTTGATCATGTAGATGCAATATATATATATATATATATATATATATATATATATATATATATATATATATATATATATATATATATATATATATATATATATATATATATATATGTTTGTATATATATATATATATATATATATATATATATATATATATATATATATATATAATATATATATATATATATATATTATATATATATATATATATATATATATATATATATATATATATTATAAATTTGAGGTACATGACATATCTGTAATTTGATAGAAAGAGAAAGTGCATTATTTATAAATACAGTATGTTGTCCGCTACAAACGTATTGCATAAGAGATAAGTAGGAGTAAAATGCATCGATACATTAAGACAGATCCCTTGGATCACTCTTAAGGTGCATTTCCTGCAAGGTACTGTCTGAGATCTACCTGCTTCTTTCTATGGACAATATCTTCCTTAAAGTGCCTGAATCTCCTAAGTGGTCATTCCCCAGTGTGGTGCAAAAGATTTAACAGTGAAGAGTGTCAGACAATAGTAAGGCCTGTTGTAATTATTATATATGATGAGCAGGGCTTATCATGTGAACTTGATGAAAGTGGATATTGGATTCAGGGACTTTAAATTGCTCACCCCATTCTAACAAGTGGTGATGTTTTAAAATAAGTAACTCTTTTATGTCTGGTGAAATGTACAATGGGTTCAACTGATCTGTCATAGTCTATCTGTTTTCTGGTATCCTACAGGTTATACATGTCGTAAACATCAAAGACCAGGCCTTTTGAGATCACAACATCCTCAGTTCACCATCACAGTTTACTTTAGCAGTTTAGCAGCACAATGGCTCAGGGGTAGAGCTTCGGACTCTCGACTACGAGAACCCGGGTTTGAATCCTGTGCTGCGGTGTTAAAACCTTGGGCAAGTTTTTTCACTCTACATTGCTCCAGTTCACTCAGCTATATAAATGAGTATCTGACTATAGACAGTGGTGGATATGTGTACGAGCAGCCTTCACGCATTAATTGTAGCATATGGCTGGATGCTTCCCAGAGAAGCCGAGATGATGTCTGAGTGAACAGGTCTGTCAGGGAAGTAAAGTGTAAAGCGCTTTGAACGGTCCTGAAGACTGGATACTGTGCTATAAAAGAACTTGCCTTTTTTTTCTCCAGGAAGATAATAAACAGAGCAACCCAACACAAAAGTAAATTCCCAATAAAAATATGGCAGAATGTCAAAAGGTGAGAGACATTCGTCTATGATTATTTCACACAGCACACATCATGAAAAACCAGAAAGCTGCAATCAGTTTGGGCGAATTTGACCTGTAACATTTATAAAGCCATCAAAATTCATAAAAAACATACTATTTATTACCTCTAACCTAACCCATTAAGTCTGCCCCACTGCCAACGAAGGGCCCTGATAACCACCTTGGTTTGAGAATAATCCCGATATACTAGCAACACAAACTGCTTAAAATAACACAGACAGTTTTTTACCAGATATTATTAGAAAAATTATGGCAATCCACTAACGCTGGTAATAAGTTATAAGCAGCAGTTGTTCTCACGATATCAAGCCGTCGTGTGAATTAGACAGGTGTAGAGGTTTTTTGCGCGGACCGACCGTGTTTCATAGTGACTTTATTACGTCGGCAAAGGGGCTGCCAACCCATTACCACCCATGTCGACTACAGCATGCAACTTGTCAATCATCAGTGGCTTTCTCATGAGACGCTACAGAAAGTGTAGGCACATAAAACTGACCCGAAACATGGTTCGGTGGCGATGCCAAACCACAGTTGGCCAGCACTTAAGTTGCCAGCGTCTGGGTGGACACTGAGGCAGAAATAGAGCAAGAAAGAACTCGGGCAGAAACAAGAATGGGGTCAGACATAAAGCGAGAAACGAATCATTTGGGCAGGTAGAAAAAATTGAGGGCATGAAGATAAGGACGACATTAGACACAAACGAACCTAGATATGTCTGGTGCATAGTAAGAGAGTTTTGTTTCGGACAAAACGCGACAATCACATAAATAAGATGGAAATGAAGTTGGGCAGAAAGCAAGAAATGGGTCAGACCATGGCAAGAAATGGCAAGTAGATATAAAGTGTTCAGAAAGTGTCCGACATAGAACAAGAAATCGGTCAGACACAAAACATGAAAATAGTGAAACAAAACTTGGCAGAAGGGAGACACAAAACCAGAGAGATGGCACATACAAGACAAGTAAGAGATGCACACAATAAGAAATCAAACACGAAACAAGAAGAAAGTGAGACACAAAGCAAGATGTCTGAATGCAGGGGAGAGACAGGAATTATAGAAATAAGTGACTCGACAAAGATGCTCTTATATAGGGGTCAAAGTTAAACATTTTACTCACTAAATCAGGGAATTAGTAGATTTAATATATAAATCAGCCCAATGAAAAACCACTAGCTCCAATTTGTGGTGAACATCGCCAAATTACGAACTTTTATGCAAATGTGTTGGTACACTCCATAAACATAAAAATGTCATTAAACAAACAAACATATGACTTTTTAAAAATTGCTGACATAACATAATTAACTTAGTCATACAAGTGAAAAATAGCTGAGTGAGTGAGTATCAAGTTCGACCCCTGTCTTAGACATCACCCTTTGACACCAGTCGAAACTGTGCAATGGAGACAGACGTGCGAGTTCGCAAGAAAGCACTCGCAATCACGAGAACGGGAACTGGAATGGTCGCCTATTGACACGCCACGCAGCCGAAACGAGACACTACACAATGTCAACGCGGCCGCCTGGTGGGGAAATCTATCGGTGCCGACACAGATATGATTAAGAAGCGCGTTTTTAAGTCGCCCCCTGTTGCTTAAGGCCCCCTGCCGCTTAAGTAAGTGACGTGAAAGTGCATTACGACGCAGGTATCCCCACCCGAGTGGCACCAATCGAATGTGTTATTACCGGTGAAAAAATAAATGATTTCTCACGTAACCAAATCAGTTATGCAACAGTAATAAAACGATACTTATCCAACGCCCACGACAAAATATGATGCAGTCAGGAAGGTTTGGAGTAAGTACATATTTGACAGCATTATGTTTGAAGAACGACTAGTGGACTACGCGGAATAAGTTATCGAGACTATAATAGATGGTAAATGAACAAAAAGCTTGACAACGCTGTTAAATGAACAAAACCACTCAGTAATACTACTTGATGGCACAGCCATATCTACTGTCGACACTCTGCTGTGAATGAAATTGCCGCGAGGGTTCAATTCCATATCAATGCACATGGTTGCTCGCAGATTTATTTTGGGCAAACAGCAAAAAGATACCTTTAGCGGAATAAGTTGTGGAAAACGACATTACAATTTACATACCTGTAGGACAGTTTGTTTGATATATGAAACCTCAAGGAACAGGGAGGGTTGGGGCAGCCCCTAAATCACTTTCCCAAAGGTGCCTATTACTACTCCATGGGAGAAAGATGGGATGAGATCCCCAATGCTGTATATGAATTTGTAAAACTACGATATTTAGTATTTTGAGAACATTTATCACGGTTTCCTTCACACTGGCGTTAACTAGTTGCAAGATTGTGTCAGTGTTAGGTTTGTGAGTAAGGTGTTGTTAAACTCTCATTAAAGCTTGAATAATTTATGAGGGTGAAATCCACAACGCACTCAATCTGCCCTATAGTTACAGTAAATTGGTAACTAACACCTATACATTTCTGGAGCATCATATTTGGTAGTAAATATTTGGGTCAGAAAATGTACACACTAATAATAAGCTAAGTTAGTTTCAAAAGTACAAAGAATTTCTAGCTGAGTTGACACTGGTCCGTTGCTTTCAGGAAGTGCCAAGGCAATCCCATTAGGCTTTGAATGAGGTCACTTATAAAATCAGAATAATGGGGTATACAAAACCATAGCAAGAGAGTAATACTGAGTATGATACTTAGGATTAATGAATAATCCACCATTGTTGATCTGTTGAAAACACTTAACATTTGTTCTCTTGGCAGGAGGCTGTTATGCTAGATCATATTTCTGTCAGTCCACAAAATGTCTGAACACACATACATAGAAGCGATTCTAGATGCTGGTACACCATATGTCAGGTAATACAAAATAATCTACGCATACACTGATGTAACACCAATTTTCAAAGCATAATTGAATCCAGACATCTTTACCCGTCCAAAATTGGACGTAACTCATTCAAATGACATGTGGCCGGGTGCCTAGATAAAGCTATGCTTGACAGATGTGTGCTAAATGACATTTCATTGTCTATGGGAAGTATTCAATCAGGCACTACTCAGTGCACAAACTGACAGGTTCACACAGATTCACCGGCCTAAACCCACTTACACAACTGGATGAACTGGGGCAATGCGGGGTGAACAAAACTGTTGAAGTTCTAAATGGCTGTTAACTGGATTTCTGCTGTGTCATCTGAACTGAGAGACCACAGTTCCACCCACTGTGCTTCCATGCCTCATTACTAGGTTTTCATAGCACATAACACCATCTGACTGAAATCTTAAAATTTGTCTTTTTCGCGCCAGTGAAGGCAGTGAGGCCTGTGGCCAGTTCATGAGCTCTGGCTTTGCAGCAACGTTAATCGTGCCACCCACCCTAGCTCAGCTGTGATTCCAGTGCTGACTCAAAAGAAAAGCATTGACTGTGTCAGTGCTGCCACCTAGGGACCATTAATAACAACACTGGCCACCTAGCTGCAGCCAAAGAAGTAACTACGCCATTCACATTAGAGTGTTAAATGTAAAAATTTAACAGTGTTTGTATATACGCAAGTTATGCGCCAACTTTTCAACACAGTGCACATTGATGCTTTTGAATACATTTATACATTTCATTTTATGCAAATGAATATGCAAATGCCATTTTGCAAAATCACTTATCTTGTCTACTGCTGTAAGTAGTGCATTAACTTTGTGCAGGTTGTAAGGGGTTTGGCTTGATTATCATCAGTGCATGTCATGGGACAATATCATAGTGTCATAGTGCTGCCACCTAGCAACATGAATGACTTCAGGGCAAAACACAAATGATACATTTTAATCTTTCTGAAGAAATGTCACTTCTGAATTTGTATCCTCAATTTTTAATGAAAAACAACATAGCATGTATGCCAAATTGGCATATATTATGATGTGGACGTTAACAGTGTTTTTATAGTGAACATTTCATGAAATATTCCTGTTGGACAATTTACATGGCTGGCGGAAAAAATTTGTCATCATGTCACAAACAATTGATTACCATTCACAGCAAACCGTAAAACTGATAAAAGTATCACAAACTTTTAACCGACGTCTCGTACTGCTTTCAGCAAAGTTTAACAAATAGCACTTGTGTTTTCACGTGAAACTTTTCATACGTTACTTGGCAATCTGGATTGAAAAATCGCAAATCCTACACCCCCTGCAGGTCTGGGGCTAAACCAATGTTAAAGTACACCTTTTCTACTTCGCAAATGTAGAGACTTCCCCCATCCGCTGAATAGGTTTATAGGGTTGTGAACTGACCTTCAGCCGGTCAAGGGGGAAGTTGAGCTGCGTGAGGCTCCCATGAGTGAACTTGATCCCTGATGGACTGAAGTAGACGAAAAACTCTGGCACTGTCTGGAACATGAGGCACAGTGAAGGTCATGCAAGGTCATCAGTCATAAAGCTACATCATCATGTGATTAAGTTCACCACCTGAAATCAGGTTTATGTTCAAAGTTGTAATGTTTAAAAAGTCTTTGGTATCTCAATTAATAGTACGGGTCGAATCCTAATTTGTTGTGACAAATCTTGGGCAATTTTTTTCATTTTGCTCCAGTTCACTCAGCTGTATGAATGAGTATCTCGCTTTGTAGAGCACAATGGATACTGCACTATATAAGAACTTGCCTTTATTGACAGTAGTGGATCCAGGTGTATTTGTTTACTAATAGTATTGGGGCATTAATTGCAGCATGGCTGGATGCTTCCCAGAGGAGTTAGATTGAACAGGTCTGTCAGGGAGAAGAGTGTAAAGTGCTTTGAATACTTTTGAGGATTGCATTATATAGAAACTACTTTCGTTTTTCTAAATGAACACTCACCTGCCTCCTTGCTATTTCTTCCAGCTGGTCCCTTATTGCTGGGTTGGGGATTGTCTCATAAACTGTGATGCTGTTCACAGACACTCCTATAGTGATAAGAAATCTCACGTGACTGGAACATTTGTAAACAGTAATTCTGATAACATATATGTATATGTATATGTATATGTATATGTATATGTATATGTATATGTATATGTATATGTATATGTATATGTATATGTATATGTATATGTATATGTATATATATATATATATATACACACATATATATATATATATATATATATATATATATATATATATATACACACACCTGTATATATGTATAACTTCATAGTATTCATATACAGGTGTACTCAGAAACAAACAGCTATCTATTTTTTGCTGAGAAACCTTCATGCATGCTTGTACGCATATTGACTGTCAATCACGCTGACATACACACACACAAATACACACATGTGCACCGACATGTGCACACACAGAGAAAACACACCCCCGCACACACAAATACACACGCACGCACGCACGCACGCACGCACGCACGCACGCACGCACGCACGCACGCACGCATGCATACAAACACACATACGTTCGCACAAAAAGTATGTGGACACACACACACACACACACAAATTATCCATGTCAGCATTAAAAACACGCATTTTTAGCTTGATCTTTAAAGTCACTTGAAAAACACACAGACTCACCCGCTTCGGCCAAAGCTGTGGGAATCGTTTCCCGACGCAGGTTCCCACAAGGCAACAGGACAGGTTTTTCTTCGGAACCCACAACTGAAGGAAATGGCCACATTTTAAATTTACCATACATTTTATATTTATACAAGTCACCACTCATAAGCTGATTGGTTGTCTTATACCATTATTGTCTTATATATATATATGTTAACTTACTTTATCAGTATCTACATTTATTTAATAAATTTAGTAATTTATAATAACACTATAACCTTAATTATTGTATTATATATGTTACATGTCATGCTTCTGTTAGTTTCCACTGCCATATTTGTATCTACCATCGGTGCTAACAATTATTGCACTATTTTAATTTGTAGTTATTAATTTACTATTTACTATAATAACATTACTAGTTTATAGTGTTATTTGCAAAATTATACTTTGAAATTGCTGGACTTTTTCAGTTATTGTCCCATCAAGCAACTGGAGTCATGTCATTATCATCATAACTTGAAAGTGTTCTACAAACGAAAATATCCAGAAAACAGTTAGTGCATGAGAATTTTCACAACATATTGGTGGCCAATACCACCCCCAAAGATCAGACACAAATTTGCATTGCCGCTATATAAGCACAAAACACATTATTTCTAGGCAGTATGATCCTGGCCTATATAGCCCTGGTCTCCCTTCCTACAATATACCTCTGTGTGAAGGGGTCATTTACCTTGGAGTATGTGTGGGGCCAGCACGGCAGCACTGCCTGTCTCCTCCCCCTGTGTCTGTAAACCCAGGTTCTCAGCTGTTGATTGGGAGGAAAGGTAAGGTAAAGGTAAGTTCTTGTATAGCACAGTATCCAGTCCTCAGGACTGCTCAAAGCGCTTAACACTTTACTTTCCTGACAGACCTGTTTAATCAGACACTATCTCAACGTCTCCGGGAAGCATCCAGCCATATGCCATAATTCATGCGCAAAGGCTGTTCATACATATACCCACCACTGTCTATAGCCAGGTACTCATTTATACAGCTGAGTGAATTGCAGCAATGTACAGTGAAAAAACTTGGGTCCTCTGATTCGAGAGTCTGAAGCTCTACCCCTGAGCCACTACACTCTATAACTTTACCCAACACACACAGGGTAACATACATGTCAACAACACAGGTATATTTAGAGAGCCATTCACCCATCACTTGGATGGGTAAAGTTTGTTTTGGATAAGCACAAATTAGACTGGGTGAGAAAATGGGTGCATAGTTATTGATAGTAAACATTGTAGGTATTGTAGGTATTGTAATATGGAAGAAATGCTTTTTTTATTTAAAAAAAAAACCACTAAATATTTTATCTTCCATTCCTTCCCATATGTTCAAATGTTTACTTGGCACCGAGCATAATGATATAATAAGTTTATTTCTCTCGTGGCAATTGTAGAGATTGAAATGGGTACATAACTGGAATTAAATAATAGATAATCCAAGACATCACCGTATATATAATTAAAAAAATTAGACAATACACAATGTATAAACGTAACTTAAATAATTTAAGACATTAAAACGTGTTATATGTGATTATTTGACTAAATCTATTAGAAAATAATAAATAATTTAAGACGTTAATTAAAAAGCATAGGTCACTCTAGAAATAAAACAATTTAAATTCAATGTGATTTTAAAAGTGACTTAGTGAGAGGGGTCTACCTGCCCTGGCTGTGGCCTGGCCAATGGCAAACACAGGAATTTGTCTCCATTCATTCTTCAATCTGTCATTCCACGCTGGAAGAACAACGCAGACAGTGACTTAAGACAAACTATCAAAAAATGATTCAGTGCTAAAAACTACTTAATTAAAAGGCATGTGTTCATTTTGTATTTATTAACATTTATTTATTTATAGTACCATAAATGAACAAATGGATTCACCAAATACTGTCGGTGAATTTGCTTTTGGCTGTCTTATAATTGCACAAGTCTACAATGTATCCAGTCTGCAAACAGTTGGTACTGACAGGACATTATTTCTTTAAATTTAGCTCCTTTCTATAATCCTGACCAAGTTAGAACAACATACAATTGGTGAGGATGGGGGACCTGTGGCTGACAGAGAGAGCAGACCCTACAGAGTGGAGGGGTACGGAGACAAGAAAGACCTTTTTACTAACATTGTTAAGAGTTCTTAAATCCAATTTTTCACTTTAAAATAAATTTTGATCCTTAACAGTGATCTTCAATACCTGAAAACTGTAAATACTATACCAGCGTGACATTTCTGCTGGTGTGTCATAGAAATAGTCTCCTCGGTAATACGACAATGGATATTTGCCTTTGCAAATACTTTTCTAATACAAATACATTAAATTCTGTATTCAAATACAAATATGACTGCTGGCAAAGATGTTTTCTGCATAAGACCCTGGACTGAAGAGAAACCTGGAGAGATTGGGATGGACATGAAGAACAAGAGCAAATTGGGAATTTACAGAGAAAGTACAGCAAGAAACGTGAGGAAGACAGAAGATGAAGAGGAAGAGGAAGAAGACAGAAATAATGAAGGGATGGATCCAACCTGACCCCTGGAGACAGGGAATCAAGGGATGGATCCAACCTGACCCCTGGAGACAGGGAGTCAAGGGATGGATCCAACTTGACCCCTGGAGACAGGGAGTCAAGGGATGGATCCAACCTGACCCCTGGAGACAGGGAATCAAGGGATGGATCCAACCTGACCCCTGGAGACAGGGAGTCAAGGGATGGATCCAACCTGACCCCTGGAGACAGGGAATCAAGGAATGGATCCAACCTGACCCCTGGAGACAGGGAATCAAGGAATGGATCCAACTTGACCCCTGGAGACAGGGAATCAAGGAATGGATCCAACCTGACCCCTGGAGACAGGGAATCAAGGAATGGATCCAACCTGACCCCTGGAGACAGGGAATCAAGGAATGGATCCAACTTGACCCCTGGAGACAGGGAATCAAAGGATGGATCCAACCTGACCCCTGGAGACAGGGAATCAAGGAATGGATCCAACTTGACCCCTGGAGACAGGGAATCAAGGAATGGATCCACCTGACCCCTGGAGACAGGCAATCAAGGAATGGATCCAACCTGACCCCTGGAGACAGGGAATCAAGGAATGGATCCAACCTGACCCCTGGAGACAGGGAATCAAGGAATGGATCCACCTGACCCCTGGATACAGGGAATCAAGGAATGGATCTAACCTGACCCCTGGAGACAGGGAATCAAGGAATGGATCCAACCTGACCCCTGGAGACAGGGAATCAATGAATGGATCCACCTGACCCCTGGAGACAGGGAATCAAGGAATGGATCCAACCTGACCCCTGGAGACAGGGAATCAAGGAATGGATCCAACCTGACCCCTGGAGACAGGGAATCAAGGAATGGGTCCAACCTGACCCCTGGAGACAGGGAATCAAGGAATGGATCCACCTGACCCCTGGAGACAGGGAATCAAGGAATGGATCCAACCTGACCCCTGGAGACAGGGAATCAAGGAATGGATCCAACCTGACCCCTGGAGACAGGGAATCAATGGATGGATCCAACCTGACCCCTGGAGACAGGGAATCAAGGAGTGGGTCCAACCTGACCCCTGGAGACAGGGAATCAAGGAATGGATCCACCTGACCCCTGGAGACAGGGAATCAAGGAATGGATCCAACCTGACCCCTGGAGACAGGGAATCAATGGATGGATCCAACCTGACCCCTGGAGACAGGGAATCAAGGAATGGATCCACCTGACCCCTGGAGACAGGGAATCAAGGAATGGATCCAACCTGACCCCTGGAGACAGGGAATCAAGGAATGGATCCAACCTGACCCCTGGAGACAGGGAATCAAGGAATGGATCCAACCTGACCCCTGGAGACAGGGAATCAAGGAATGGATCCAACCTGACCCCTGGAGACTGGGAATCAAGGAATGGATCCAACCTGACCCCTGGAGACAGGGAATCAAGGAATGGATCCAACCTGACCCCTGGAGACAGGGAATCAAGGAATGGATCCAACCTGACCCCTGGAGACAGGGAATCAAGGAATGGATCCAACCTGACCCCTGGAGACTGGGAATCAAGGGAATAACACATGATTGAGATAATAATTACAGCCTGGAACACAAACCTCTGCCACAACATACCTAATCTGTTGTCTGTCTTCAGCGCTCCCTCCATGGCTTGTACGACCCTTGGACTGGTCAGAATGAGGCTCGAGAAAGACTGGGGCGATGACAGGGCATTGTATAATTCATCGAGATGAAGAAAGTTGAAGCTGAGAACAGGCAGCACTACGACTGAGAAACCAGACCTCTGAAGTACCTGAGAATGGAAAGCAGAAAACAAAATAAACATATATTATTACTATGTATATAATAACAAAAGTACTTATACATAGCACCAAAACAATAAAACATTGATATTTGGTACAAACGTACATAAACAAAAACCGATAAAAAGTCATACAAACTATGAAATAAATGCATACAAATATAGCTAAATGTATCCAGTATATATATATATATATATATATATATATATATATATATATATATATTTATTATATATATATATATATATATATATATATATATATATATATATATATATATATATATATATATATATATATATATATATATATATATATATAATACACATATTTGGTTGATGTATGCTGTAGTACTACAGTGTACGTCAATATATATTGTATATATATATATATATACATTATATATTATATAAATATATATGTATATATATATATATATATATATACATATAGTATATGTGAATATATTGAATACACCCCATACTCCTTAGTCCTTACTACAGCATATGTCAACCAAATATGCATACAGAACTGCCTTAGGAAAACCATTGTTTTTAAGCACACCAAAAGCCAGTCTGCGACTCTGCGTAATGTTTTCCTCCCTGGTTGCTTATTATATTTTTTATCTGAACTGTTTGTACACATAGTGTTCGCAGTTATATAATGATATAAATAATTATTAGCAGAATTTTTTATTTTATTTGGGGAGACATCATCTTGTAGGTTGTATATCTCTTTAACTCTCATCATTTATTGGTCAATCTATGCTACCTTTAGGCATACATTTAGGGGTCCTTTCCAATGTACAAAGGCAATAAAATACAGCAGTTATGATTAGACAATGTGTGTGTGTGTGTGTGTGTGTGTGTGTGTGTGTGTGTGTGTGTGTGTGTGTGTGTGTGTGTGTGTATGTGTATGCATACATGCTTGCATGCATGCGTGTGTGCATGCATGTGTGTGTATGTGTTAATATGATCACTGTCCACAGTGTTATAATTAAACGTCTCATACGTAAAGATATCCACGGCTTGATATTTACAACATGAAATGTGCAGTGTCAATTGAATTTATTTTAATATATTCAGTCTTGATACAATGCACCCCAAAATAAATGTCTGACAAAACACACATTACCTCAACATACTGGTCGGCTTCAGACCCTTCTTTGGGGGCCTTCAACAACAAAACTTCACCTTTGATGACTTCCATTTCCATTGTAGATACTTCTTCACAATGTCTACAAAATGTTATCATCTGCATAACCAGCAGTATTTAAAAAGAAACAGGTAATGGAGTGACATGCAATATAATTTTACTATTATGCATAAATACATATGCTGTCTTAACATTTTAATGAAATTAAAAACCCCAAAAATTTGAAACAAAGATCACTTTGTTATTTGTAGCATTTCTATTTCATTTACCAATAGTTACCATACATTCAGGGATAACAGAACAAAATTAATAGTAAAAAGAAATATTTGTGCTACTTCTCTGCCTGGTTTAAAATAATTACATATGACTTGTTGCTATAATTAATTGATTTAGTATGTTTCATGACATGTGGGGAGCGGTGGTTGCGCGGTAGAGTGCCGGACTGTCAATCCAGGGGACGGTGGTTCGATCCCACCTACTGCTGTGTGTTAGAAACTTAGGCAATTTCGTTCACCCCACATTTGCCTGTGTCTTTCGAAAGAGACACTAAAAGCCGGTGGTCCTTTCTATCTGGTGTCTATGCCAGGGGAAGTAAAAGATCCCACACTGTGTAACCTGTAGTGGACTCACTAATTCTAGAGAAGAACTTCTGCGTTAGCCCAAGTTTGGGCTGTTTGGAGGAAACCACCTAAGAACTAAGATACTTTATTCAAATTTCATTTTGTAAGATAATTTACACTAGTCACTAGATTTTTGGTGTTTCAGCCTTACACCGTTGGATCATTCACATATATTGGTCATCCTTAGCCTCAGTTTTGAGATATTACTGGATATTATTATTGCATTACATGAATCGTAAAAGTGATGGTAGTAACAGAAAGATTACTTTTAAGCAAAGATAAATGCAGTTACTTATAAGTTAATGAACCACCCCGTCTGCTTGATTCAGCAAAGAGCTGTGTCTTATTGTAAAACTATTGACAGCTTTTTTTTTAAAGAAATAGCATATTACACTTAACTTTCTAGTAAACTTCTTTTACGCCAAAAAAGTCTAACAGTTTGTTTATATTGTATTGATTAAACAAAATACGGGTAGTAATTTAGAATATTGATACTTTTTGTAAATAGCTGATCCACTTTTTGGTAAAACAGTACGTTTCGTTAACTAACTATGTGCGCAACATCTGTCAACAGAAAGCGGTGGTATAGTGGTTACCACACTCGCCTCTAACGCCGGCGGCACCTGTTCGATCACCGGTACCGGCAGTTGTGATATAAAAATCTGGCTCTCAACATTGGGGACTGTGTATCCCTCGTGAATCGGAGAATCACGTACGTTAATGTCGGTCCCGTCTCAAATTGTGACGTAAAAGAGCCACTGAGGACGACAAGCACCCTGGCAGTGACCATCCTCGGTGACTCCTGCGTTAGCCCAAGATTGGGCTGTTTGGAGTTAATAACCTGAGAACTGAGAACTGTCAACTGTCAAAACTGACAGTCACAATGTTGTATACAACATGGGCGATATTAGAAGAACATCACAGAAACATAACTGACAGTAACTATGACAGAGATCGTAGGCTGTATTACCTTCCAATATGCCATCCGGTCAAACATGTCCTCACATCTGGATCCCATACGACACTTGTTAGAGTTTGTGAATAACAAACAACGACCAAAATCCAAAGTCGAACCACACTGACATTTGATCGCAGTCAGAGCTGTCACGTCTTTTGATCGCAAGAGGGAGTCACGTTCGAACCTTCGCCAGTCCACCGTGTGGCGCCACTATATCACCATGCTCAGAACCATTTTAGATAGGCCTTCCTATCTTTGGCTCTGACCATAGATATCAATCATATGCTCTGACCACGATTACGGCCAGGTTTCACACACAAAATCTTCTTTTTTACACAGAGATGTGAAATTTTGTAGCGCGAGTGTAATGGTGTGGAAATTAGAAAATGTTTACTTTGACATGTCACGTGAGCCATAGCAAATAATAAATATTGGGCATTTTCAAAACATGATTCCACAGCTAGTTTTGAAAGTAGAGAGCTGATTTTGTTGTTGTGTAAGGACAATATAGGATTGCTTCATGTGCAATAAAACAAATGTCATTTCAGTTTTTAAACAAATGTGATTTAAATTAAGCAATATCAATTATTCTAGTTCACGTGAATACTTATAGACTACTTCACGGTCATTCCAAATTACATAAATATTCAACATTACCTTTTCTAGATATTGTGTTTTAAAACAAAACAATATACCAAACAATTGAAACCGATAAACCATGATTTTAAAGTTTCCGTGTTCATGTTGACAAGTATCTCCTTATCAGCAGACCTCACTCTCTTCTCACTTTATTGAACCCAAGAAACGCCACTTTTGAGAAATTGCCTGTCTGTAACCTCTTCTCCCTATAATGAGTGTCTCTACAATGACATTTTATTTATCTTTAACTCTAGATCAGTGCTTTGGACACCTGCTCCAAATTAGGTGGTGGAAACTTTCGTTGGAATTTTGGGTTCCACCGTGTGTAGGCCTACGCTTTGCTGCAAATAAGCTGTCTGCACAAAGCATCCAAAACACTGACTTGATCGCATCTAGGAAAAAGGGATCGCATCTAGGGAGGGAGGGAGGGAGGGAGGGAGGGAGGGGAGGGAGGGAGGGAGGGAGGGAGGGAGGGAGGGAGGGAGGGAGGGAGGGAGGGAGGGAGGGAGGGAGGGAGGGAGGGAGGGAGGGAGGGAAGGATGGAGGGAGGGAAGGATGGAGGGAAGGATGGATGGATGGATGGATGGATGGATGGATGGATGGAGGGAGGGAGGGAGGGAGGGAGGGAGGCAGGGAGGGAGGGAGGGAGGGAGGGAGGGAGGGAGGGAGGGAGGGAGGGAGGGAGGGAGGGAGGGAGGGAGGGAGGGAGGGAGGGAGGGAGGGAGGGAGGGAGGGAGGGAGGGAGGGAGGGAGGGAGGGAGGGAGGGAGGGAGGGAGGGAGGGAGGGAGGGAGGGAGGGAGGGAGGGAGGGAGGGAGGGAGGGAGGGAGGGAATGATGGAGAGATGGAGGGAGGGAATGATGGAGAGATGGAGGGAGAGAGAGAGTGTGGGGAGAGCGAGAGAGAGAGAGAGAGAGAGAGAGAGAGAGGGGGGGGGAGAGATGACGTGATTCGTGAAAGCCCTCGGTGTGTGATTAATGACACGATGCTGTACAAGTGGCGTCCAGTCCGTGTAGATCGGCTTTCCAATTACCCATATTCCGCAGTGTCATCGCGGTGCTTCAATCATGATCTTGACCTTGGTTGATATCCGTATTTGTGTATTCGTGATAGGAATTATCAGAGTCCTATAATTATCCGGTTGATGTATGTCTTGCGAGCAACTGTTCGTACGACAATTATATTTCAAAGTAATCTTGTTTGAAGACACTAAAACAATATTAGAAACTGCAATTATGTCTGTCCGTCTGTCCGTCGGTCCGTCTGTCCGTCGGTCCGTCTGTGCGTCTGTCCGTCTGTCCGTCTGTCCGTCTGTCCGTCTGTCCGTCTGTCCGTCTGTCCGTCTGTCCGTCTGTCCGTCTGTCCGTCTGTATGTACGTCCGTCTGTTTGTTTGTCCGTCTGTTCACATGTCGGCCTGTTAGTCCCTGTAGCTGGATGGGGACCAGGGTACCAGATCAGTCGGGCAACGAACACAGCTCCAAAGCCCAGTTAAAACACATTACATAAGACCTTTATTTAAAACAACTCTACAATGAATTAATATATTTTAGTGTCTACTTAGGGTATGGTTATGGCTGCAGTCCATCAGTAAATGGTGTATCCCTCTCACTTTCTCGTGCAGCATTGTAATACAAGTATTAGTTATTATGTGCCACTGTCTCAAGCTAACTAATTATCCCATAAACCGGTTAGTGAACGTCAAGTTATCGTGATAACAAAATTAACAGAAGACGATCAATAATGGAACGTTCCACTAACAAGTATGAAGATAAAATATGACAACAATCTATAAATAAACTATGCGGGAGTAACGACTAACATAATAATTAACTTTAACAAACGGAGATTATGTAAGTAGACTTTCATCGAAGCATAATTTCCCAGGAAGACTACTGATATATGACGTGCAAGCTTCCATGTATCATAAAGCCTGAATGTGAGTGTAATAACATTAATTAACGTGTGATAAGTGTTAACAAGTGTATGGCTAAAGGGGCCTGAATGGCTGGATTCTACGCTCGCGGTCCCTCGAAATACTTCACATGTTTCCACTAATTTACATAATTTAGGAAAATCCCCGGTTAACACAAGTTAACATACGCATGCTTATATAAACATGTGCACTTTTCATAAACACACATAGACTTTGTAACTGACATCAACACAAATGTGTGGGTAACTGAAGACGTACACGTGATTTTTTTTAAACCAATTATTATACGAGAACTCATGTGCAGGTGTGTTTGTGTGAAAATGGTCATACATTTGGGAACACATTATTCATTTTTGTTCAAATCATTAACCATGCTTTCCGTAAAATTCATGTTACGATATCCCAAGTAAGTTAGTTGCGTGACAAATAGTAACTATTCTGTTTAAAAAATAATAACATACATTATCACACGTTTAGCAAACAGATTGACCCAACGACCACATCGTCATGGTCTTTAGTCGCCGAGACTCCTAACCATTCACACAACGGGAAACACAGTCACGAATCGCCGCCATTGTCATAAATATCCTTATTGCGTACAACTTGTCAATACCGAGTGTACCTTTACGCAGCGAGCGTCCCTGTTCGTCCCTGTTCCTCACTTTAGTTTTGATCTCTCTAAACGTGAGATAGCAAGTTATGTTCCCAATTAACTACCACTGTGAAAAAAAACTAGGGCTTGTTATGTTACTTTACAAATTTCCGGATTATCTATCCCTCATCTTGAGCGAAAAGTCGATCAGTTTCATAGATTCGTGGAGTACTGTGGCTTCGCCATCACGGTATAAGTCCAGAAGCTCTTCTTGTACATTGTCGTCACTCGTCAGCAATAGCGTTAACATGATAACATTTTATGACATCATGGCAACTCGCTCGCGACCGCCGAATGGCGCGACCAACTGTTGGAAAAACCGCTGCGGATTAATACTAATAATACAATAATAATTATATGAAATAACATAATAAATAAACAACAACATATCTCTCGCTTTGTAATTATTATCAGCTTCATGCATTGTGCGTAATTCGTTTCACAACGGTTTGATTCTCCAACTGGTGCCGATAAGTTCCTATTCGATGTCTTGTACTGTTGACAGGAATCAACCAGTCGTACATGTTGGGAGAAACCATAAAACGACTTCATCTCGGCGAAACCGCACGACTGCGGCGATTCGTTCTGAGTTTGTGGCACGCGTCGCTCGGGTTCACTCGGTAATTAATAAGCTCCACTACTATGGCGTCTTCGGCAACTCTGATTTGTCGCTAGGCCCTAGATAGTAGATACGTGTACGTGGTCGGTCGGCACTGCAGTAGTTACACTTAAAGGTTTCCGTTCTTTTCTTTCAGTCTTTGTAGGTTGTTTGTCCATTTCGTGGCCTGACAATTATTAGCAGGGATTTGGTCGAAATGGTTGCTTTGTGAGTGATGAAAATTTGCAAACGTAAAAGATATTTGCCTAAAAATTATCCAGCTACCGTCGTTGTGTTTATAGCTGTATAATCCATGTGTTATTTTTACGCTTCGCGAGCTGACATCACGTTACGACCAGTGAAATGGGTTGACTATCCGTTAAAGGACAAAAAAAGGCTACGGCTTCGTGTCATACACCTAATAGAGTTTATACAAAGTAACAATTTCCACATATACTCAATTTTTTAACGTCAGCGGTTTACTCAGAATGTGACTTTAAAGTCTAAAATTCTAACGAAATCCACGATGGTCTAGACGCCGCCACAGGTGAAGGGTTAATTTGGCTTGGCCATTTAGCGCGCGGCATTCTATATCTCGGTCAGCTTCCGGCGACGTCGTTAAGGGTCAACAACTTCGAGTCTTCGACAGTTCGTTCACTTGGTGTGACATCTAGCAGCTGCTTATAGACGTATATCTAAATCTGTGGTTACATCTATGGTAAACTTTAGTAATTATGCCTTCGTGTTCGGCATACGGTTGCAATAATAGTTGAAACAACCGGTAGTATTGAAGCAATGGATTCACGTTGGTGATTTGCGGGCGTACTGTTTGGCACTTTGCTCGGTCCACTTTGAGGAGAAATGCTTTGATGTAGACATGTATCATCAGTTGATGGGATGATTTCAGCGATAACAATAATAGACAACTTTATATTTACCGTCATCAGCATGTTACGCGCGTTGCCGAGTTGCAGCCATTTCATGACAACAGCCAAACCCTATGCAGGGAATCTGCGTGGAGAGCGCCTCGATCACCGTCGTGACGTCATTCTTCGTCTAAGATGGGGTAGCGCATATAATTTGGATGGCTGGGTGTTACAAAATATTTTTCTGGTAAACCGCTGGCGTTAAAAAATTGAGTATATGTGGAAATTGTTACTTTATATTAACTCTATTAGATGTATGCCACGTAAAAGTTAACTTTGTTTGTCCTTTAAACATTATATTAATTAATATGACAACAAGATACAGACATGTATGATATTACTACCTTGTCCAAACGTAAGAAGTCACTATCTCCCCCTTTGCCCACTAACGAATGGCACCAGGAATGTCCATAGGAATGTTTCCGGTGGCGGCCGGGGTAAGACATATTATATACATCTATCTATATATCTATCTATCTATCTATCTATCTATCTATCTATCTATCTATCTATCTATCTATCTATCCATCCATCCATCCATCCATCCATCCATCCATCCATCCATCCATCCATCCATCCATCCATATATATATATATATATATATATATATATATATATATATATATATATATATATATATATATATATATATATATATATATATATATATATATATATATACGAAAGATGCAACGTTGGTTGTCGCATGCTTGACGATAGTCATTTCTCTTGTACAGATGCACAATAGAAATGTCCTTCGGCTCCTGGTATATCACTTCTGCAGACCTCATAGCATGGAACAGTACGGTGAACTTATCGTCATGGTATGGGACAGTAGTTTTGCAAGCTATGCTGTACAAGTGTGACCCCTTTGCGGACGCTCACGACTGGCTTGTAATTAGACTAATTCCTTCTGAAGTCTACAGTAACTTTTCATTGTGCTGGATACGTTCATATTCAGATTGTTGTTTGGATATTACCGATAGTAATTGGTCCGTAAACACAAACCAGCGAGCACCATCGTCAACCGTAATTACGCCCATGTCTCCCCGGGTTATCCAACGCCATGCGGCCTCTTAATTAGTCTCCTAAATGCAAAAGCCCGTAAAGCTACAGTTTCACCACGCTGTGTCAACAGTTCTACCGAAATAAACAAGTCACAACTTCCGACAGCACCTGGCAGATACGCCGTGTGCCGACTCGTTTAATCCAGGTAATGCATGTGCCCCTTTCATGTCCGCTATTCGCAACCGTTTACATTGACGTCGACGTTTGCCGGACGTTTGCCTTTGAAGCGCGGGACAATTATTGGCTTCATTACCTGTCGTTCGGGGCACGTGTTGACGTTGGCTCGGGGCGAGCGACGGCGCCGGACGACTGGGGTACTCAACGCGTGCCGGCGACCTTTCCCCCGGGGAAAATAAATCCGGAACAAATATCGAGTTTCTAAATATTGTCATTCAATAAACGGCGGTCACGTGACCCGGCACGCGCGCGCACAAAGGGAGGGGAATTTGATGATTGCTCGCTAATTTACGAAGGGTGACGCGGGACGGGGTGGGGATGGGGGGTGAATCGTTTGTCGTCGGCGAGACCACCCGCACTCTATGAGTTGCTGAATTGTCTAGCTATTGTCTAGCGCTTCTACGAAACACAATTGTTTGTGTATTAGTAAATATTACGGTACGTGATTACGGATACACATGTGGTACGTAGCCTAAAGGAATGTGCAGACCCTATAATAAATAAATAATAATAATAATAAAGTACGGACTTACACACACAGACGCACTAAATCACTTACATAAAACATACCATGCACGCATGTCCGCACTCATGCACGTTCGCAAGAACGGACACACGCATACACACACGCACGCGCACGCGCACCCGCACGCGCACGCGCACGCGCACCCGCACCCGCACCCGCACCCGCACCCGCACCCGCACCCGCACCCGCACCCGAAACCGCACCCGCACCCGCACCCGCACCCGCACCCGCACCCGCACCCGCACGCACACACGCACGCACGCACACAAACACACAATTCTGTCAATAATTTTAACTGGACATTTTATGTAAGGCATGAACGACAATTACGTTTTTTATCATGCCTACTCGTTATTTTGTTTAATAAGGGTTGCTCGGTACGCCTGGTAGACGATTAACTCTTTTTTTGGCATATAATATTAAAACAAGTTTGAAGTTGAGGAAACAGGTATAACATTATAGTGAGTAAGCACTGTAAAATGTGTATGTAAAATAGAAGGCCCGAGAATGCAAGTGTAAATGAAGCGCTGCCTGTCTCTGGTAGTTTCTTTTAGTAAGAACATCTGGGAACAATTAACATTAACCATTTCGCTTTCAATATTTACAGAAAATTTGCACGTCATGATTTCTAGAAAATCGCATTTATGATTAGTTAAATATAAATTCGCACCATGTGCATTGGAAACTGAGATTTAGCCAATTAGTTCGACAAGTCCCCATTATTACATGAATCATTTTAGTTACGCAATTGTTATTGTGGTGTGTATTTTCCGAGCAGCGCTCATTACGACGTATCAACTGCTTTCCTAAAACAAGATATGGAAGGCACGCATCCGTGCACCACTAAACGATTGTTTATCTTGACCATGTCTCCCGAAACCAGACTGACCAGTGTAATTAAGTGGATGGATAGATATCAGACTCAATGGGTGAAGAGTTCGTTTTGTTTTGCCCACCCGGGGGCGCTAGCGGTTGTGGATGTGTGACGTCACACACCCATAGGCGAAATGTCCAAAAGGTCAGCCTCCCGGGAGGTTCACTAATCCTCCTTAAAACTTAATGATTGAGAGGATATAGCGAGACGATGGAGGGACGAGCACAACCTGGAAGTGGATAGCGCAAGATAGCATGCTGAGGCCTCCACCCAATCAAGACACACTATGGCAGCACAATGATGGTGGTGATGATCATGATGAAGAGGAGGAGGTGGAAGAGCAGGAGCAGGAGCAGGAGCAGGAGCATGAGCAGGAGCAGGAGCAGGAGCATGAGCAGGAGCAGGAGCAGGAGCAGGAGCAGGAGCAGGAGCAGGAGCAGGAGCAGGAGCAGGAGCAGGAGCAGAAGGAGCAGGTGCAAGAGCAGGAGGAAGAAGAGGAAGAGGAAGAGGAAGAGGAAGAGGAAGAGGAAGAGGAAGAGGAAGAGGAAGAGGAAGAGGAAGAGGAAGAGGAAGAGGAAGAGGAAGAGGAAGAGGAAGAGGAAGAGGAAGAGGAAGAGGAAGAGGAAGAGGAAGAGGAAGAGGAAGAGGAAGAGGAAGAGGAAGAGGAAGAGGAAGAGGAAGAGGAAGAGGAAGAGGAAGAGGAAGAGGAAGAGGAAGAGGAAGAGGAAGAGGAAGAGGAAGAGGAAGAGGAAGAGGAAGAGGAAGAGGAAGAGGAAGAGGAGGAGGATTTTTTACTTTACAGTGACTGTGTCAGGGCTGATAAACTCTGCATTTGACACGGTGCAGGTCTTCACAATTCATCCAATTAAAACCTTCTGACAAATTATATTTAAACTATAATCTTCTGCTATTTCTTTATTACAACTAAATAATTACATATAGTCTTAATCCGTAATTCGTTTTCAACATGACTGAGCATAAACAATTAGCGTCAACACGCATCCACTCTGCCTTTCTCCAGTTAAACGCCGAATTAATATTAGCCATATTACTAGCAATTAATAAAACAATTAGTGGTCGAATTAATACGTCACACGATGCACTTCCTGTCAATATCCGCCCAGTGCAGACACCTGTAGCTGTCCGCCTGTCTGGCATTGCCGCTGGCTGTCTGTCTGTCTCAGACTACAGACAAAAGCCGACGCCGGATTTCGCTGGACGCAGTCGTGACGTCATGAAAGGGAGACGCTATTTAAGAGGTGCTGGAGGCGTGGCACACGACACTCCGGGGCGAGTTGGATGAGCTCGGAACAGAACGGAGACATCGCTTCTGATCTGACGTCAACAGCGGCTAAAGGTAAGTGATATACGCTGTTGATAAATAACAAATTGCCAGATGCATGCGAAGAATAGAATCAGACGGAAATTATAGCTAAGGAATATTTTTTAGAAACGTTTTCATCGGTCCGTGTACCGTTTTGTCAAAATAAACAATAAGTGTTTAGGGTATATGATTATCTTGACAGCATAAAAGCACTTTTCACCGTGAGTATTACAATACAATATAATGCAATACAATACAATGCAATATAATACAATAAACCTTCCCGGTAGGGAAATTCGTCTGCAGTTTTACTAATATAATAAGTAAATACATAAATAAAGTAATAAAAAAACGAACACACTACAGATAAATACATAGTTAGAACAGTTTCTTCACCTTAATCATTATATTAAAATGCTTATCTATATTATAATTACAATTTTCATCGTCGCATCTCAAATAATAAATATTACATATAATTATATATATATATATATATATATATATATATATATATATATATATATATATATATATATATATAATTGCACAACATCTCTCTCACGAAAATGTCAAACAAAGTTGTCGTTGAAAGGCGTACAAACATGGGAATAAATGACAACCGCTTCATACTTGTTTGGCATGCGAAACTTTTAAACCGTCTGGACGAGCGCAGAAGAATGTATTCCTCACTAAAATATGTGTATTATAATTTAGAATTCGATTTTTCCAATAATATCTGCTTTTCAGTAGATTGTTTCACACTGGTCACATTGCTACTAATATTTGCACTGCATTGCAGATTATTCTTTTATTTCCGACTGACGTTCCCAAGCC